>CAJQUW010015238.1:0-197500 GCA_907163375.1 Prostheceraeus crozeri | reverse complement strand
AGTTTGGATGACATTGTCAAGCTTGGAATAAATATCTAAAACGGCTTTGCCCAATAATAGATGGGTTTTGCACAATCTCTACTTCAACTTCTGTATTTAATCATTTTTAACCACCTACACAAGATCCTCATCGATGATTGTCTCTATCAATGAAAAGAGGTGATGGAGGTCAATTTGTGAGTAATTTTTGTTCATCAACGACTAGTATTGTTAATTCATACGTTTTCTAACATCCTCCATGGTCTTTCCCGGAATAGAGCTGTAGGTTATTCTTATATTTATAAAAATCCTTTTCAAAAGTTATTTTGGGGCGAGTGCACGTTTTTGATCTGTTACTATCTATGTAGGGTTTTGAGGAAAGGCGTTTCTGTCTAAAGGTATTTGATTAATGCGGTTTGAACTGACTTTAGAAGCATGCCCATTTCTAAATAGAATTTTAATATGCAGAAAGTGTACGAGATAATTTTTCTTATCGCCTGCATATTGGGTCGGCAGTAAAAGGTTTGCGGCCATGGTGTTTGTACCTTTGGCTGTCCCACACTCTGTTAAGTTATTATGAAATTGTGACATGAATGGTGTGAAAACCATATCTTCAGTCACTTCAGCCAGATTCAGGTGCGAGTACACTACCCCCCCCACCCCCCCACCGGGAAATCAGCAGTTTTGTCTTTTTAATTGCCTATTTGGAAAAGTAAATCAAATCCACTTCAAAATCAATATCCCCAATCACGCCCCCTTATCCCCCCTACTCCCCCCCCCCCGGAATGTTCATTCAGTATGTTTCGAAGGGTTGGGGTAATACTCAAGCACATCTTTGGATTTAAAACCAACTAAACTCGGAATGAGGTAGTGGTTTAGACAGTGAACTGGCCATATAAAATGATTTTGGTCATAGTACTTTTAGGTAGGATATGTATTCATCACCTACTGTTTTCAGATATTTATATGATGTTATTTATTTACAAATGTGAGACCACCGCGTATTTTACCGCGCTCAAATATATTTATACATCTCCGGGTTTGTAAGAGATGAATGGTCTCACCAGTTCATCTTTAAAGGCTGATTTAAACGGACATTGGCTGGGTAGACTGACAAAGTGGACTAGGAATCTAATTTGTCTTACTTCTAATGCCACTCGTCGAAATTCCTGAAAGACATCCAGTCCAGCAAAATGACATCTAATTCTAAGTAAGGCGATCATTATAATCGCCAAAACGTTTTGCAATCAAATTTTAACCATGCCTCTTGAGCATGTTTCATAGTCCTCTATCTGGACAATCTTTTTTTTTTTCACTCCGTCAAATCCGATTTTTGAATTTGTCAATGGAAGGAAGGGTTGTTTCATTTAGTTTAGGACGATTGAGCTAAACTAACGCAATAAGGAAAGGACTCCTTTTGCGAGTTGATTATTTCATACGTTAAGTTTTGGATAGTGTTTCTTCAATAGTTTTTGACTTTTGACTATGGGGACAGAAACTTTGAGATTTTTTGAACGAGAAGAAGCTAGTGACTGCTGACATGAATTTGAAATGAATCTAAAAATTTTATTTCGAAGAAGGGAATTCTTATTTTCTTTACGTTTTATCTACTGGTTTACTTTTGCTGTTCATTTGCCCATGAATTTTTCTCCTCGTTTGTGGCTATTACATTAAACTCTGCCACGGATTTATCTGGCTCAACTACTCCTTTTATGAAGCATATGACTGTCATAGCCCTTAAAGTTATGAAAAAAATGACGGGTAGTTACACGACGTCTCCAACTAAGTGAAAAGTTGACATTTGGGAGCAGATGTGCGTAGTCTAAATTTACCCGAAGTGATGTGATCATGATCACGCACTTTCTCTTAATTTTATCGTCATCAAAACCGTTTTAATGTGACATTTTAGGACAGGATATGTGCAACTTTCATTCAAATTTTTTGTTTGTCTTCATCTGACATATGTAGTGACTTTACGCCTGCAATTGGGAATCATATGATTGTTGAAATTTAGCTGCTTTTATCGTTGAAATTCTGAGAAATTTGAAACTGCCTAAATCTGTCACCTTTGCCAAGTATGCATTTTGTTTTGTCTATTCCTAAAGTGGTCATGCCATACTTCATAGCAGGATATTGATGCTGGCTTGTGGTGATTTGATATCATCAATTGTTAGAGCACATTCTATGTCTGCGTAAATGACACGCAGGGGGACATTTAATTACGTTCACCATTATCCCTATGTTGAAAATATTTTATTCTTTTGCGGCATGCGTTCCATTTGTAATTTTAACCTCGCTTGCACCATTTCATAGTGAGTTTCAAATTTATCTTCTCTACTCCAAAAGTGATCGGATGCAGCGGTCGCATACAAAATGTTCACCTCTTTTAGAGTGCCCCAAGTGAGTGTACAAGCGAGAGATTTTGGGAATACCACAGTAGTGCCATTCCTCGCTATCATCTTGTTTTACTAATAAGAGGTTGACTACTCGTTCATAACAAGTTGAACGTGATATTATAGAGGGCACCTTACAAACCCTTAATCTCCCACACAGTGAACGACAATTTTTAATCTTATTATGTTTTTTCGAACGTCGTTTTCTACTCTTTGATTTTCATGTTGTTACTATCCAACTTCAAAGTAAAAGTTCATCCTCACAACTGTCTATAGTATAGGTATGATTCGATTCGAGTTGATATCATTAGAGTGAAGTGATGGATAGGACTGCATATTTGAAAACACTGTGAGTTACTAATCGACATGATGACAGCTTTTTATTATACAACGTTTTTGGTTGTTTTAAATGTCGCCTGAGCTGGACTTTCTAATAGGGAAATTTTGATATGGCTGAAGTCCACACCATTCTAAAATGAGGAGCGCTGTCGCGTTCATTGATTTATTCTACATTTGATTTTCGAACATTGAATGTTGAAAATTTAGCCAAGACTAGCCTGTCTACAATTCGGTTGCGGAAGAGGAAGGAATATGAAACTGTATTCTCTCCGTCACTTGACCCGTTTGAAAATCTATTTTAATATATTTTAGTTTAAGGTAGATGAGCGCCTTCATTCTAAAATTGTCTAAATTATTGAAGAGCGCTTCGATAATGTTAGAATTTTGAAGGAGCCACTCAGGAAAATCTACAATTTGAGTATTGGACTCCATGCAGTAGTCGCGTACTAAATTATTATGTGAAACATTAATGAGGGAGATGGTAGAGGTACCGTTGGTGTAGTGATCATTTGCATGCGTGTGTTGAAGTCTGTGCGAAGATCGCTGAAAGAGATCTTAGGATGGGCGTTAGGGTAATTGACGTGGGGAGGACTGTGAAGGCGACACGAGTCAGTGAGAGATGGTATACGAAGCCGTTTATTTCTGGCGGCGGAGTGAAAGGCTGCGTAGAAGCGATTTGCCACCGCAGGGCTAGGGTGTGCCGGTTGTTAAGCGGGGGGAGGAAGTGGTGTGGAGTCTATGAGGGGTAGAAGGTATTAGTGAGGGTCGTAGGAAGCGGCCAAGAGGGCTGTGGAAAAGTGTGAAGCGGGCGGCTTATGCAGCAGTTAGCTGGGGGAGCAGCCGACGGAGAAATGCGTGACGTCGTGGTCGGTACCGACGGGTGGAGCCGGGCGGGGTGGTTTAAACGAGAGCAATCACCGGGGGAGAGGACAGCCGGTACTATGTTTGGGAGTAGGGGCGACGCCGAGGAGTGCGTGAAGGCGGGTGTTTGTGCGCACGCAGCGTGAGTGGAATTAGTGAAGTGGGTGAGGTGCGGGATCCAGTTGTAGAAGAGGCGAACGTAAGAGGGGGCACGGCATCTGGAGAGTCGGAGCTCGATCGGCTTCTTCAGTAAGGTTGCGGGCGCTGGGTCCGCAGATATGCCTTTTCCCGCTGGAAGACACTTGCGATGGCTCTATCCTCTCGCCTTGACGTCGCCACCAGCTCCTGTAGGAGACGAAATTATCTGCTTGACCTGATCTTAGGCTTCTTGCTGTCTTTATTCTGTCTTCTTACCTGATGCTGGCCGCTTTTATCTCTCTGCTAATCTCATACCGCCGATCTCTGCTCAGCTTAACCCTTCATGCATAGCTCTTCCCGTGTTTCCTATTCTTACCCTTCCCCTATTTCTTTCGGCCTGGGCCTGTGCCTTACTCGCACAATTTCGCTCTATCAAAAGAAAGAGGGCACAAAATCGCAGGAAAAGGAGATGTCATCGTCAGAATCAACTTCACTCCGGAGTTGACGCCGTTTGCGTTGAACTCCACACGTTGTTTGATGTGTCGAAGAGATGTGCTTCTCTTGTAAACATATGTCCGCAGTCGGCACATTCCCACTCCGTTGCCTTGCCGCGAGAGGCCTGAGCTGGAAAACTACTTCATCTGAAACGAGAATTCCTTCTTCCATCTATGTTCAAGCCTCCGTTGTTTGTGTTACAACCTACCTTGACTCAATAACTCTAAACTTTCCTCGAGAAGGGAGGGCGTTGGTGATGAAGTTGATGCCTTAAATTGAGGAAGATGCTATTTGTCACACGTTTGAGGGAGATGAGAGAGGAAATTTTCAACTTACCATTTCAACGAAATCAAGTTAAGGTTGATACTTCTACAAGATAGAGACTCACTAAATAATAGTCAAAGAGAGAGATCGTGCGTTCGTACTTGTATGATTTACAGTTTAAATGAAATGACCTGAATGGTCACTTTGCTGATATACTTTCATCCTCTTTCATTCATTGGATGTTATTTGATTGGCTGCTTGTGTATACTTAAGATTTAGAAAAATGTTAAAGTTATCATTATCAAAGTCAGCACATTTCAAGACAACATACAGTTCCGCCAACAACACAAATACCGCATGGAGTTCGCCTCTCCATATACATCAGCAAAGGTGCTCGTTACACCAAATGCACAAGAAAGGCGAAGGTGGAGAAGACAAACAATCTCGTCAATATACGAAAGTTATCATTATCGGAGAGGATGAAGAGGAGTTGCCCGACCTAACAGGCAACGGTGGGAAATATTTACATATTTGATGCCGAAGGGGTGATTGGAGATGCCAGCAAGTCCGCACTTGCATCTAATATGGGAGGTGGTGATACACCCCTAACTCCAACCGCGAACCGGGCGGAGTGGGCGTACTTGAGAAAGTGAGGGACGCTGCAGAAGTAACGTTTAAAGCAGCTCAACTGTTTTTGTATTCTATGTGAAGCCATGGACTCTGGGGACGATATTGAGATGAAGACCTTTTTGAACTTATGCCTTAATAAATGTTTATTTTCGTATTATCTTGGCTTTCATACTGACTTACTTTGAAGGGGGTTTTAGGATTTATTGATAACCTGTTTACTTTTTCAATTTGGAAATTGTAGCAGCTGTAGTCTAACTTGTAAATCTAAAAACATTTCATATGGACGATGATGGTAGATAAAATAGTGTCAAATAAATTAAGATAGCTTACACTTCTGATACAGGGATAGCAATCGACTGCGATCCATGTGTAAAGAGCTTGTTATACTATGGATGGGCTTAAGTGGAGGATTTAACCATGTATACTTTTTCATTTGGAAATAGTAGCACGCTTAGTCTAACTTGTAAATCTAAAAACATTTCATATGGACGATGATGGTAGATTAAAATAGTGTCAAATTAAATTAAAGATAGCTTACATACACTTCCCTGATACAGGGATTAGCAATCGACTGCGATCTCATGTGTAAAGAGCTTGTTAAGACCCCCCCCCCCCCCCCCTACGGAAGAGAGAAGTGTGTTATGTTTGGCGTGTGGCGCGTTGAAGTGTTCCTCCCATTTCAAAAACGCCATTCATTCAATTTTACGTCCTCATTGATTGTAGATCAGGTTGTACTCATGGTTCTCATAACGTATGCAATGGAAAGTTTTAGGCAACCTTCGACAGTTGGCTAAATGTCAGCCCTGGCGCGAATGCATACTACGTTGAGACAGAGGCAATCACTTGCAAACATGACGCAGAGAGGTTTAACAAGATTGACCATTGCCGAATGTCCCTTGCGGTATACATAGCTACGGGTTTCACCGCCGCCCTTTACAGGAACGCCCGGCGAAAGGAAGTATTACACCGAACTTCATTTGCAACGTTCAAGTTGACTGATAGCAGATTCAACTTAATGATAGTATTCGCCAGTCCGAAGACTGCCCAGGGCAAACCGCGAGGAGGTTCTATCATGTCTTGCCCCATGGTGGCCCTTAAGAGAGCCGATGGTTCGTTCTCGGGAGTAGCAAGATGACTATTGGCTTGAATAGTCAATAGGAATGACGGTTAGGTTTCTCGTATACCCTATACCGCCTAAGCCGTGGTGGTGCATCTGGCACCTTTGGATGCGGGTGGTATTTGGAGTCCACACCTCATCCGTACATCCCCAAACGATCCTCTTGATCTTCCCCTTCTTCTCATCCTCATCCACTCGTCGAGGATGACTAACTCGGGAATGCCGTTGTCTTCATCAGTGAAGACGGGAATATTGGTCGGCAGATGTCGCTTCATCGTGACTTCAAATTGAATGAGAAGCGCTACAATCTTCTGGCTTATATAGGGTTTTCAACAATGAATTGCTCAACTGCGAATCAGAATGCTTCAGGGATAGCAATCGACTGCATAATGTTCAAGTTGACTGATAGCAGATTCAACTTAATGATAGTATTCGCCAGTCCGAAGACTGCCCAGGGCAAACCGCGAGGAGGTTCTATCATGTCTGGCCCCATGGTGGCCCTTAAGAGAGCCGATGGTTCGTTCTCGGGAGTCGTCATCCTACACCCTACCAATTCTGCTGAGAGAGTCTTTGACTCTCTCTTTGGTAGCACTGTCGACTTCCACACTAACTGGCATGTGAGTATAGTGTGGAATGTAGCGCCATTCCGTTGGATTGGCAGCAGTTGCTGTCATCGGATTGCCTATCCGAGCAAGATTGTTGTGGACTCTGGTCTTGCTCCTCTAGCCTGACAAACTTCTCAAATAAATTTTCGCGGGCTTATCTGCGGTCCGCGAGGAGAGCTAGACTTGACTGTTCGGCGTCTGATGATTGAAATGGAAATGAAACTGAGAGGCAGTGGTTTATATACCCCTCTAACGCGACGCAACGTTCAAGTTGACTGATAGCAGATTCAACTTAATGATAGTATTCGCCAGTCCGAAGACTGCCCAGGGCAAACCGCGTGGAGGTTCTATCATGTCTTGCCCCTAGGTGGCCCTTAAGATAGCCGATGGTTCGTTCTCGGGAGTAAATTGATGGGGTGGTGAAGGCAGGCAAAGATCTGCAATGAAAATGATATGTATTAGAAATAGGTGTATACTATCTTATTTGCTTTTCACTTACCAAGTTAGTCATCCTTAGGTAGTCTCGCGCGTTTCCGAATCGAAAAATTTATGCAAGTGACCGCGCATTCGTAAGCTTGCATGGAGACACTTCTTGCTCGGGATGGAACCGTTGTAGCAAAAAATTGACTCGTCCAGATTTTTATTTACCATTACTTCGCCGGCCAAAATTGATTGTCCCGAATAGGGATGTGAAATTCAAACAAACGATCCCCCCCCCCCCCCCCCCCGCCCATCATTCACACGTTCCCACTCATCCCTCATGCGCTCCAACTTATCACACGCCTGCCTCTCATCACCCCGCCGAGCCACAGTCCACTCCAACTCAACATTCCTCGCTCTCAACACACTCATCTCCTTCATCATCTCCTCAAACTTCGCCTCTGCATCTCTCATTCTTCTCTCCGCAGCACTCGCCCTCTTCTCACAGGCATCAATTCTTCTCTTCCAACTCTCGCGTCTTATTCTTCAAATCAGTCACACAACGCCTCATTCTAATGTTTTCATCGCCACCTCCTTCGACTTCAAATCCTTCTTTTTCAAACTCATCCAACTCCTTCACAAACTTCATCCTTCACTTTCTTCAAACTCTCAAACTTATTCACTAACAACTCATGCGCCATCTGCTGCGAAACATGCCTCTTCTCTTCATCCTTCAACCACCTCGCCGACTGCATACGAATCCCACCACTCTTCACTTTTGGGGAAGATGAGCTCTTCGGGGGTCGGTGATGACGATGTTGGAAGGACACCTCCGATGACGAAGAGCTCAACTTCCTCACACGCTTCCTCACACGCTCCCTATCTAAATCCACATCATCCTCATCATCACTCTCAAGCACTATCTTCCGCTGCTCAATCTCACCCTCCAACGACGCAACCGCTCTCGCCAACTCATCATTCTCACACAAACTTTCTCAACAACATTTCCAACAACATTCGCAACATTCGCCAACATTCGCTCCCTCTCTTCCACAATCAACTGCGTAAATCTCAAAATCAGTCACTAAACCACCCACTACAGTCAGCATGCACTCTGTAAAAACGCACCTCAATCCTCATCACCCTTCAGCACTCTACACTTTACGCAAGCAACCCTATTCAAGACAATCATGTGGCCGGTGCCCGCCTTCTTCACATGAGCTTTGGCGTCCGCACTGCGATTAACTCGCCCACAAGAGCACATTTTGATGTGATATTTACGATTTTTGTCATTGGCCATGTTAGATTTTATTGTGAACTGTAAGATAATGAAATTTGTATAAGTTTGGAATCATGTAGTACAGTCATATTCCTAAAGAGTGTAGTGAGTGCCGGCACTCGATCCCGTCGACAGCCCGAAGGCCTTGTACTGATCACTAGGGAAGTGAGAGATCTTCCCCGATACCCGCTCTTTACAGCTGAAGACATCATTGTCACTGCCCCGAAGTGGTAACAGGAACGCCGAGTCAAATGTAGTGATCAGTAGCTGGGATCTAACCCCTCAAAGCTGCCTTAGACTTAGTTAAATTTCAAATCTGATAGCATATTTGAACTCAGGATACTTGAAAACCTTAGTCTATATGTTAAAACTTTGAAAAAAGTGAAAATTAAGAATTTTTAAAAAATTCCGCATTTTACTACTCATACTACTTTTAAAAAATTTTATCAGTAGTAAAGACACTATCAAACTCTATCATACAAACTTTGAAGTAGCAAGATAGCTTGCCTACTTCAAAAGATAGAGTCCTTTGCACCCGATATCGGGAGCTCAGAGCGACGACCGTCGCTTACCTCGTCTTTCGATGAAGTGATCAGACTTACGTTGTCGGGGGTTTATATATGCTCGGAAGAAAACTTAAAATGGCTCTATCTCCGAAAGTATTCATCGTAGCGACATGCGGTTTGTTGCAAACGATTTGTCTCATCATTCTTTACAATATGACACCTGAACCATTCTCATATGACCACGGGAAGTTGGTCCGCCAGCACATGTCCATGTAACATGCCACAAGTGAAAAAATTCCTAAGTGTGAGAGCTCCAGTGTGGTGAAAATTTTGAAAAATTTAAAACTTCCGAATTTCAACCTGGGACCTTAACCAAAACATTTTTCATCAAAATTTCACTGACCTCCCCCCCCTCGTTCAGAGAAATTTGATGAAAAATGTTTTGGTGACGGTCCCAGGTCGAAATTCAACACTTTGGAAAATTTTCAAAATTTTACCCATACAAAGTCACTCTGACACTTAGGATTTTTTCAGGTGAGCGAGCTCCGACCTAAAATCTTGTAACCGCTCTAACTTTTGAACGAAGACAGATAGGAACAAGCCGATTCTTTCACTGAATTTGTCTCACTCTTAGCTTTCAAACGAGCTATTGCACGACAAAATCCGTCCACTAGAAGCCAAGATAGAAGCTAGCTGTCCGGGGGGGGGAGGTCAGTGAAATTTGATGAAAAATGTTTTGGTGGCGGTCCCAGGTCGAAATTCCACACTTTGGAAAATTTTCAAAATTTTACCCATACAAAGTCACTCTGACACTTAGGATTTTTCAGGTGAGCGAGCTCCGACCTAAAATCTTGTAACCGCTCTAACTTTTGAACGAAGACAGATAGGAACAAGCCGATTCTTTCACTGAATTTGTCTCACTCTTAGCTTTCAAACGAGCTATTGCACGACAAAATCCGTCCACTAGAAGCCAAGATTGAAGCTAGCTGTCCAGCGGGGGGGAGGTCAGTGAAATTTGATGAAAAATGTTTTGGTGCCGGTCCCAGGTCGAAATTCCACACTTTGGAAAATTTTCAAAATTTTACCCATACAAAGCCACTCTGACACTTAGGATTTTTTCAGGTGAGCGAGCTCCGACCTAAAATCTTGTAACCGCTCTAACTTGTGAACGGCTGGTCCGATTGACTCGCAACAAAAAATGTTGTCGAGCAGTTTTTTCTCCTCTTTCAAACGAGTAGCTGTAAGACAAAATCCGTCCACTAGAACCAAAGTTAGAAGATTGCTGTCGGGGGGGGGGGGGGTCAGTGAAATTTGATGAAAAATGTTTTGGTGACGGTCCCAGGTCGAAATTCCACACTTTGGAAAATTTTCAAAATTTTACCCATACAAAGCCACTCTGACACTTAGGATTTTTTCAGGTGAGCGAGCTCCGACCTAAAATCTTGTAACCGCTCTAACTTGTGAACGGCTGGTCCGATTGACTCGCAACAAAAAATGTTGTCGAGCAGTTTTTTCTCCTCTTTCAAACGAGTAGCTGTAAGACAAAATCCGTCCACTAGAACCAAAGTTAGAAGATTGCTGTCGGGGGGGGGGGGGGTCAGTGAAATTTGATGAAAAAATGTTTTGGTGACGGTCCCAGGTCGAAATTCCACACTTTGGAAAATTTTCAAAATTTTACCCATACAAAGTCACTCTGACACTTAGGATTTTTTCAGGTGAGCGAGCTCCGACCTAAAATCTTGTAACCGCTCTAACTTGTGAACGGCTGGTCCGATTGACTCGCAACAAAAAATGTTGTCGAGCAGTTTTTTCTCCTCTTTCAAACGAGTAGCTGTAAGACAAAATCCGTCCACTAGAACCAAAGTTAGAAGATTGCTGTCGGGGGGGGGGGTCAGTGAAATTTGATGAAAAATGTTTTGGTGACGGTCCCAGGTCGAAATTCCACACTTTGGAAAATTTTCAAAATTTTACCCATACAAAGTCACTCTGACACTTAGGATTTTTTCAGGTGAGCGAGCTCCGACCTAAAATCTTGTAACCGCTCTAACTTTTGAACGAAGACAGATAGGAACAAGCCGATTCTTTCACTGAATTTGTCTCACTCTTAGCTTTCAAACGAGCTATCGCACGACAAAATTCGTCCACTGGAAGCAAGCTGTCCAGGGGGGGGGGACGTCAGCCGAAAATTTTTTCTCTCCGATTTCGCTGGAAACATCCTTCCTAACCCAAAATTTCACGTAGATTCCGAATCTGGCCTCCGTTTTCTCATCCGATGCTTCGTTTGGGCGCTACACACCAAAACGTCCCAAATTCTAACTCTGTCGTTTTTCGAAAAATGTTGAAAATTTTTTCTCACCGATTGCCTTGAAACTCACCCTACCGATGCAGAATTTCACGCTGAATCCGAATCTGACCTCCGTTTTCTCATCCGACCACTCCTTCCACTCGAAACAACCCATTTTACACCCAACATTCAGCAGATTGCACCAAAAACATCACACACTATAGCCTCAAGACTAATCCTGGCGGTCGCCCACGTCAACCTAGACGGTCGCCCACGTCAACCAGGCGGTCGGACCAACTCACCCGAGTCTCACACTCTGTTGTTGCAGAGGGGGGGGGACGTCAGCGAACATGTTGTGAACGTGGACCCACCTGGCCGGCACACCACGACAGACCACAACCTCTGTCGTTGCAGAGGGGGGGGACTCAGACACGAAGCACCACGGCGGCCGACCACGACACTCTGCCGTGCCAGAGGGGGGGGGGACGCAGCGATGGCCGCCATCTTGCGCGGTCCAGAAGTGGAGTTTTGCTTACTACTTGTCAGGGGCATCAGACATCATTTCAGCACAAATCAATGAATCTGACTGACAATCACGATCTCCGAAGTGAGTTGAGACCTTAAATTGTCGACCCATATAAACCACTGCCCAGTGCACGCTAAATTATCACCTCGAACGCTTCAAACAGAGTAGGTAAAGGGAAATGGACTCTGCGAATACAGAAAACAAGCATGAAAGGTTGTCACACAGAGAAGCATTGCATTAAATCCGTCGTGTGGTCTTTGTTGCATGGGATTTTTCGAGGTCTATTTTGATGATATCTGATTCCCTATTGGTGAATGAGTGACGCGTGCGCAAGTTATCTGACGCTCTCAGCCAATGAGCATGCAGCTGGCAATGAGTGGAGACTTGACATGCAAAATATTCATGATCGAAAGTTTTTTGGAGTGCTTGTCTTAGGCTACATCCTTCAATCTAGCATCTGATAGATTGGCTAGTTATCTTCAGCATTAATCGTGGAAATTGAAGTGATTGTAGCAATGCACTAACAAGCCATCAGTCATTCATAAGGTAACGTTATGGTCAACAACGCTTTTCAGAACTATACTACATCAGAGTCGTTTCACAACATTTGGCTAAGCACAGAGTAAAAATTTGTGATGATATTTTTACAATCAAATCTCAACTACATTTTAATTGAATGCTCTGTGTTTCCATGAGACTGAATGACTTAAAATCATGTTTCCATCATTGAGCTAACTTCTATCTTAAGACTCGTTAGTCTGTCCGATTGGTAAGCTTGCTAAACTAATGCTTTTAAATAATCCTATTCATTAAATAGGCCTACATCTCTTTCTCTAAAGACAGATTTTAAAATCATTTGAGTTGAACAATCATCTTCTAAATTGTTGAATGATAAATTTTAAATCAATTGACATGTACTTGAGTAGCCGTAAATTATGGAATTAAACTTGAAATGTGTTTTATAAAATGAATAAATGAAATATGTTTTGCTATCACCTACTTTGATGCCTATGTGCTTCTATTCACTTCAGTTTCTTTTTCAGTATTATAGCTTAGCATTTATGATCATAGTAGCTATATATAGAAAGAGAAAGCACACTCGTGTAAACGAACATCATTTGATAAATTGTCAAGCCTAGTATTATACATCATTCAAAAGATTTTCTATTAAGTATTTTTAAGAAATGATCTTATGCTGTAGGTTGTAGCAAAGTGTCTGATCGTTATATATTGTTCTATTAATGAAGGAAAGAGCATTTCAATTCCATGAATTTAGGTTACTCAATTGCCCAAAGTTAGTCGATTGAGTTTGACTTCATAGTCCAGTAAATTAGAAAATAACTATTTAATTCCAATAATTTTAGATTTTCAAGCTCATGTGCTTGCAACACAAACTTACTTGCAAGTAATGCATTTTTTACATTGATACTGGAATTGCTATTGAAAACATCGGTCCATGGGTCTAAGTTCTCGTCACGGGCCCATTCCGCTCGATATATATATATATATACTCATTGACATTATAAATGAAACAAACTATCATTAGCTTGAATTGAAGTTTGTTTCATTTTTTCTCAGGTATGATGCAATCAGGGTGGCCAACTCTTTTGAGAAAAAATAGTGACCAATTTTTCATTTCAACAAAACAACGATATATATGATATTTTCTTGAGTACACCAGATAAAGTAAGCGAATGTTTCAGTCTTCCAATTTCAACAGGTGATTAAAAACTAATTTTCGAATATCAATTATTATATTTGCATGATAAATACAAATACATATCATGAATCTGTATAAAGAAGCTGGGTTTATAAAGTCAAAAATATACATGTAAACTCATTTCTTGGTGAACCATTTGTCAATTATACAGGATGAGTTTTCATCAAGTCTGTCAACTACCGCTGGTTTTTCATCCTGCAACTTGCACTTTCTCGATTTCAATTTCTCCAATGCCGCTTCGGCTTCGTAAAGTTCAAGATCAATGCCTTTCAGTTCAGATGTTATTTGCTTTGGCGTCTTTTGCTTGAAAATTCCGATTTCTAGTCGGATTTCATTGGCTCGAGTTTCTTTCAGCTTCGCAGTAGAAGCTTTTGATTGAGAAGACTTTTGTACTCTGTTCCGGCCTGCTTGACTCGATTCAAAAGATCCTCGTCCGGTTCAAAATCTTCAAATGCTTCTCTATCAAAAAAAATCTCTGATCAACCTACATCCATCATACAGATCGGGACTCAGTCTGTTTGAGTAAGCAGTTTCTGTGGTTTTCATTTGCGAAAAACCCTGCTCCACAATCATGTTGTGTGGCGTGAGCAGTAGGTAGCATTGAATCATTTTTCTTAGATTAGGCTTTCCAGACAAGGCATCAGAATTCCAAAGGTCATAGAGAGTTGCATCACCGAAAGTATTCAAAGGCCTGCAAGTTCATCACGTGAATCTATGACTGAACACTTGAATACTTCAGCAAGTGTTTTCAGTCCTTTGTAATCATGAGCATCCATTTCTTTCAGTTTCATGTAGATTATGTACGAATGGATAGTTACTCTGTGACATAGAAACTCGCTGAAACGCTGCAATATTGACGACAGCTGAAATGAATTATACTGATCCCATACCTGACGTATAAGGGAAATTTCATACGCTTCAAGGGCATTCAAACGGGAGGTAACTCGATGATTGCTTTGTGTACAATATAAATCTTCATTTTTATTTATAAAGCTTCTCGGATTCTTTTTTTTGTTTGTACATTCGAAAAGCTGGTCGACATAGTTTTTTGGATTCAATTGTAACAAATGTCCACATCGAGAAAGAATCTGTGAGAAGTTCTCCAATAAACTCCAAAGAAATGAGAAATAAGTGACTTCTTTTCCTTGAGATGACTTGCATAGTGAGTATAAGGGCTTCGTCTGAGCCATGAATAAGTCCACATGGATTTCCAAATGTTCTTGGTTGATCACAGATTTCAATTCTTTGTTGTTTCCAATCTCAACTAATTTTTTTATCAGAGGGAAATTCTCTCTTACCGACTGTAGGGACGTATAAAAGTCCAGAAAACGCGTTGCATTATAACTGCTTATTTTGTTCAGGGTGAGCATGTCATCAACTTGTATTAGTATAATGCGTGCTTTTGGTGTATTTGTTAGATAATCGGTAATGAGTTCCAGAAACCTCACTACGGTAGTCAGAATTCTGCTGCTATCTCCTTTTTTGTCATTTTTAAATTGTGATTTCTGCAGAAGATGGCACTGATGAGACAGACAACCGGCCTTCTATGATATTTGGATAAATTTCTGATAACTTTTGTGCAACACCGGCGTTTTTCCCGCGCATTGTTGAACAATTATCTGACATGAAATAGAGCAAATTTTCAAAAGAAAGGCAGTATTCTTCAAACACCGTTCTTATCTTTTGGAGAATTGTGTCAGAATCTGCATGATGAATATCATCTAACTTCTGAATCTTGTCATTTTTCAGGAAATCATCAAAATCTATGTCTCTTTCGAGTTCAACAGTTTTCAAGTATGTCAGCTTTCTTTTTCCGTTTTCCACGGAGGCGATCCAAAATTCAAGTCGAGCTTTATTATTGTACGTACTTTCGTCGACGAAAATCCCAAACATTTGATTCTGCAACGCTGCAACGCAGTGCATCTTCACCCAATAGCAACTGTAACTACCGGCCTTCGTCTTTCCACATTTGATATCAGAATATTTCGAGTCGGGAAACATGTTTTTGTACAGGCCTCTTTGACCAGATATCGACTGTGAAGACCGAAATGACGAACCGTCAAGAATCATTTTGAGAACATGAAGGTAGCTTTAGCTTTTCCATCAGTTACAGTGGCACCTCTTGAAAATGCAGCCATGATGTTTCCTTGATTTGACGATGGTATGGCACGCTCACAGAATTAGACAGATTCTCTTCTTCTCTTTGACTAGAAAGGAAACATTGGAACATGTAACGTTAATGAAATGGCACAATCTGCTGACATAATGCCATAGCAATCGAACAATAAGCAGCCAGTTCATCATTAAGCACGCCAATTTCTGCAAAGTTTCAGTGACTGTTATCAACCGGCACTCGATGTCACAATCGACACAGTCGATGTCAAGTTCTACAGAGATTTGTGAACGTTTTTTTCGTGCGCCAGCTAACTTTTATTAAAATGATCGGAAAGACCAGCATCTTCGAGAAAACTTTTGCGCAATGATCTGAATTCTTTGAATCTGAAGGAATCGTGGCGATCGGAGAATTTTCAAGGGATTCACATCAATCCGCAAGGGACGCACAACCATTTTTCCTATCTCTGAAAGGTATTAAAAATTACTTTTTGCCCACTTAATAAGTTCCTGCATGTGCCATTGTTTTGAATCAGTTTGCACTTCTAGCAAAGTGATACGATTAAACAATCCAAATCTGTGGGCACGCTTATGAACAAGTTGATTCTCATGCTGCTTAAGTTTTTGTGTTCCAGATAATAGCGAGATCGTTCTTCCATCATATGCACACTTAATCATACTCTCGTCTTCTGGGACCCTTAGACACCATGGACACTTTTGCTTGAGATCATTATTGAACTTGCATTTACCCATTCTGATCCCTGCAATGAAATAACTTGATATGGTAAAGTCTACAAAAATATAGAATTATCCGACTGTGGATACTACTTATGTCCTACTCCTACTCACTTGATAGGTGCTAAATCTCAAGTTATAACTTTTTAGGGGATGAAGTTGGATTATATTTACGATAAGACTTTTAATCATTAAAGTTTCATGACGGAGAAGAGAGTGGACAGACGAATACATCGTGAAATATTTTAGAGGAAGGTCCCATGAAAATGTAGACATAGACTATACATGTAGCCTACTAGGATACTCGAATAAATCGAGTCAGACGACCACACTAACGGTTATACGCTTGTACTAGAGTCTCGAGACAAGTAGAGTACTTTTAAGGCTTTATTTCATATCATTTTATACGAATGAAGAGAATATCCAGGATGAATCAAGATGATTATGTTCTCTGTATTTATATAGAAAATATATATAGCACCGTATCTGATATTGGAAATGGCGTTATATACATACACTGTATATTCGTATGCAAAAAAGGACAACAGAAAAAAACAATGAAAGTTATTGACACATTTCTCTGAGCCATGTAATGGCATCATTGTTGGTCAAATGGATTTCTTTGAGGCCACCCGGGAACGATGGATTGGAAATGGCGTTTACATTTGTTCAATGAAAAAACAAATTGTGAAACTAACAAAACAGAGAAACATTGTTATATTTAAACGCAGGACTTAACGAACATACCAAGTTACAAAGAAGAGTCCGGGCGGTGTGGTTTTGCAGCGCCACTACTCGCTGTTCGCACCTTTCCCTTCTGTTATCGAGTGAATAACGACCTCACCACGAGAAGGTGGGGAAACAGGAACTTGATGAACAGGGGCTTTATACGCTGAGCTTTTGGTGGCATTTTATAGATCTAAAATCGCCCCATTTTAGATCACCACCGCTCCTTGTTCATCCTCTTGAGGTCATAATGCCGTCACAGATATTTACATGATAGATTGAAACTACAACAATTCAAAAACTCGTGCATTATTACATAGACCAAAATATCTGTGACACACATGTGAGTCTAACATGAAATCATACAATTGCACATTTGAAAATCATGCTGAAAATTACAAGAAATTCATTATAAAGATCATACTAGAAATATAAATAAAAAATTCGATTTTTTCTTACACACCGGTAATCCAGTAATGGATGATAGAAAAATTGTGACTTGGTAAAAAATAGTGACCAATCAGTGACTTTAGTGACCGGTCACTAAAATAGTGACCAGTTGGCCACCCTGGATGCAATATCTCGCTTTCTATGTATTATCATTCAACACATTAGAGAATGGAGAAAGATCTATGGTGGTCAAATTTCAAATTTTGATATCGATACAACTGTCACAATTGCTTTTACAAATTGAACATAAACGTGAACTGAAATCCAGCTTTTGTAAAATAAAATGGCACATGATCAGTTTACCAGAGGTATGGCTATTGGAATGATTCGTTGTGGTAGAAGTTGTGCGAGTGTTGCCGAAGAGCTGCAACTATCGAATATTTATCCCAATGGGTCACATTGACCGCTGACTCAATATCTCAATTTTCACATGTCCGAAAGCGCTTATGTGACCAAATGAGATAAAAAGTCGATGTTAATCGAAAACATGTCTTTTCCAGGTCGCCTTCCTTCAACAGAGTGGCATTATGATTTATCGCAATAAAACATGGATTTTGCTAGTAATGTTGCAATAATCAGGCACACTGCTTCCATTTTGAGCATTCAGCAGCAGAAAACGCAGATTTGCTGGGGAACCTTGTAGACGTGATGCTTTTGTAGAAGAAGATTGCCCAGTTCCATCACATCAAGTTCATCATCTGTGCATTTTCTGTCGCTAAGATCAATTACGAAGATTTCTTGCAATCATCTCAAGTGCGATATTACATTTCAGCTCGCTCTACATGGTGCACACGCGGAAGATTTAACCCATCATATCCCGTGACAATTGTTAGATTCTACGGACATTCATCAGCCGATTTGAAGTATCAATCCACAACCTACCTCAACCACAAAGTAGCAAACTGTGTCTGTTGTAGAGAATAACGGATCGTTGCGATTCCTTATGTTACAGGAAGGCTTCTTATTATTCGAAAGCTTCTGATCACCTTCCTTTAACAAAAGTATGCTTATCCTTGACTGATACCATTCGCTGCACCATTCATACATCTCTCATAATAGCCGCATTATCAGAAGTTATTACATACAGTCAAATCTGTCATCAAGAAAGGGCTCGCAACATTGAGGTTTCATAGCATGCATGCGCATTGTGCATGCTCTTAAACTGCGCTACATTAGAAAGCTCCTATTTTGTAATTCCTTCGATTGATTCAAGAATTTATTCGACAATAAATGTCGTCTGCGATCGACGTAGGACTACTAAATTTAACGGTCGGCCGGTTCCATAGCCCTATAATTGCAGCTGAGCGATCCTTGATGTTTTAAGTCAGCGGTTCTCAAACTCTGGGTAAATACCCAAAGTTGGGTAAAATTAGAATATTTTTTGGGTAAGGAATGAATTTTTAAATAAAGTGAGATTAAGTAAGGTCAATTTCTTTATTCCATTGCCTTACCAGATAGACTAAGGGCGTAGATCGACTGAGGGAGCTCCATTCTCTCATTGTTAGCGCGCGTGGCATACATGATACGATACTATTGTAGCTGCCTAACTTACGACACTGATTCACGAACATTTTCAAGAGCTTCAAGCAGTGCTAGAACATTACTGTCCAAAAGCACAGCGTAACACAGATGTCTGGGTTAAGCAGCCATTTGCTTCTTGTGAATCATGTATCGACGACAGTGATGGTGTAGAAGACGAATTCGTCCAACTACGAGCCGATGAGGAAAGTAAGGAGAGTTTTTCGAGTCAAGAACTTCCGGCGCTTTGGTTGTCAATAAGTGAAGTTTATCCACAACTGTTCCAAAGAGCTCTGAAAGTTTTGCTGCCTTTCGCGACCACATATCTGTGTGAGTCTGGTTTTTTCAGCTTTCTTTCATATGAAAGATAAATATCGAGTGCGCCTACCAGCACATTTTCTGACCTGAGGCTGGATCTATCAAAGATATCAGTATTGATCATCTGAATCTCCAAGAAACAATTACACTCTTCTCACTGACAGGATTCAATGGAACAATTTTTGATTAGTTGAACTTTGATAGTCTAGTTTTGTGTTTACATATGCTGTATATACTCGTATGTATTATTCTGATAGCTTATTTTGCATGTTTCAGATTGCATTGTGTAAAATAAGATAAAGATTATTGTAAAATATTGTTTTATAGTTCAGTTCTGGCTCCTGAATACATTGTAGAAAATAGCGGGTAATTGGTAGTCTCGGTGTACAAAGTGGGCAATCTCGATAAAAAGTTTGAGAACCGCTGTTTTAAGTGTTATTGAGTCTTCTTTTATGACAATGTAGACTTACAAATACATTAGGCACATGATGAGGCGGTTCTACGATATTTACTGCTACAGCAAAGCCTGTAATGATCCATTTAACAGACTTGTTATCACGTCTCAGAGAACATTGTAAAATTTTGTCACCATTAGTGTCAGCACTCAGGTATATACTCAGTGGAATTTTCGATTGTACTTTAGACAGCGTGAACTTTAAATGATTTGTTAATCATCGTCGACACCCAATTGTGAGTGCACAACACTCCAACTCGAAACGTTTGGTGATTTAATTGTTTAATAGGTCCTACTCAATGCTTGAAATGTTGACTGAATTAGAGAGTCAGCAAGTGCACGATCACATAAATGTGAGTGCAGACACATCATGAGGTGAATAAAAATTGAAAGTTTGAATTGCATTGATATAGAATTGAATAGTTCTCCTGGTTGGACTAATTGTAATGCAAGCCTAAAATATTTCTCTCTCCATGTTTACTGCGAGTACGATTATAGATAAAATGAATTATAATTGAAACTATACAGTAATTCATCTATTTGATCGAAATCAGTGCATCGGTCAGAAAACTGGTGTAGGCAGAAGAACCGCTGCATCAGTGCTAGGGGTGTTGGGGCATCGGGAATATGCTACTTTATTGCTTCAAAATCAATCTACTTCGCTGATCAAATGACATGAATTACACCATCTTCAAGCGCGAAGGAATCAGAATCCACAGCATGAGCCGCACCGATAACTGTCAAAGCCATAATCAGCTCTAACAACATTAAAAACTTCCGATAGGTGAATATGTGGTGTTTAAATATATTTTCAAAATGCGGAAGTGATTCACATCAATTCTATTCGCGGAGGCTTGATCGGTGCCTCTTACACGCAAATACGACAGAAAAGTGATATGGTAGTTGCAAGTGAAGTTTGAGAAGCCCAGTACGCGTACAATGACGTCACACAATGCAGCGGGAAACATAGAGATAGAAATAACAAGCTATGAAGAAACTAAATGTAGCACGTGAAAGACAAATGAGGTATTACATTAATCAAATACGTATGGGAAGGATTCATATATACAAATAAAAATATGACATGATGAAGTGATGATTAGGACAAACGATGACAAGCAACTTAAAGGAAAAAGGAAGAGTGCCAAGAGACTAGAAATTAAAAGGAAGGAAACGGACTAGTGTATGAGATGTTATATGAGACGGAACTCAAACAGATAATCTTTTTGTACACAGCACTGGGGTTGTCAACTTGATCCTCAATATTTCATTTCTATGCATGTATTCTCTCCCTATACGTATTTGATTAATGTAATACCTCATTTGTCTTTCACGCATTTTGCAGCATTTGCTTCTTAATATTTTGTTATTTCTATCTCTATGTTTCCCGCTGCACTGTGTGACGTCATTGTACGCGTTCTGGTCTTATGAAAGCTCACTTGCAACTACCATGTCACTTTTCTGTCTTATTTGCGTGTAAGAGGCAGCGACAAACTTCCAAAAATAGAATTGATATCAATCACTTCCTGAACATGAAAAACAACAGTTCTAACATCAAACTAAGTGCAAATTGGATTCCATAATTAATCTCGTCCGGAAAGTTATCATTATCATTTATCGAAACTAATATATCTTAATTAGAGTCTGCGATGACCTGGGTATCAGAACATGTTGAGACAAATGAGACGATTTTCTATTTATTCTTCTCACTGCACTTTCTCACATGATAGCAATAATCTCAAATTTCTAAATTGAATTCAGAAGACTAAATTTAAGCTTATTTCTCAGGTAGCGCGGTCCATGAAGAATCAGGGAGTCACATGTGATGTATCGGATGATGACATGGATTCCGACGTGGCAACGAAGCATCCAACATCAAAGTCATTGATGACAGGCTTCTAATCTTCAACTGGCGCTACAGGAACTCCGAGTGGGAGTGCGCGTAAGGATGGAACCAAAAGAATATCAACCGCGGATGCCAGGAAACAGGCCAATTTAAACGAAAGCGGCCAGTCTGAATTGCATCGCAGCCTTTTCCCACCAATGAACTTTCCGCGAAAGTCTTCCCGAACTTTCAGAGTTAATTGTACATGTACATTAGTTCTCCATCTATTTTCAGTGCCATCTGAATCGGCATTCAGTGTTCGTCTCTTACCAAGTGTACGTTCCTGATGGATAAGTGGCAGATTCATGTACAAGTCGTTGAAATACAGGACGCACATGGAAGATATTGTTCGCCTTCAGTTTTCCGTGAACGGGAGCTCCAACATCCATAGCGTTGACCTCACTCTGTGGACAGTTCGCTGGAATTCGCGTCGCGAAAACCTCATGATGCCTCTGGACAGCACCTTTGTGTGAGTGTAGACTTGCTGACTGACATCTACTTCATTTGTCTTGCGATGTTTTGATGCACTAATCTTGTCCATTCCGGGTTGTTTAAAGGATTCCCACAAATCGCATGAATTTCACGGTACAACATATTTACAGTTTTGAAGTACGAGTGTGCTGAAAAGTTACGTGTGAGTGCATAAAGACATCGATGAGATTGAATTGCACAAGGAATGCAGCTAACCAAATGCTTCAATGATTTTGGAAAATCATAAAATTGACTTTGTTTGTGGTATCCATACTAAAGAATTAAATATGTAGTTATTAAATGGTATTTGAATTTCCAATACTCTGTTCGATGTCTATGATACGCTCTATTATATAATTCTGTATTCACATCGAACATCGGTTTTGTTTAAAGTTATCAGACCAAAATGCTTGCAAAACTGAGACATTCTAAAAATGTACTTCTCAAAGAAGATAATAAATTTGACCTCTTCGTGAAAACGGAACGATTTTTTGTGAACAGTTTGAGAAAATGACAGCTGTTCCCAAAATTGTGCGTTATTCCTCGTTGAGGCTGACATTCTTGAAGTAATGTCTGGTTCTTGCCTATTTAGTGCAAGAATTAACTCTTGTATTGGTATGCCCTCTAGATGAGTAGGCTATATATACAAGTAGTTCCCTTAAATGATGCTACATTTAAATGATCTTACAATTATGTCATCCTCTACTTTAAGTAACGAATTTATTCTAGAATGTATCAAATAAGCTGTCGATATTGGTCTGATCAAAATAAGCAGCCTCCCGGCCGGTCTTCAACATGCATATCCAGGGCCTGCGACCATTGGTGTAAAAACCGACCGGCCGGTTCCATAGCCCTATAATTACTGCTAAGTGATCCTCGATCCTTTAAGTGCCATTCAGCTTTAATTTATGACAATCTAGGTTTACTGTTGAAAGGCAAAGACATTGGGTGCATGATAAGTTCTATTAAGAGGCGGTACTACGATGTTTACTGCTACAACAAAGCCTGTAATGATCCATTTAACGAATCTGTCATCACGTCTCTGAGAACGCTCAAAAGTTTCATTACAAGTGTCAGCCTAATACACTTACAAGTATGCCATCTTAATTGCACTTTAGACTGAGTGGAACTTCATTTGCTGTATATTGCACTTTGGAATTGTAAGTGAATTGTCTATTAACAATAGCGCCCAAATGTAACTGCAGAACACTTGAAGGCGAAGCACTTCGTGATGTAAGTTGCATGCCCTACTCATCCTCTACAATGTAAATTTCGGTTGAAGACTTATGGACGTTTTTGAACTGATAGCAAGAATATTTAGATGACACTGATAAGGAGTTGGAATATTATTTTCAGTCTCAGTTGGCGGAATATAGAAATCCCTGAGGTCAAGTTCAGTATTGCAATGTAAATGCAAAGCGAGCAGTGACAAAGTCAACAATTTTGACGGCCGGTGAATTCATCGATTTATGAACCCAATTAGGTCAATTTTTGATCTTTACAAGACAGAAGGGCATAACGAAATGGAGCATTATAGCTTGCCATCGGTAAGCGACTTCAAAACTCTATATCGTCCTACTTCAGTAGACATGACATATGGTAATTGTTGTATACCCTAAAAGTTCACTTTATTATAGTTGTACGTCATTTTCCCGTTAATGCATTGATCGCCCTTTTAGGGCCAATATTTGTCACCCTCATCTTGTATATACTTCTTATGTATCAATCAATTTGTTGTATGACAAATATATCATTATTATTATTGCTATATTCTTACTCAAAATTACACAATTATTAGAGACTGCGAGATAGAGATGTCATACACTAGAGTTACAGTTGTACACATCAAAGCCTCTGAAAGTTTGTTGCTGAAGTGCTTTCCTATCAGATGTATACTCGACAACAAGGGTCTGTCGCAGAACATTGAATATCTAAAGAGAATGACAATACAAGACACCAACATCCTTGATTCCACGACCGCACTCGCCTGACCTAGGAATCGAACCGAAGTCTGCGGTGGAGACGAGCGCGCACCTTCTTCACTAGGCCACGCCGACCGCACTCGCCTGACCCAGGAATCGAACCGAAGTCTGCGGTGGAGACGAGCTCGCACCTTCTTCACTAGGCCACGCCGACTGCACGCGCCTGACCCAGGAATCGAACCGAAGTCTGCGGTGGAGACGAGCTCGCACCTTCTTCACTAGGCCACGCTGACGGTTCAAAAGGAATGCGAGTGAAGGCAGAAGTCATCTCCAAGTGATATCGACAGCTTACTGTCCTCTTAATATTGACAGCACACTACCAGCTCGGTAGCGGTCGGGGAATCAAGGATGTTGGTGTCTTGCATTGACTTAATAGATGTCATTCTCTTTAGATGCTAAATGCATGCTCTTAAAGAAAAGAATTTCTTAATAATTCGAAGAACTATTTGCTTTACAACGCAGTCGTTCGAGTCAATTCAGTGCTGATTTTTTATGTCTACATTTCACAGATTTCTTCGTTAATGAACGCCTACGACTGGATGCTCTTTTCATACTGAGTTACATGTCAAATTAGTGGATCAACTACCGTTAGTTAGATGGGATCATCACTTAGTGTATTGTTAGTAACTTTGTTGAGCATAATTGCCACAAATGACGTTGTAAGTATGCACCGTAATCAATATAGCTCTAATTCAATTTTATCACTTATTATCTGCTGATGACTACTCATGTACTTAGGACTTGTGAGTTTTACAATAAGCACATTCTCTAAGACATTGCAATGAAGTGTTGTCATTTTAACCAAGCATTATGTTTCTTGGGAAATTTTGGGAAAATGATCTAGCTATTTTGAGAAGTACTCTTTCAAGGTCTGAATTTTTGCACTGATTTTCGACAGTGTGCGGAATTTTATAATTGAGTGTTCCATAGAAATCGAATAGATTAT
Organism: Prostheceraeus crozeri; assembly: GCA_907163375.1. Lineage (NCBI taxonomy): Eukaryota > Metazoa > Platyhelminthes > Polycladida > Euryleptidae > Prostheceraeus > Prostheceraeus crozeri. The sequence continues at coordinate 172,347 of CAJQUW010015238.1, read as the reverse complement.
TGGAAATTCAAACCACATATAATAGCTACTTACTAAATTTTTCAGTATGATGATGCCACAGACGAAGTCAATTTTGTGAATTTTCTAAAATCATTTGAAGTCGTTGGACAAGTTATGCGTCTTCCATGTCAAAGACGAATGGTTAATTTTGAAGGAAAATCGTCCCCATTTCATGCCAGGGTGGTGGACAAAATTCAAGTTTCAAATTCCCGGGTAATTCCAGGGCAATTTCATCACATATACAGGCAATTTTTTATACCGACTAAATTTGCTTTTCTAATTAAATTAATCTAAAATTAATTAAATTTAATTAATTTAGTACTTCTGTTTGACGGAGAAAGTTGACATCAAGACAGTGACAGCTATGCACGAGGATAAGTAATGTGTTTGTATCATGTTTCTGGTCTAGTTATAGGCCGGAGTACTATCATTTGATAGGACTCTGACTCCCTGATTACAATGATATTTCTAGATGTCGTTTGATATCTATATTATTAGGCAACCTCCAAATTTCATCAGGAAAAGAGATATTCGGTTACGCGCATGTTATTTCTTGGTTTTTTCAAGGTTCGAATTATGATATTCCGAGCAACTTTACAATAGACGTCGAGGATAACCACCCTTCAAAAAGCCACAGAATGACAAACTTAATTCGTGCCTTAGACACAGACAGTGATTGTGACTACATAGGCTTTCTCATGTACAGTTTGACATGCATTGGATTGTCACTCATGTCTACGGATAGTGAAAGATTATAGAAACTCATATTTTTCTAATGAAATTCGTGAATCCTTCATTAATTAGTGGGATATCGTACAAAGCATAAACTAAGACATTATATTACCACTTGATTAATACGATCAGATAGAAAAAGATATCACTGTCATCTTTCGGAATTTTTGGAGAAGATTTCCACTGCATGTCCGAAATCGAATGAAATATTCCGCTGTAATATCAATAAGTTGAACGAGAATTGTTTTCTGCATGGCATTTGTGCAGCTTCTTCCTAAAACCTATTATGTAAAAAACAGGGTGTCATCTGACTGTTCATGTATTAGTATCAAAAATTCTGAACATACGTGTAGATGTTCGAGAAAAGATTTTCGGTTTCGTCGATGTATTCGTCAAGTTCTTCAATTTTACTCCTAAAGGCTCTTCAACTGCTCCTGAGTACTAACTAGCATTTTCTCCATGACCTCCTGTAGCCACTTTTTGTCTTAAATAAGCTAAGCAGAAAGATAAGTGGTCAGCAATTTAACTATCTAATGTAGCTACTGTCTCGCAATGTTTATGATTATGTTATGATTATCAATCAGTTTCGGATCCCGATCCCATAGAGTAGGGATATATAGGTAGAGTGTGGACTCAAAAAAGTATCTGTATACAGTGAAAATTTTTATATCAAAAAATTCAGTTTTTTGCGGAGATTACGTTCCCGTGGTCCAAAAAATTATTTGAGCACTTTAGAAAAAAGTCAAAATTTTACCAATTAATATACTACCGAGATGACGTCCCTATATAAGTAGTATGATAAAAGTTGGATATCATGGATGTCAAAAGGAATGAATATTTGCTAATAGGCATCCTAACTAAGCGGAAATTAAGCTGATATTCAAGGGAATTTCGTGATCCGTATTATGACAGAAGTCTTCATGAAAACGTCACGATATTATCTGTGCTTTCTTGGCTGAAATGTCAATTTTTTAATTCAATTTTCACAGGCTTGATTATATGATTCACAAAATTCATGTTTTATTTCATGGATCTGAATTGATGTGGACCCATTTACATCTTTCAAAGTTAATTGAAATCATTGACTTTGATTATGTGATTTTGCCATGCCAGTGGCAGCTGTTGCCTGATCACACTTAAGAAGATTCTCTTGAGGTTCAGCAGGAAAGCAATGCGGGAGGTCATCGAGTTGCGAGTTTATCAAATATTACCTATCCAAGGCTGTCATGACACGGAGGATCTGTAAAATGCTATCATCTCCTTCTGCTTTATGCTATCATGATCAGTCAATTCCGTTGTAATTTCTTCAAAACTGCATAAATGCACATATCTCACATTTGGAAACAATTCCGACTGTATCTCCTTTGAGTTCATTTAATAAATTCGAAAGTGTATACACATTGGGGATTTAATAAATGCGGAGTTACCACTCTACCTAATATACCTACTCTATGTCCGATCCCATATAAATTATATACATGAGAAGAAAGCAAAACCATTATTAGGCTAGGTACTTATCGGTTATCTCCCTTCAAGATTTTCAGAATTGTCTAGAAGCTGCCAATTGAATAGAATTGATCAATTGCTACCAAACAAGGGTGTCCGCGCAAATTTGAATGAAAATTTCCAGGTGTTTTCCAGGATTTCCAGGGTAAAATTCATTTTCAAAGGTTTTCCAGGGAAATTTAACAAAAAAACTGGGGGGGGGGTTCAAATTTGAAAGATAAAAATTTCCAGACTTTCTGCAGGGAATTTTACTCAAATGGCATCGCGTCAAATTAAAAAGGGAAAAATTCCGGGAAAATAACTAATCTACCAAAGTTCTGTGGCTAAAGAGCTTCACACACCATTAAAATTTAATATTATCGAAGAGCAAAATGAAAAGTGACGTACATTGGTGTTGAATTTTTTTAAGGGACGCAGGTGATTCTAAAATAACAAAGTACCAATATATGCATTAGACGGCTACATTTATATTTATAAAAAAATGAAATTATAATCGATCACAAACAACAATTAGCTTGCAGGATTGAGGATAACAATAAATAACGAAAAATATTAAGACTTAACAATGGAAATGTAACAACTAACGGAATATCTGCTAAGGTCCCACTCTATAATATTAATGACAACAAGTGTGAAACGTTCAGAAAGCGTTGTCATTCACACTAATTAAGATCATCTTGAACTTGAAGCATTGGCAGCGTGAATACCGTGTGGAAGGTGGAAGACCAAGAGCCAGAAAGAGTAACATAATGGCTGATGTTGCTGCATATGCATGAGAGTAATCACAATCAGTTTAAGAGAATGACACAGAGAAGAATTGACCGAGGAAAGCTCATTGGCACACGACGTTGTCGGAAAATAAATGTATCTACTATATTGAAAATCTGCTTGAAGTGTTTTTTGAAAATAATTCGATATTAAGCCTCCGGATTCATTCGGAAAAGTCTGTGGTGCCTAAAATGAGTTTATATGTTCAGCAACTATTTTGCGTCAGTGATTCTGCCACAATCAGGGCAAATACAGGTGTTTAATAGCAATTAATGCTAGATTACGGCTCCTAGTTTTTTCCCCATTCCACACGACGTTAAATGAGGGAGTTTACAGCTCATAGTTCCGCTATTCCGCGCGACGTAGTTGTTTTATGCTGATGCCTATAAATCGTGACAGATGATCAAACCTGATCAAGTTTGAAATTGGTCCACGTTGAATCTTGGGTGTGAGGTTTAATGGTCGTAAATTAAATTGCAGAAAAACAAATGCTACTCTTTTTCAAAAAAACAAAGATCCAATCAATTTGACACTGTACATTTGATTTGTGTGACATGCTTGCGCATTCTGGTATTTATTACCTTACAAGATGGACTTCCTCTTCGGGATGCCCATATTGATGATATCTGCAAAAAAAGCTTCTCTAAGAATCTATATAATTACGTACACTGAAAAATTCCAATCAATAAAGAAAGCTCTTATGTATGCTATATAACGCATTTGTTTTATGTACGTTTGGAGTTTTGCAGCCCTCTTTTCGTAGGTATGTGTCCAAAAAGGAGTCTAATGAATATTGTAAAGGACTAACGATCGTCGTTACCATCCGAATTGTTGCGGAAGTGATTTTTGGTTGCGAATAGTTTTAACTCTGTATCCATACGAAAGAGATCATCAGGCAAATGAAGTTTTTCAGTTCCCATGCAGCAACCCGACCACATTCTTGAATTTCTTGGTTCCACCAGTATGGTCAACTCCGGAAAACGCCTCATGCCCCGAGCTAAAACTCGTCCCCGTAGGGACTCAATCTCTTTTGTTCCTTACTGTATCACCGTCCTACATAATTCGTCCTTTTTGACTTTTGACTTTAATATCTATATTGCGTCTCAATTTACATTACTTTTGTGTCTTTTCGTCCATTGCCGCGTCATTTTCTTTCTGCTAATGTATAGCCTTGTACTGATGATTTTCATTCAATCAATAAACGTTTACTACTACTACTACGTTAATAACAGAGTTTACGGCTCCTAGTTCCCCATACCACACGACCTTAATGAGGGAATTCACAGCTGCTAATTCACCATACTGTACAACGATTAGGAGTTCGACAACACTTCATAGTTAACCATACCACGCAGCTCAGTCTCATTCATGTTGTATACGTTATGATAGGAGATTCCAGTCACTGAAATATTCTAAGAACAAAAAAATTGTATGAGAATGAAGGCTGTATTTGTAACAAATAAGGAGAGATATGAAGAGTAAAATCAGGAAAAATAGAAAACACTTCAAGAGTAAGTAAGACTTCAACAACTTGCAATTAGTTTCAAAATTTCCAGGTGTTTTCCAGTTTTTCCAGGGGGCGCGGACACCCTGCCAAACTTCAGAGACATATAGACATGAGCATTTCGCGGCTACAAATGAAGTTTTATTCAAATCCAATGAATACTTTAGGAACTAGAGGATGTTCTGTAGAGTGCAACAGAATTTCTGATGGGACGATGCAGTCCGATCTCTAGCTCTGTTGATGTCTTTGTACTTGGCTGTGTATTATAGATGGTTACTCAGAATGTTTTCAAATGTTAATTAAAAACGATGGCAAATGCGAGAACTCAGTAAGTAGGCAAAAAGGAATTCCTAATACCTTACAGAGATAGTGAAATGTCGTGCGTCACTTGCGGATTGCTGTGAATTCTGTCGAAGTGCCTCGATAGCCACAATTCCTTCAGATTCGAAGAATTCAAATCATTGCGCGCAAGTTTTCTCCATAATGTTGGTCCTTCTGATCATTATTAAAGAAAATAGCAGGCGCACGAAAATTTGTTCATCTGATGATTTCACATCCTCTTCTCAGCATTCCTCACTGCCTAGTGCATATACTGAATGATAGCCAGGCAGTGATGTGTGCTTTGGTGTGTGCGAAGTGATATCAAGCAGGAATTACAACTTTTCTGAGGTTTCTGTTATTTCATAATGTCATGACATATGGGAGGGTTTTTTGAATCCTTTCTGTGAAATTTCTTGGTGTGTGTATAATGAGTTTCACAGTGTACGGCTTGCTTCTTGAATACACATACCTACACTATACAATTGTGCAAGTGGTTTTTATAAAATAAATCGCCATTACTGCCTATGATGTATTCAAATAAAGAAGAAGACGAACACCAAAATCAGTAAAATTTCTGGAATATAATAAAATAATGCGCTCATAATAATGCACCGGTATTCAGAATTTCTACAAGCAAGCTCTACTCGGGCTGTAACCAGACATCATTTTCCTCGAATGTATATATAAATCGATCGTTATGAACTTTTTGCAACAAACCGTCTTTAATTGGTACGCAGTCAGCTTTTCTCATCATGTCTAAAGTATCGGCAAACCAATCTGTTATTCTGAAATTGCCGTTCTAAATAAAAATTTTTGATTTATATGGAGAAAATAGTCGAGTGATTTGCCATGAAATTTTATGGCGATCGGTTATACAGTATGTACGGTATAAGAGAGGGGAACTACTCAAGAGCCAAAAAACGTAGCAAGGAAACATAAATCACGTAGCAGGTATAAACAATGCATAGTCTAGTCAAAAAAGGCCCATGAATCATCAGAGAGGGGCTCCAGGGTCACCAAAGGGGCCCATGAGTGGCTAGAGGGAATTTATGGATGATATCAATTGTAATGCCTTGTGATCAGAGGGGTCTAATGCAACGCATCATAAAATGTCTTGTCCTAAGACAGGACCATGCGTCCACATACGCTAACCCTCCTATTTTTACTGCACTTTCTGGCGAATCGCAGAAATGATAGCCGTCCAAAAAATCCGAAATTCCGAATAAATCCACAAGATTCTCTTCCTGGAATGCATGCAAGCCGGAATTCATAAAATATATACCAATTGGGAAATTTTGTATCGCGGTCAAGTTAAGTTAAATTTCACAATTTCGCTGTACGATTAACTTCATCGATGTACCTGATGTCAGAATACCACCAACACAACACCAAAATCAACCTATTTCAGCGCTCATGGTGCACCATACCCGGTCCTCAACATCGACGTTCAACTTAACGTTGAGCTTCAATCAAACATGTCCTAAAATATTCTATATGCCCAATACATGCATCAACAAAGAAAATGCCGAAAATACTGGGTGGAAATTTAAGCATTCCGACGATGCAACACAATTACAATATGGATTAGCTTGATTCTATAAAAATGCATTATCAGTAATTAGCAAATTAAGAAATGCACTCAAAAGACTGAAATAAAGAATTCAGAAAAAATTACGAGATTTCTTTTGAAAAGAATCTAGTTTTTGAATGTTTACTAACACAAAAGTTTACTGACATTTATAGGCCGCGGTCATCATCCGATACATCACATGTGACCCCTGCTTCTTCATGAACCGCGCCACCTGAGAAAAAAGCTTAAATTTAGTCTTCTGAATTCAATTTAGAAATTTGAGATTATTGCCATCATAGTAGAAAGTGCAGTGAGAAGAATAAATAGAAAATCGTCTCATTTGTTTCAACATGTTCTGATACCCAGGTCATCGCAGACTCTAATTAAGATATATTAGTTTCGATAAATGATAATGATAACTTTCCGGACGAGATTAATTATGGAATCCATTTCCACTTAGTTTGATGTTAGAACTGTTGCTTTTACTGCTCAGGAAGTGATTCATATCAATTCTATTCCTGGAAGTTTGTCGCTGCCTCTTACACGCAAATAAGACAAAAAAGTGACATTCTGAAATACGACATGAAGCGATGAGTCCACAGAACGAGGTCAGGGCCACATGCTAACGTCTTGCTCAATAGTCACTGTTTGACGCGTGAGGAACCGAGTCTTAACTGTTTTAATGATTAAAGAAAACTTACAGACTGTCGAATTCGTAATTTCAGTATTTGATTCGCCACATTTCCTATTCCTCGAGTAAGTTTCATATGTTGCATATTGTAAACCGCACGGATAATTCGCAACCTTTAATTCGTGACTCGTCACTTTTTCCATCCCCAATTCGCAAATCTTCATATTAATCTCTGCGCTAAATTCGTCAAGAAACCTGAACATCGCACACATTCTCTCGTTAGCGGAAGTTTGTAAGTTTTGTTAGAGGAGACAGCAAACAATTTTTTTTTAGCAAAACATTCGCTTGGAAAGATCAATTGTTACTGCAATGATTGTACCAACATTGTGATATAAAAACTTAAATAATAAAAGCAATTTACTGGATGGTTTGTTTATCCAATAGAAACGCAAAATGAAATTTCAGATATTGGTTTTGATTATTTAATTCAATAATTCATGATGATTTTGTGGAGCTAATGTAGACGTCAAGGCTCATGTCTGGACAAACCTATCCTGATCACATTTACAGAAAGGGTCGTTTGCCCGTCAATAGACTTAAGCTGTAGAAATAATTTGCCTTGATTAATGGAAAAGAATCAGTTACGAATACATGATACACAAATGCACGAGTTTTGAAGATACTGATTACGGAAAGATATGTATGCTGTTAATTTGCCAATATGCTTAATTCGCTATTTTTTGTATGTCCGGAAGGCTGGGATGCGGAGTCCTTGAGTCCTATCATTTCTGTTGGAGTCGGGAGTCGTAGTCCCATCAATTGATAGGGCTCCGGTCAATAACTAGACCCGAAATATAATACAAAAAAATTATTTATCTTCGTGCATAGCTGTCACTGTCTTGATGTCAACTTTCCCCTCAAACAAAAGTGCAGAGACACTGCTGCATGCAAAGCTTGTAATAATTGAGGGAGTGAACCGTAATAGTGAAAAGTAGAGAAGACAAGCCTTCCTAGCTTCGATCACACCTACACACCAAAGGTCACACCAGAGAGAAAATTGAACTATTAGTTTACTTGAGAACATTACCTCTTACTCTCACGTTAATCGTGTGTGATGGGTCTTCTAAAGCGCATATTAAAATCGAAAGTGTACTCATATTTTTTTGGAGAAGGATGGGAGATTTTCCTGCCTGGTAGATACTGGAGAAAACGGTGTGAAGCACACATCAGCAAGAGGGGAGGAGCCGAGTCGTATGCATCCAACTTCAAGCGACATTTGATAAACTTTCATCAAAATGATTGATAATTGATACAGCAATGATCACTAAAGATAGGTTCAGGTAAGCCTATAATGATCTATGATGTAGGTTACCAGTATTTTCAAAAACTAGGCTATATACTTGCCACCCGCAGTCGGAGTCCTATCGAAGTGATAGGACTCCGCATACCTGGCAGAAATAATCTGCCTTGATTAATGGAAAAGAATCAGTTACGAATGCATGAATGCACGAGTTTTGAAGATACTGATTACGGAAAGATATGTGTACTGTTAATTCGCCATTATGCTTAATTCGCTATTTTTTGTATGTCCGGAAAGCTGGGATAACGAAGCACTGTATACTCCGACGAGAATGAAAACGATATTTAGGAATTGAAATTATGAAGTTTTCGGTGGATAGATAGCTTGAGTTACCTTAGCATTAATGACATCGAGTGAATTCAGATGATTTTACAAACCACCATCACAAAAGTAGTACCTATATGATGTAGAATCCAAAGCAGCACTTTTTATGAAATGTCACTCTTCATCACGATACTTATCAAGCGAGTCGATAGAATACCGCAATTTCAGCCACTTACATGTTTGACTCGTGAAACGATAGAAAAAACAACGTAAGTGCAAAATCATTTCAATATAATCAGCAACTTTGAAATACGCAGACAAAATTAAATCAAAAATAAAAACAAATTTAAATATCTATGTGACTAAAAGAGATTCTCCATAAATGCCAGAGATGAGAATGATTGAACTTCTTACACCTGTGTACAAGACGAACATGCAGGATTATATCAACAGAAAGGGGATTATAAAAGTATCAAAGCTATGACCGTCACATGCATCATAAAATTCATTGTTCAACTGATTTCCCAGGATTAATAATAGACATGACGATCAGTCATTAAGTTTTCGGACTCTCTCGAAGTTGCAGTTCTGCCCATACAGGTGAAACTGACATGTCTTGAACCCTTCCGACATTAGATATATCGAAGATTTACATCCACACATTCTAGAGTTTGCTGTTAAATAAGTCGCTAGGTCAGAATTAGAAATGAATATATCGAAATTCGGAGGAGGAAGTGCTGACCACATGTTCTCATTTCTTCGCTTATCAACGGCAGACGCTGTAAATGCTGTTCGAAACGTTGTCATCAAGCTCGAAATATTCACCCAAGAAAATTGGTCAATGAAGGTGCAGATTAGAGAGATATTTTCTGCAATCTGAACATCTGAAAGGACGTGTGAAATACGTAGTTATGACAACATGTTATGCTCGAGTCAGTGGATGTATTCATGCCACCAGGCAAGACAGGTGAAATGAGCTCCTCAATTAGCAATCATCGAAATATGAGCACTCAACTATACGGGTCAAACTTATGGAAGTTCTCAAAAATATGGTCTATATTCATGTCAAGGCAAACCAGAATCGGTTCGACACCCGTTCAGTTAGATCAGTGACATTGATGTAGAAAACACATGTCAAAAAATTATACTGTCATGTATATCTTTACCTGTGCACAGCGATGGACCTGTCTGGTTTTGTATAGAGATGCATCTGTAGCCTTGTATAGAGATGCATCTGTAGCCTTGTATAGAGATGCATCTGTAGCCTTGTATAGAGATGCATCTGTAGCCTTGTATAGAGATGTATTTGTAGCCTTGTATAGAGATGCATCTGTAGCCTTGTATAGAGATGCATCTGTAGCCTTGTATAGAGATGCATCTGTAGCCTTGTATAGAGATGTTTGTGTGTTGTATTGTTTTTTTGTGGGGTGTTGTTTTGTGTTGTTTGTGTTGTTGTATTTGTTGTTTGTTGTATTTTTGTTTGGTTGTATTTGTGTTTGGTGTTGTGTACTTTTGTGTTTTGTTCGTCTTGGGTGGTTATTTTGTTTTGTTGTGTTGTCTAGTGTGATTTGTTGTCGTTTGGTATTTTGTTGTGTTTTGGTTTTTTGTTGTGGTGTGTGTTGTTAGTTTGTATGTTTTTGCTGTGCTTTGTGTGTAGGTTGTGGTAGGCGATTGGTTTGGGTTTAATGGATTTTTTGGTTTTTGTGGGGTTCGGTAATGGTTACCCTTTTATGTGGTAGTTGTGTTTTGATTTTTTCGGGTGTTGTCTTTTGGTTCTTTTAAGTTTGTTTGTATTTTTTTATGTTTTTGTGTGTTGTTTTTTTGTGTTTTGATTTTGTGGCTTGGGTTTGGTGTGTCTGGTTTGGGGTGGGTTTGTGGTTGGATGTATGTCTTTTGGGTTGTTGTTGTTTTTTGTTTTTGTGTATGGTGGCTGTTATCTTTTGTGGGATTTTTATGGTTTGTTGGTGTTTGGTGTTTATTTGTTGGTTGTTATTTTTTTTGTATTTTGTTTTGTTGATGAATGTATATGATTGTATGTTTTGGTTGTTGTATGTTGTTTTTTGTTGTTTTTTTGCTGATTCTGTGTGTTTTGGTTGGTTCGCGATTAGTCCGTTTTTTATTGGTATGTGTGATGTTGTTTTTTGTTTGTTGTATTGTTGTTTGTTTTAATGCTCTCGTTTGTTGTTGGGTTTTTTTGTATTTGTAGTTTTTTTTTTGTTTTTTGTGTGTTTTGTTGGTTTGTTATGATTTGAATTGTTTGTTTGTATTTTGCTTGTTGTATTGTATTTGTAATGTATTTTTTTATTTGTTGATTTTTTTTGTTTTTATGTTATTTTTTTGGTGTATTTTTAAGTTTCGTATTTGTCTATGTGTTGTGCTTGATTTTTTCTTTCTGTTATGTATTATTTGTTTTGTTGTTTGTGTTGGTGTGTTGTTATGTGTGTTGCTTTGTTTTTTTATTTGTTTTTTTGTTTATAGTATATTTTTTTTGTTGTTTGATGTGTGTGTTATGTTTGATGTTGGTTTGGTTTTGTGTGTTTGTTTGTTTGTTTTGTTTGTTGTATTTTTTGTTTTTTTTTTTTGTGTTATTTGTGTACTTGTTATGTATTGTATTTTGTTTGTTGTGTTTTTAATTTTGTTTTGTGTTTATTTGTTGTTTTGTATTTATGTTGTTTGATTTATGATTTTGTTGTTTTTGTGTATTGTGTTTTTTTGTTGTTTTTTTGGTGTTTTGTATTTTGTTTTTATGTTGTGTTTGTTCGTATTTTTATTTTTTTTTTGTTTGTATTGTTTTGTGTATTTCTGTTTTGTTATTTTGCAATTGTTCTTTTATTGTATTGTTTTTGTTTTTTGTTTTATTTGGTTGATGTTGCTTTTGGTGTGTGTTTTTTGTATTTGTAACCTTGTATAGAGATGCATCAGTAGCCTTGCATAGAGATGTATTTGTAGCCTTGTATAGAGATGCATCTGTAGCTTTGTATAGAGATGCATCTGTAGCCTTGTATAGAGATGCATCTGTAGCCTTGTATAGAGATGCATCCTGAGTAAGCCTTGTATAGAGATGCATCATGTAGCCTTGCAATAGAGATGCTATTCAGTATAGCCTTGTATAGAGATGCGAATCTGTAGAACTTGTATAGAGTATTGCATCTGTAGCCTTGTATAGAGATGCATCTGTAGCCTTGTATAGAGATGCATCTGTAGCCTTGTATAGAGATGCATCTGTAGCCTTGTATAGAGATGCATCTGTAGCCTTGTATAGAGATGCATCTGTAGCCTTGTATAGAGATGCATCTGTAGCCTTGCATAGAGATGCATCAGTAGCCTTGTATAGAGATGCATCTGTAGCCTTGTATAGAGATGAATCTGTAGCCTTGTATAGAGATGTATTTGTAGCCTTGCATAGAGATGAATCTGTAGCCTTGTATAGAGATGCATCTCTCTACCAATGCACAGCGATGCACGTGTCTAGCTTTGTACAGAGATTCAACTCTACAGCCCTGGTGTAATAACAAAGCTTCACCTGTAACAATGTGGCGATTATTTGGGAAGTGTGGAGCTTAAATATAACGGCAGTTCAGTTCTTTATAACCTCGGTAGAGACAGTAGATCAAAAACTTGATGACTGATGGTGAATCGCCTGCACCTATCAAAGTTCAACTCATAGAGAAGTTATTAAGTAAATATGCCTTGACTGTTGTATATAATTGAAAGTAGGTTTGGAAAATGCCATTTTATCTATTGTTGTGTAAAGCGTACATAACTTTTTTCTTGATAATGACCACGGTGCAAATAACCGAAATATATTGATAAATTTTTGTACGCTTTATGTAACAATAGATAGCTTGACTGCTTCCAAACCTAATTTTAAGTAGAAGTCATTGATTCTTTGATGTAAAACTGTCTCCCTCTAATTAAGACACTTGAATTGTGATCATCGGTTCATGCAGTCGCTGTTGTGCGATGGATTAACGTTTTCGACTGATTTTCTTCGATTTATCAGCTTTTGGAGGAGGAGGTCCCATTGTTTCCACGTGTCGTTCATACAAGCTGAAAAGACAACAGGATTCTTTATCACAGGAAAAATTACAAATTTATGAAATCATATATTAAATTTCCAAATATTCAGCATTAATGACACGGAAATTCGCTTGTAAACAACATAGTACTTCAAGGGACAAGATTCTGTGCCTTAAAAATGATGGTTTAACCTCACCAGTCCCCATACTGGGGCTTCGACGTTGCTGATATACACTTTTATTTGGAGTGTTGTGATTCCTGAGCCCGGATGCCCTTCCTGACGACTTCCAATGACACTCTCGGGGCTCGACCTCTGCACCGAAAGATCGCTAGGCCAAGCACTTAACCACTGTACCACGGAGACCGGATGCTCTCCGTGACGACTTCCAATGACACTCTCGGGGCTCGACCACTGCACCGAAAGATCGTTAGGCCAAGCACTTATCCACTGTGCCACGGAGACCTGTCAGGTGACGGAGGTTATCTGTCTTCCCCTAGCTCACAGGAGGCGGAAGCCGAAGGCAGTAGATTTGAAGAACCGACTGTATGAGGAAGGTCTAAGACAGTGTCCTGGGCGGACGAAAAAGAAGAGGAGCGAGAGCGGAAGTGCGACCAGGAATGACAGCGGGAGCACGAGAGTCAATCCGAAAGCGTAAGTGCACTCCATGTATTCATTAATTTAGACCGCGGACTAGCTACATACTGGATTCTGTGCCTACAAAATAATTATATATTTCCGCACTAGGCGTTGCTATAAAATATAAAATCAAACAGTTGAATTTCTGCGAAATGATTAGTAAAATGAAGCAAGCCCGTCAATTCACACAAGAAGTTTCGGGTGCGTTTACACGTGAAGCTTTATTGCTGGCACTTTTCGATGCATGATGAGTCAGAGAGAATGGATAAACAATAGAAACAAATGCATGCCTTCAATAATCATGCTTCGTGTCGGTCTCGGTCGTTCAGTGATCCAGTCGGTACACTATTGAAGAGATAACGTCCTCGTCAAAAATGAATTTCACTGCTTTGAACGTACTCTGGCCAATATCTCGTGTCGTGCTACTCTGAAGGATTCAGTTCATTCGGTACAGAATGTGAGGTCAGTGAGAAGATTAGCAATGATGCAGAAGGGCACGTTGAGAATGAAAGTTCAAACGGCAGGCATCCCAAGCGGTTTTCGCTTGCGTCTCCTCATCCTCGAAGATCAAAGACTTCACCAGACTTCTCACAATTCAGACAAAGAAGGAAATCATTGGCTAAGAGAATCAAGGCAAGCAGTGAGACATCAAAGACGACAGCAATGCTGAGACTTGAAGCCTCACGTCAATCAAATTTGAATTCCACTTTCTCTAAAAAAATGATATCTTAAGCGTCTGTTGGTGGTAGATGACTTGGATAAACGATGCGATTGTATCAGTTACTGCATAAAAGCGTCTTCTACATATTACATATCGAGGAGAGCATCGAACGAATGAATACACCAAACATGTTGTGAGGCATGGAAATCTGTCCTTTTGTAAGATGAACAGACAGTATTACTTACAAAGCTTTTATGAGTAGTGCTCAAAGCACATGGCTACTATTTACGCAAGAATTAAGCAGAAGTAATCGTGGATGAATAGATATATTAAATACAAATTTCATTTGTGTTTTGTCAGTGGTCTATCGACGATTTGAGATGATAAAGCTGTTTCTGTTTGAGATGATAAGTTGACAATAATGGTCGATTTTTGGGTGCTTCCATGTATCAAATTTGATAAAATCCCGAAGAGAATGCCGGTACTAACTGTATGACTTTGTCGATGAGATCTTGTTTCAATGTACTGATACGTCCGCGTTTTAAAACTCATCCAGAACACTGAAGCTCCTGCTCTGCTCGCCAACACTTTGAAGGCTACATAGAGATATTCGATGAATCCTCGGCCTTCGTTAATACAAATTTGCAATTAGCAAGAAAGTGAAATTTCGACTGGCATTCATTAAATACTACTTCAAACACACTACTGACATGTCGTCTGCGTTAATGCGCAGACTTGAATATTGAGTTGCATCCTCAGTTGTAAAATGTGAACAGACCTGAATAGCTGCCCACTTCACATCTCTCAACATCGACACAACTCCCTATTTAAAGTTGTAGCCATGCGCGGGTGAATTTGAGATTACCAACTAGCTTTGAAATTTCTGATTACGAAGTAGTGGATATCTGCTCTAGAATGTTCATGATTGACGGCTTTTGGCAGGAGGATCATCATCAAACAGTCAAAAAGAAAAAAAAACTCTCCCGAAGTAGCACCAGGATGTTGTTTCATCGTCTTGTTCAAAGATACGTCACATACAATGTAAAGATGATGACAATCGAACCAACATGACCTCTCCCTTGATCGCACCTATGTTAAGTGCTAACGAATGAAGATTATATCCAGGGAACTGTCAGCCACTTAGTGAGTCAAGGGACGGATTATCGATTAAAATGTGCGTACCTGCTATAATAGACTTCCTCTTCAACAGCGATGAGGGAATAATTGGTATGACCCAAGAAATTCTACCTTGCACTAAATAACCGAGGATACTGCAATGCCGTATCTTCTTTCAATTACTGAAGTCTATCGCTGTTTTGCAATTCTTGAAATGTCACATAATCGTAATGAGCACATGTAGGCCTATAAATTTCCTGTGAGGGTCACAACGGAACAGTGCCGTTCTGGGATGGTCACAACGGAACAGTGCCGTTCTGGGAGGGTCACAACGGAACAGTGCCGTTCTGGGAGGATCACAACGGAACAGTGCCGTTCTGGGAGGGTCACAACGGAACAGTGCCGTTCTGGGAGGGTCACAACGGAACAGCACCGTTCTGGGAGGGTCACAACGGAACAGTGCCGTTCTGGGAGGGTCAAAACTGAACAGCACCGTTCTGGGAGGGTTAAAACGGAACAGCACCGTTCTGGGAGGGTCACAACGGAACAGCACCGTTCTGGGAGGATCACAACGGAACAGTGCCGTTCTGGGAGGGTCACAACGGAACAGTGCCGTTCTGGGAGGGTCACAACGGAACTGCGCCGTTCTGGGAGGATCACAACGGAACTGCGCCGTTCTGGGAGGGTCACAACGGAACAGCACCGTTCTGGGAGGGTCACAACGGAACAGCACCGTTCTGGGAGGGTCACAACGGAACAGTGCCGTTCTGGGAGGATCACAACGGAACAGTGCCGTTCTGGGAGGGTCACAACGGAACAGTACCGTTCTGGGAGGGTCACAACGGAACAGTGCCGTTGTGGGAGGGTAACAACGGAACAGCACCGTTCTGGGAGGGTCACAACGGAACAGTGCCGTTCTGGGAGGGTCACAACGGAACAGTGCCGTTCTGGGAGGATCACAACGGAACAGCACCGTTCTGGGAGGGTCACAACGGAACAGTGCCGTTCTGGGAGGGTCACAACGGAACAGTGCCGTTCTGGGAGGATCACAACGGAACAGCACCGTTCTGGGAGGGTCAAAACTGAACAGCACCGTTCTGGGAGGGTCACAACGGAACAGTGCCGTTCTGGGAGGGTCACAACGGAACAGTGCCGTTCTGGGAGGATCACAACGGAACAGCACCGTTCTGGGAGGGTCACAACGGAACAGTGCCGTTCTGGGAGGGTCACAACGGAACAGTGCCGTTCTGGGAGGGTCACAACGGAACAGTGCCGTTCTGGGAGGGTCACAACGGAACAGTGCCGTTCTGGGAGGGTCACAACGGAACAGTGCCGTTCTGGGAGGGTCACAACGGAACAGTGCCGTTCTGGGAGGGTCACAACGGAACAGTGCCGTTCTGGGAGGGTCACAACGGAACAGCACCGTTCTGGGAGGGTCACAACGGAACTGCGCCGTTCTGGGAGTGTCACAACGGAACAGCACCGTTCTGGGAGGGTCACAACGGAACAGTGCCGTTCTGGGAGGGTCACAACGGAACAGTGCCGTTCTGGGAGGGTCACAACGGAACAGTGCCGTTCTGGGAGGGTCACAACGGAACAGTGCCGTTCTGGGAGGGTCACAACGGAACAGTGCCGTTCTGGGAGGGTCACAACGGAACAGTGCCGTTCTGGGAGGGTCACAACGGAACAGTGCGTTCTGGGAGGGTCACAACAGAACAGCACCGTTCTGGGAGGGTCACAACGGAACAGCACCGTTCTGGGAGGGTCACAACGGAACAGTGCCGTTCTGGGAGGGTCACAACGGAACAGCGCCGTTCTGGGAGGGTCACAACGGAACAGCACCGTTCTGGGAGGGTCACAACGGAACAGCACCGTTCTGGGAGGGTCACAACGGAACAGCACCGTTCTGGGAGGGTCACAACGGAACAGCACCGTTCTGGGAGGGTCACAACGGAAGAGTGCCGTTCTGGGAGGGTTAAAACGGAGCCGCAGCTCGTTTTTTCGGACTACAGTGGACTGTGAACACTAGTGCACGACCCTTGCAGTCTCTGGCTTTTACGATAATGAACTCGAGATGATCGCATTTTGTGTGTAGAAAGGCTTTCATAGATGCCGAGATTGCTCAACTCAGATAGTGAAATTATAGTCTGATTATAAGCAGTGGAATGAGGTCAGGAGATGAGATACGGCGACTTTTCCTTCATCTCTTATATAATACAACAAAACGGAATTAAGATCGCTTTCATCTTCTTCAAGTTCATTGAGAACAGAAGAGTTAGGAGTTCAGAGAGTGCTCAACCTGTGAAAGACATGAGTAACTCCACCCAAAGCATTCAAATGATTACCTATCTCTTGACATCCTCAATTCCTCAGGGAGAAATAATGAATGAAAACTCTCTCCAGAGTCTCACCTAAGATTTTAAGAATTATTCAGAAATTTCTTTCCATTAACACAAAGTTTCTCCTCTTGAAAATCTCTTGGCAAACTTCCAGGAAATTATCTACATCTCATTAAAAATAACATCTCATTCTAGCGGAACACCGGTCAGCAGCTGAGGTTTCTCCTTCCAACCCCCCCCCCCCGGGGGCCGGCCAGCTGACTGGGCCGGTGAGTCAGCTGCACCGTTCAAGCCACTAGTGTGAGGGGTAGTGACCCAGTCAGCTGCACCGTCCAAGCCTCCAGTGTGAGGAGTAGTGACCCAGTCAGCTGCACCGTCCAAGCCTCCAGTGTGAGGAGTAGTGACCCAGTCAGCTGCACCGTCCAAGCCTCCAGTGTGAGGAGTAGTGACCCAGTCAGCTGCACCGTTCAAGCCACTAGTGTGAGGAGTAGTGACCCAGTCAGCTGCACCGTCCAAGCCTCCAGTGTGAGGAGTGGTCACCGTTGAATTCCGTAGTAGAGAATTATATATCGACTGTTTTGATTATGTGAATCAACGGGTATATGTATTTGATTGATTGGGAATATTTTTTACTTAGTCTGACTGTAGCTTCAGGTCGTCTGGTGCGTGGAAGGCTGTTGGAATGCAGTTTACGGTATGATAAAGTCTGGTATGCTGATAATGAAAGAAAGAATTGTCATTACAGAATGAAAATAGAAATACGAGATCAAATTAATACGAAGCTTCATTAAAGTTAGAAATAAAATGCAGTGTTGACTTGTTAAAACAATTATTCATCTGTTTTATCCTTCAGAATATAATTTTTGAATGCATCCAGAATATTTACTGCCTCAATTCTGACTAACTCGAGTATCTTCACGAAGTCTTTGATTGTGTGAATTTTGCTTTGTGGCTTACATATGTGACAACTCGAAATTCCAATTTGAATGTGAAAAACAGCGTTTTGTCCAATATGACATTGCTGATGATTAACATTGGAAATTCATTTCATCTTGTACAAGAATTTAGAATATCTCATGTGTCAGCATTCTGAAGTCCATGCTCCGGAGTTATCCTTCATTAAATGCTTGATCCTAATAGTTTAAAAGTTGAAGCCAGGCAAATACTTATTGAGGGAATGAAATTTTTTTGAATTGGCTAAGAGTGATACCTGAGAGATGAAGTTGACTGGACACATTGCTTGTGGATCGATTCAACATTCTAATTGTAATCTGAACTCTTGAAAAGTTGAATTGGAATGTATAATGAGCAGTTTTCAGAATACTTGAAACACAGAATTGGAATTATTAGTCAACTGACCGACGGTACGCAGCCAGGCAATAACATTCACTGTGAATTAAACTCCTTCTCAGTGTCCGGATTCTAGAATTTCGAAATTTTCGTGCATGATATATATATAGAGAGAGAAAAAGTCACCTTTTCTGAATAGCATGATCCCAGACAGCACTATTTCGTTGCAAAGCCGCTTCAGAGCTATTTTACACATTCATATTTAATTCCTCATCATTGCATAAGAACTTAAAGTTAGACTGACATGCAGTACTGTAATGTACATCTGAGTGAATGCACGTAAAATTGATTATTGCTACCCAGGGTAACAATAATCCTGCTCACATTTTAATTTGCAAATTACATGCGAACATTCAACTGCCAGATGCAATAAAAGATAGAGCAAACGAAACTGCCACTGACTATAGAGTTTCGATTATATTATATAGTTTCGATAGAGTTCGAACTTATTTTAAGGGTTGATGGAGGTATTTTAAAAAAGTATGCCTATCCAATTATCATGAAAGTAATTACTTTGATAGGAAGGGCGCATGCCTATTATGTTAACAGATAGAACGAGTATACAGTATAATAAATCGTATACTTATGTATCACTAAACAAATTGAAACAACAAATTTAGTACGGTAACAGCATATTGCTATTTGCAAAGATTAATAATCAGCTGACGCTGTCCATTATCTTTGGCCATTGTTCTGAAAGTCTAAATGGAAGTTCACCAGATAAGTCACTTTGGTATTTTTGGAATCTTTGGAAGGGAGGAAAATGTATCTTTCTCTGAGACAGAATGTATCTTAAATGTGGCAGACAGCTTACAGTTTCCACTCATTTCACCAAGTACTGTACTCTACACTCGGTAGAGTACAGTAACACCGGTAATCTATAAAAATCTATCAAAAATGATGTATACTGAAAAAAACTGAACGATGCAAAAATTCGTGCAATCCGCATCACAATTTTCGTGCATCGACCGTAATTTTCGTGCATTCGTGCATGATTCGTGCATGCACGAATTTCGTGCGTGAATCCGGACACTGCTCCTTCTGTTGCTACAAATGGCTGAGACGAAATCTAGAAACCGCAAAACGTGTCCAGTCCCTAAAACAAAATAGAAATGTAAAATCAATTGGATGTGTCATTACTGAGTAGCTTGGCACCGACAATTCGCAGAGGCTGGGATATTTGATATAGCATCACATCAAAATCAATGTTGCACATAGAAGTTAACATTACCATAGAATGAACCATAGAAATACCATTGAAGAAACTTCCATTCTAGTCTACTCTTATCTTCTTCTATGATGTTACATTAACACATTACAGTAACTTACTATTTGTAGGTTTCAGATCGGATGTAATCGAACACATGAGAGATTCCAACTTGAATTTGATCAGCGATCGGAGTGACCCACGGATTGTCATCCAATTTCACTATTTGTTTCGTTCCTACCAAATCCAGGTTACCTGCAAGAACAAATATAAGACCTGAAAGATCTGCAAGTTGATAGAATTTGGTCACTGAAAAATGATGAAACAAAGATCTCCGGATCATGATAACACCGCCTTCTTGAGGCAGCGCCATCAGTTTCTTATCTTCATGCCAAACTGTGACGGTATGAACCAGCGGAATGACATGTGTATAGATATCAATGGCAATAAACATTTTATTAAAAAATTAACATGATAACAGATTATTTTTCCAGTTAATTCACCCGTCAACTTTCATGCTGGGAGCGGTAATCAGAGTGGAAAAGCATTACCATGCGATAGTCCACGGATCCGGGAAATATCTCTGTGCGGAATTATTCACGGCCCATAACGCTTCGATACAGACAGCTTGGGCAGGAAATGGGAACGTCACAGAGTCGTGTCGCTATCTTATGGATGCAGCATTAAGTGATTACAGAATGCAATCCGCCATCCACATGCCTGAGTGAAAGCAGTGCCTTCCCAGCAATTCACGTTCTCAACAGATGGTCCGGTGGCCTTGTGGTTAGAGGGTATGCTCGCACGTCCTCTAGCTCCAACGTCGCTGGTTCGAACCTACCCACGTCTGACGAGGCCAAACATCTTGCTGACACTAACATCACTCATCTGTCAGCGTTACATCAAGCTTGTCTATATCATACTCAGAACAAGGAAGAAGGATTTCTTGTCCTAAGGTCTTATTCAACGAGTTTTACTAGGACTACGATAATGCACCTAGTATAGAATTGCTACATTAAAAAAGTGAAGAAATAATACAATTACAAACGCACAGATAAAAAATAAATAGCTGGATCACTTGAAAACATTGCGAATGAATGTGAAGATTTGAGACAAAAATACATAAGCTTGTAAATGAGTCAAAATCAAAACTGCGAAAAGAGATAAAATGAAATTAGAGAATCAGTAGAAAAAAGTAAGCAAATGATGAAACTAAAGAAATACTTTTTGATATAATTTTAGAATTTTGTAGTGCTTGTGCGTGATTCTAGAAATTTCATGAGTCCTTAGGACTGAAGATAAGTTCCCTGCGAGTTAAAGAGGTCATTAGCAGGTAACTTTGACAGGATTTGCGTTCCGACCCTCACGTGAACGCTCAAGCCCAACCAAGAGGGCCTCTCACTTGGTGTAGCTTTGTCTACATTTCTTTAGGTCCGAAAAGGATTTTAAATATGGGAAAAACTCAAATCAAACAATTGTCACAGAAAATAGACCATACTGGTGCACCATTAACTATGTTTATGGAAAGCTTTTTTGTCTCGAGCCTTCTCATCACAACTTCTTGCATCCAGAATCTTTAAAGTAGGCCTACTGTTTGTTTTATAGACATAATCTTCAAGATGCAAGCATATTCTCCCACATCGGTTAATCCGACTTCCGAGCACATGGATTCCTCATTTTCAAGGCAATCTATTATCAGGAAATGTTAACAGAAACTAAATGCAAACTTAAATCAACTTTATTGTATAGGCCTACAGAGACTCCTATACTATTTGATTCTTGATTTTCAGTCTTTCATCTAAATAATCCACTCATTCGCTGTCAAATGTACTTCTGTCGACTTCATACAACCAGCCGTATGAAGATATGTGATTCTGACAAGCCAGCGTTTCTTTCAAACATTGTATAGGTTCTGCTACTACATAATATTTTGCACTCGAATGGCATTATTGTGCTCTTGAGTACATGCGCGTTATTTGAAAGCCTCTCATGCACACCCATCAATGTTAACTTATCTTATATTTTATAGCATGCACGCACATGTAGGCATATGGATGCACTGTACGCTCAGACAATTATTCATGGCTAAAAGGTCACATCAGTCAATTACCATATGTAGTAACACAATATACAAGCCTTCACAATTAGCTAGACCCGTTCACTTTGATTACTTACACTAGATTTAGGACGAAAAATATAATTCCTTGATAGTAAACAAACTAATTGTCTACAATTCCGTATTCTACATAATAAGCAATTCCACGGAAAGTAGACATCGTTGGAGAAAATAGAAGCTAGTAAAAATTGCCGCTCACCTCTAAATTCCAAAAATAATGTTCAAAAGCTTTACAAATCAGCATTGAGTCTCTCCTGATGACTGTCACAGCAATGCGCAATAAACAATTCTTCAAAATTAGTGTAGGTCAATTTCTGTGATTCGCCACAATTTCGAAATAATTCATATAAAACGACCGTTAACAAGCATTTTGAGAACTGCAGACAATTTGTGAAAAAATGATTTCCTTTTGATATTGTTACAAGAGTGCATGAAAAGTATACCGTAGAGGTATCATAACTCATCTGCAGTGCAGTAGCTCATCAGAAAAATCTGTTTGTGAACTCTGATGAAAAATCTTTCAAGATATTTTCAATTATCTTTCTGAAACCTCCGTTACTAGGTTCATTTATTGCTATAAATTGTATAATTGTACGAAATTGTATCAAAAAGCCATTCTCAGGCGATAATTTTCACTGTGTGAGATTACCTTGGGAGTAGTTCGATTTCGAAAACAATAATTTCCAAAGCATAAAAACGTCTGCTGAAAATTAGTTAACTACTCAAATGAAACGACCGTTAATATGGAATGACCGATATACAATTATGCCAAGGAAGGATATACGACTACGCATATATCAGAGCCCTTGTGTATGTTTAAAAGTAAAGAGTAAAACATTCTGAACAAACTGCTGCTTTTTGAATAACCATTGCAAAATTTGCTGCTCGGTGTAATGACATTTGCTCTGGTGGTACTAAATTAGTCTTTAAACAGCTGAATTTCTATGGAAGCTTTCATGTGACATCGTTTCATCCATAGAGTAAGTATATACAGAGTCAGCATTCACAGAAAATTCTATGTCAAAAGATTCAGTTTTCGTGTAGATTACGTTCCTGCTGTCAAAAAGCTTTGATCTATTTTTAAAAACCTAGACATTTGCAAATTTTCCAGGGCTTATATACAAGCGATTTTGTGCCTCAGACTTTAATACACAAGTAGTATTCGAAACTTATTAGATATCAGGAGGAATGAAAATTTCTATAACAAGTATCCTAATAAAGCGCAAATTAAGCTGGTTATTAAGGACATTCATGAACTGTATTAATATGCGCTTCATACAAAAATTGAGATACTTAATTTTTTGCTTTTCTGGCTCAAATCTGAAGTTTGTTAACTTAGCAAAGCTGGTTAATAGCTAAGATTTGCAAGTAACAAGTTCGTGAAACTTCGACGGGCATTCATCAAGTATCACTTTAAACAATACTGGCAAATCGCCTGAGTTAGTGCACCTGCAATAGTGAATAACTGCTGCTAATTTCACTAACTTGCTAATTGCAAATCTCAAATTAACCCGGGCATAGCTGCAACTTTAAATAGAGAGTTGTGTCGATGTTGAGAGATGTGAACTAGGCCTGCTGATGATTCCTGATATTGGATGAAATAGCAGCTATTCATTTCTGTTTCCATTTTTCAACTGAGAATGCAACTCAATATTTAATTATTCTATTTGCATAGTTAATAGCTCTTTTCCACCAGGCTAAATAGATCTGAAAAGTTAAGACTGGTCCAAATTATTAACTAGCTGACTTCTGGAAGGCGCTGTTTTTATTTTCAAATGAATCCTTTAAGTCGATTATGATGATTGTCATAACATTATCATGAAGTGGGGAAATCAGACACTAGGGACTGCTGGTTAATTTGTCTTACACTACTGTTCATTCAAATGATGCCTGTGACAATTCTTTCAACCGATTACGTTCTGTTGGTCTTTCAACAAGCCTCTAAAGGACCGAATTCAGCTGCGCTATCTTCGCTGGGTGGCGTCTGGCAAACATACATTTAAGGCTAAAGGAAACTTAAGGGCTCCATCGACGACAGAACTATTTCAGTGAATTGTCAAGGCTTTAGAAGAAATCCCTCCAGATCTGATTCTCAGGTCGATGAAGGCTTGTGGACTCATAATGAACTGGTAGGTCTATCCGCAGGCAAACATGTTCTGACTCAACGCCGACAAGATAATCAGGACTCTTTGGAAGGCAGAATCAATGATACGGAGAAGAGGTCATCATGGAAACCTTATTCCATCACATCTGAAGTCCATCTTAAGGCTTAATGAGCATAAGTTCCGAGAATTAGCGGAACTTATGCTCATAAACAATTCTAATGCATTACTTGTGATTTTTAGCAAAATACAAAATGTTGGCATTAAAACATATACCGCAGTAAAATAAAGTGGTTCTTTCCATGCCTGTTATAAGCAACGATTCTGATATAAGCAATAAGATAGGAAAGAAAGTCAAATTTTACAAAAATTTTAGGCGCTTAAATTAGAGGAAATATTTGCTCCATGGGCTCATCCTCGAATATGTTCGTTTGTTTGTATTTCGTACTTCTTGACTGTGAGTGCATTGCGACCACGTGCTACTATAATTGGCAAGATTTGGAATAAAATTTCCTTCAATGACTGATCGGGAAAAGAAGTTTGAAATATCAATTTCTCAATGCGATCATCAATCCGAGATTGTAATGAGAAAATGAATTCACCACGAAATCATCGCTTCCATCAATGTGTTTGACGTGAAATCAACGTGAGGCACGTGACGCGGTGTAGAACCGATAACAGACACGCTAAGTCAACTCACATGTTTTTCTAGGACAGTCCGCTTTTCAGTCCAATCTGATCATTTGTGACCGATGCATTCCGCCAA
This sequence comes from Prostheceraeus crozeri, assembly GCA_907163375.1. Lineage (NCBI taxonomy): Eukaryota > Metazoa > Platyhelminthes > Polycladida > Euryleptidae > Prostheceraeus > Prostheceraeus crozeri. The sequence goes on along the minus strand of CAJQUW010015238.1, from coordinate 147,380 downwards.
ACAGTGCAGAAATACCTTCAGCGGTAAACATTGAAACACAGATCGACTTGGAATTCAGCATCATTCAATGCAAAACAAAATTGTAAACATCGGAAAAAATTGTAAACTGAAGATAAAACTGAATGTCATCGTTAGATCTGACTGCATTCAGATAAAAAAAACAGAAGGAATATTATCACAAGGGTAGAGGCAATGCGCATGGATGTGGCCGCATCCGGGCGCAGGTAAAGAGGAGCGCAAAATCAGAAATATTGTACTCGACTTTTGTGGGGGCGCCACATTGACAAGACAACTTCATCTTATATTCATAATTTGACGAAGACTTTTTATAATTTAGTCTGATCTGAGTGATCGTGGAATGTCCCACTCAGAGATTCATTATGTTTAAAATTATCCATCAATTCTGTAGATGCATAAGCTTGCAAATAGACTGCATTCATGACATGTGAGAAACACATAGAAACGTATTTGTTGAGAAATTGAGATTAGGGGCCGTATGCGGAGTCACAAAATAATATCAATGTAATCTATATTGTATTCAGGTATAATTAGAATGAATGTTCTATTGAATCAATGAAATAACTTTTTGATTAGACTGACCTAGTCTAAATGGTATTCAGAGAATGAAATTGGTTTTGATATTAGATAATTCATTCAATCTAAAATTGTTAGACATATTCGACTTGTCTAATATTCTATTGGAACATGTATCGGTATGCGGTAGTATTTTTTATTAGAAAACCTTTTCAATTTGTCCAATTTGACTGTGGGCATTAAGAGCGGTGTCAATCGGATTAATTCTCCTTATTTGAGGATTCAAAGATGGTTAACACGGAGGCTGAGGGCGCCAAATGAGTATCTCGCATCCGGGCGCAAGAAACTCATGCTACGCCACTGCACAAGGGTTATCGATCTTCCTATATTAACGCATTCAGAACACGACTTTGCGGTGTTGCATACCCGATTATCCGGCTTCATAAATGACAGGCGGCCAGTCTCACACGGTTGCGGTTAGCAAGTCTTCAAGTGATAGCAGTGGCATCTCTCAAGCCTTCAAGTGAGAGCGGTGGGATCTCTCCGGTAGGCGACTAGTCTCACAATGATATGACCACTAATTAATTAATGATTAAACCACTAATTTGGCAGATTGGTTTTCATTTAAAATTCGTGGATCACAATGATATGGTTAGTAAGCCTCCAAGTGAGAGCGGTGGCATCTCCCCAGCAGGCGGCCAGTCTCACAATGATATGGTTAGTAAGCCTCCAAGTGAGAGCGGTGGCATCTCCCCAGCAGGCGGCCAGTCTCATACATATTAACATTCTCACTCCTACATTTACAATGAATGAAGTATTATTGTTTATTATATTGTTTTCAGACCAAGTTGCTTGCATCCAAGTTTAATTGCAAGAGATTAACTGTGCTCATTCAAAAATCAACGATTATATCTACAATTTTTGATCATCGGTTGATTTTATGACAATTGAGATGAGAATCATTTTCGTAGCGAATTTACATGACAAGTCTTATGTCACAGTTTCGTCTTTGCAATGAAAAATAATCATTTTGACGTCACTTCAGGTTACGGAGTCAAGTGGTAATGCGTTAAACGACAAACACGTGGCCTTGTTATCACAGTCATAATAAACAGTAAGTTCATTCGGTTCAGACAAGTACGATAAGATATAAATTAATCAGTCGGACAAGTGTCACAAGGAATTCGTACCCCTGAGGAAAAAATGACTTCGATAAATTCATCCAGGGACTCCCGATTGCTCATAAATCCTTCAACTGGATGGCCGACAATCATCTAAGTAATTCATTTGCATGGGAGGTATTCAGGATGGCGGCCACATTTTAAGATTCAAATTATCAGGCGATTCCCGGGCTCGGCCGCCACCCTGGGTCATTCATATTGCTTTATATAGATCTCCTTTTAGTTAGAGGAGACGTCCGAGATAGGAATATTTGCTGGAACTAAAAGGGCAGCTAACTTTTAAGTGTTCGGAACAGCAGTACAATATTCTCAATGTGATGCAAGAGTTCAACTTCCATAAAACCAGAGAAATCGGTTTCAATAACGTCTGAAAATGATCCTTCCAACAAGCATTGGATGAAACTGACTTGTTTTAGGAAGCAAACTATGAAAGGCCGGGGCCTATACCAGAAGGTCCCAGCTGTGAGAAAACAGAAATCCACATTCGAATCATCCAACCATGCTCCTTTCATAATGAATATATTCTCACACAAGCGCTAAATGGTTATCACCTGCGCGAGTTCATGCTAAGCCACATAGAATTCAATGCCCTGCTGAGCATGTTTCTCTACGTAATGAGGTAATGTCAGTCACATCCACAAAAAAGTCAAATTACCGTTTAATTACACAAAAGAAAAGCTTCCACGTTTTGTTAAACGCCTGTTTGCTCCTCAGCACTCGCATGAATTGTAGAAAGTAACTAATCATTCCTTGATATTAAACAAATTACATCTAGTTGCGTACAATACTGCTACATGCATTTACATGTAAAATGTGGTTATGTTATACGACCACTATGAACGCACAGTACAGCAGTCCATGTGTGCACTTAAAAGCACGGAACAAAAGAATATAAAGCACAAAATGCTGCCTTTTAAAATTGGTGACCCGCTGTCCCAACTTGGTTGCCTACCAGTGATGTAAGGTATACGCAGTAAAACTTTAAACGTTAGTAAGTGACTACCTGTTAATTGACTGTTTGAGCTTTTGAAACTAATGCAGAAAATTTTCGCAATCCCACAGAATAGAACCTGGAAAGCGATTGTTATTCAAGCTGGTTCTTATACCCCAGTTTCATACATGACTCCAAACAGTCATTTGAGTAGTATGATTTGATTTTAGCTGAATTCAATTTTCTAGGCATTCTTTTACACAGAGGTGACTAATCTCTTTATTCTGCTATTCTGCTGCAATCTTAACATTTCTGTAGTCCGCTGGTGCAGTCTCACAATGTCAACACTAATCTGATTTCGTGTCTGCACTTCACATGCATGTGGACTGCAATAATTGATAATTCATTAATAATTTCATAATCGACGAGGCAATTGACTAGCGGTCAAAATTTACAGATCGCCAACCTCAGCTATTATCTAATAATGAAATAGAATGACCACTATCATAAGAATGTGCACGCTAGCTGCATTGTCATCTCTTGATTGCTGTCTTTTCAGATGATGATGTTATTTTCCACACATTATCAATAAGAAACAGCTATTATCGGCAAACAAACGATGCTATAATCAAATCGGAAATCTGCAAATCCTGAGAATAATTGCTATCGGATTGATCATTGAAGAAAGCAAATCAAATCGCAGACCAATTAGACTCTTCAGAAATCTCGAAACAATATATCGGATGCCAAAGCATGTCAATAGAAACTGTTGTGGTTGATGGGAATGCAGATTTCTAATCAGAATTTGGTAGTTGCCCCCTCATTCGGGTGAATGTTGATAATGGAGGTATTCGTGTACAAATGGAGCAAACTCCAACATGATACAGGCAGCATTTTCCTGTCTTCGCACACATTAAGTTCTCATGCTCTATATTCTTCTCATGTGAAACTGTATATCAGCAACCCTAGTCACATCCAAAGTAGACGCGGACTAGTTCACATCCAAAGCAGACACCGCCTAGTCCACATCCAAAGCAGACACCGCCTAGTTCACATCCAAAGTATACGTGGCCCCGTTCACATCCAAAGTAGACGCGGACTAGTTCACATGCAAAGCAGACACCGCCTAGTTCACATCCAAAGTAGACACCGCCTAGTTCACATCCAAAGTATACGTGGCCCCGTTCACATCCAAATAGACGCGGACTAGTTCACATGCAAAGCAGACACCGCCTAGTCACCATCCACAGCAGACAGCGCCTAGTCCACATCCAAAGTAGACGCGGACTAGTTCACATGAAAAGCAGACACCGCCTAGTTCACATCCAAAGCAGACACCGCCTAGTTCACATGCAAAGCAGACACCGCCTAGTCCACATCCAAAGCAGACACCGCCTAGTTCACATCCAAAGTATACGTGGCCCCGTTCACATCCAAAGCAGACACCGCCTAGTTCACATGCAAAGCAGACACCGCCTAGTCCACATCCAAAGCAGACACCGCCTAGTTCACATCCAAAGTATACGTGGCCCCGTTCACATCCAAAGTAGACGCGGACTAGTTCACATGCAAAGCAGACACCGCCTAGTCCACATCCAAAGTAGACACCGCCTAGTCACCATCCAAAGTAGACACCGCCTAGTTCACATGCAATGCAGACACCGCCTAGTCACCATCCACAGCAGACACCGCCTAGTCACCATCCAAAGTAGACGCGGACTAGTTCACATGCAATGCAGACACCGCCTAGTCACCATCCACAGCAGACACCGCCTAGTCCACATCCAAAGTAGATGCGGACTAGTTCACATGCAAAGCAGACACCGCCTAGTCCACATCCAAAGTAGACACCGCCTAGTTCACATCCAAAGTATACGTGGCCCCGTTCACATGCAAAGCAGACACCGCCTAGTCACCATCCACAGCAAACACCGCCTAGTTCACATGCAAAGCAGACACCGCCTAGTCACCATCCAAAGCAGACATCGCCTAGTCACCATCCACAGCAGACACCGCCTAGTTCACATGCAAAGCAGACACCGCCTAGTCACCATTCAAAGCAGACATCGCCTAGTTCACATGCAAAGCAGACACCGCCTAGTTCACATGTTAAGCAGACACCGCCTAGTCACCATCCACAGCAGACACCGCCTAGTCACCATTCAAAGCAGACACCACCTAGTCCACATCCAAAGCAGACATCGCCTAGTCCACATCCAAAGTAGACACCGCCTAGTCACCATTCAAAGCAGACACCACCTAGTCCACATCCAAAGCAGACATCGCCTAGTCCACATCCAAAGTAGACACCGCCTAGTCACCATCCAAAGCAGACATCATCTAGTCACCATCCACAGCAGACACCGCCTAGTCACCATCCACAGCAGACACCGCCTAGTCACCATTCAAAGCAGACATCGCCTAGTTCACATGCAAAGCAGACACCACCTAGTCACCATTCAAAGCAGACATCGCCTAGTTCACATGCAAAGCAGACATCGCCTAGTCACCATCCACAGCAGACACCGCCTAGTCACCATCCACAGCAGACACCGCCTAGTGCATATCCAAAGTAGACACCGCCTAGTCCACATCCACAGCAGACACCGCCTAGTCACCATTCAAAGCAGACATCGCCTAGTTCACATGCAAAGCAGACACCACCTAGTCACCATCCACAGCAGACATCGCCTAGTTCACATGCAAAGCAGACATCGCCTAGTCACCATCCACAGCAGACATCGCCTAGTTCACATCCAAAGTAGACACCGCCTAGTTCACATCCACAGCAGACACCGCCTAGTTCACATCCAAAGTATACGTGGCCCCGTTCACATCCAAAGTAGACACCGCCTAGTTCACATCCAAAGTAGACGTGGCCCCGTTCACATCCAAAGTATACGTGGCCCCGTTCACATCCAAAGTAGACACCGCCTAGTTCACATCCAAAGTAGACGTGGCCCCGTTCACATCCAAGGTAGACACCACCTAGTCACATCCAAAGTAGACACCGCCTAGTCACCATCCACAGCAGACACCGCCTAGTCACCATCCACAGCAGACACCGCCTAGTTCACATCCAAAGTAGACGCGGACTAGTTCACATGCAAAGCAGACACCGCCTAGTTCACATCCAAAGTAGACGTGGACTAGTCCACATCCAAAGCAGACGCGGACTAGTTCACATCCAAAGCAGACACCGCCTAGTCCACATCCAAAGCAGACACCGCCTAGTTCACATCCAAAGTAGACGCGGACTAGTTCACATCCAAAGTAGACGCGGACTAGTTCACATCCAAAGTAGACACCGCCTAGTTCACATCCAAAGTAGACGTGGACTAGTCCACATCCAAAGCAGACGCGGACTAGTTCACATCCAAAGCAGACACCGCCTAGTCCACATCCAAAGCAGACACCGCCTAGTTCACATCCAAAGTAGACGCGGACTAGTTCACATCCAAAGTAGACGCGCACTAGTTCACATCCGAAGCAGACACCGCCTAGTCCACATCCAAAGCAGACACCGCCTAGTCACCATTCAAAGCAGACACCACCTAGTCACCATCCAAAGCAGACACCGCCTAGTTCACATCCAAAGTATACGTGGCCCCGTTCACATCCAAAGTAGAAGCGGACTAGTTCACATCCAAAGTATACGTGGCCCCGTTCACATCCAAAGTATACGCGGATTAGTTCACATCCAAAGCAGACACCGCCTAGTTCACATCCAAAGTAGACGCGGACTAGTTCACATCCAAAGCAGACGCGGACTATTTCACATCCAAAGTAGACGCGGACTAGTTCACATCCAAAGTATACGTGACCCCGTTCACATCCAAAATATACGCGGATTAGTTCACATCCAAAGTAGACGCGGACTAGTTCACATCCAAAGTATACGTGACCCCGTTCACATCCAAAGTAGACGTGGACCCGTTCACTCAAAAATGTTGTTTTTAGAGGAAACCGTGTTTTCTGACACGGTATATCATGAAAATTTCGCTTCTTAACAGGACGAAATCATTGGATTTTCCTGAAAACTGGATAACCAGAAGATGTACTTCGCTCTTCCTAGGAAGAGTAAAAGCCCCTCCTTCACACTACATTAACGACACTTGTGGTTCAATTTCATCATTGTTGGCCTATTTTGAACAACATCTGTCACTGACAGTCCTTTAATCGTTCTATTTACACTTGCAAAGAACTTTTATCGGCTCTCGCTGCTATCGCCCCTCATCCGTCGAGGTTTGCATGCGCACATGATAATTCATGAATAGGAATTTTCTTCCTATGTTAAGCGGTCACATTCCTAACATGCCAAATCGTTCCTGATTTGACTCTCCCTTTCCAACCACGCCAAGAGACAACAATTTGCAGACAAGCACATGCACACACGTGTTGTTTTCGACCGCGAGCAGCCGGGTCGTCCAGTGCGGAGGCAGGCAGGCGATGTCCTCTTTGACCCCACTTGACGGGTGCCCCCTCCGGGTGGGCCTTAGATAATGTCAATGCGCCAAATGTCATCAATATTGCTATGGCCGCAAACAGATGCATTGGAATGTTTTGCGGCTGTTACCGTGGTGTTTGAGTGCACATGTACTGATCGATCCTCCAGTGACAGCTGTAAAGGGAAGCTTGTGTCCTCTCTCTACATGTGGTCATGCATGTCACTGGAAGTGGAATACAATAGAAGTAGGGAATAATTTTTCTCTTGCTATCATAGACAGGATTGTGACGATGAAAACTACCACTGGCAATTGACGATTTGAAAGAACTTCCACTCACAGCAGCTGTGGCTAGTTGCTGTTACAATATAGATGGCAGCTCGCTGATGTCCTCTTCTGGCCTGTGACAGCCAGGCAAAGATATACAGTCCGTTTCATAAAAAGTGGATCATCCTAAAATTTGACTAAATAAAACATAAGTATGATACAGAAAGCATTTTTTATGTTATTTCATGTCCCTAATATATTTAAATGTCCTTATATAATCTGATAAGCTATGATACAGTAACGGTTCTTAAGAAGCTAATATTTTGTGGCCCTACCCTTATTGTCAATGACATTACCAATTCGTCTAGGCATTGATTTCATAATATCGTTGATTTTTGACTGATCTAACTTTCTCCACTCTCTTTTTAACAGTGACGTAAGTTGTGATACGCCATCTGTAGGTAGTAGTGAACGACGAACGTTACGTTTTAGAATACTCCATACATTTTCTATGGGATTCAGATCAGGAGAACGAGCTGGCCAAGATAATGTCCTAAGCCCTAATTGAGACTTGCATAAGTTGACTCTACTACTCCTGTGACACGTAGCATTATCATCCATAAATAACCAAGTCGATGGATCACCAAGTTGATCTGTCATTTGGCCAATGTTCATTCGTAAAACATTCACATAGCGTTCAGAATTCATGGTTCCTTGCTGTGTGTGAAGTTCAGAGAGGCCATTGGTCCAAATGCCAGCCCAAATCAGTAGAGTCGCACCACCTTGTACCCGGGGACGATGTAAATGTCTCGGAATTTCCTGATCAGATTTTATCCATAATCTCAATCGACCATCACTATCCTTCAGACGGACTGATGCCTCATCAGACCAGACAACCCGATCCCATTGATTTCGCCAGTGACAATGACTCATTGTCCATCTGAGACGTCTTTTTGTATGCTGATCTGATAATTCGATCTGAGAGGGCCTCTTACAGCTCTTGAAATTCGACTCAATAAGTCTTCTACGAATAGTGGACTTAGAAATAGACGAGTCTAGTGCAGCCATCTCAGTTAACGAGAGACTTGGATCAACTTTAACAAATCTCAAAATTAGGCGGTCTCTACGTTTGGATGTTTTGCGTGGACGGCCAGAGCCCTCTTTACGACAGAGTCGAAAATCATCATTATGCCATCGATGCACATTTGTGTAAGGGACATTTAGTCGCTTGCTTGTAGCTCGCAAAGAAAACCCTAGTTCTAGCAAGGCTGACACTTTGTCTTTTGTGAATGCGATCTCGTTATTGTTCATTTGTGCTTTGTATTGTTTTCAACCGGTAAGAGATAGATTTCTAGCTGAAAGCAATCAGGAGTGCTGCCAACACCACCGCAACGAAGTCAGGAAGCTATGGAACATGAAGTCCAGTTAATCACATGTAGCAGTTACATAGTTGTTGATGAATAATGGTGCTATACTGGCTCTGATTGACCGATTTTCTTTATTTTTGTTTTGCTTGATAGCTTTTGGCTTGTAAAACAACATATTACATAACAAAGGAAACAAATGTAATTTTATAAGAGTGAGGTGTGATTTTGTGTAACATTGTTAAATGAAGATCAAATTATCTACTACTTTTTTTATCTATAACAGGAAAACAACTCAATATTCATGCTTGAAATTTCCAACAATTATATTAGTGAGCACAACTGACATATCTTCCAAATTTCAGAGAAATTCGTTCAAGTTTGGCGGAGTTAGACAAAGTTGAAGTTAAGGCGATGTTTAAGGGTGATCCATTTTTTATGAAACAATCTGTATAATCCTCTATGACAATATTGGGCCCTCGATCTTCTTCTGGGCTCTCAAGTCTTAGAGATGAGTGGCAATTGTTTATCGACATTGCGCAAGCTGCACAAACGTAACAGTTAGATGGTACTAGTTGAAATTATATTACGTTTCGTGTCTTATTGTTTCCATTGAGATTATAATGCAATTTGAATGTAATTTAACAGTTCACTGAACGAAACTTCAGTCGTTATCTTTCCACAGTCCGGAGATCTAATGCTTCAGATTCTGCAGATATTGTCTTGCAGGTATTCAGGAATCCGTCAAAGACAGGACACCATAGAAGTGCATTGATTTCACAGCCTCCTTTTTCATCCACAACGTCAAGGAGTGTTTGAAAGAAGGTCTCGATGGATGACAACAAGAGGCTTAATGTTCAAAAATCAAAACATGCGGTCGTATATTTCAAATGTTGAGTCATTGTTTACCAACTCTTACTCCTCTATTGTCTCTTCTTCCCCAGTTTTTAGGGTGGGACATAGCAGAACATCTGGATAATAATGCACTGGATAATAATTCAATATCATAGTTATATACAGTGAAGCAAAGACAGGTATGCGACATAGCACGAGGATGGCCATGCAGGCTAAGCTGGTCATCTCAGCTTTCTACAATGATTTCCCTTAAATGAAAATTTCTATATCCCCTGGAGGCTTTATTTTGATTCAAAGAATTAATTGACCACAGAATTGGTTTCCGAATATCTAAAATATCCAAAAAGGTATTTATTTGACCTTCGTTATTTTCCTGATTAGCAAGCAGGCAGTTCAACACATTGGTAGTCTCCATCGTGCCAGGAGCCATCTTCCACCACAGACTGTCTGCTATCTTTACAAGTCCACTCTTCGTCCTCTGATGGAGCATTGTTGTCATCTGTGGGCCGGCGCCCCACAAGGTACAAACACATCTTAACCTCCTTGAACGGGTTGAGAAACATGTCAAGAATATCATTAATGAAAAGCTTGCTAATGAGTTGCAGCCGCTCTCCGTCAGACGGGATATTGCTTCACTCAGTCTCTCCTACAGATACTATTTCGGTAGAAGCAGCTCTGCAGTAAATGACAGTACTGCAGTACCCAAACCTAAGATCTCCAGGAGCACACGCAGAGTTAACGCTTCACATGCCATCATGTGAGCTCAGAACGCGCACATACTGTGAGTCGCTTTCTTTCATTTTGTTTGCACGGTACAGGTTTGAAATCAGCGTCTCAACAGGCTTCTGATGGGAACAGCTTAATCAGATGTTACTCTATTTTACTGTTACTGCTACTTTTATTTATGTAAAATAATGCAATCTATCTCTTTTTCATTGAGCAACCTCTCCAGCTACGTTCATGGCTTGTCGCTCTGCTAGGGTTGAAAATTCTGTAAAAAATGTCCATACACGACATTGAAAATTAGTCAATCTAATCTGGTCAATTTTAACTCATCATAATACACGGTTAAAGGATGCTCTAGAAATTTGTAACTGAGAAATATCTCGCTATAGAGTTGTCAATGTTCCTCGACCTACGGTCTCTGGATTATTCTACATAGAGATATTGCATGATTATTCGAAGGAAAAATATCATATTAACCGAATGCCTGAGAATAATACGCGATCCTTTAACATTCACCAACGGCCTTGAAATGTCTATTCACCATAGATAGACATGAGTTTTCTATGAGAACTCGAAGTATAGATTTTCATCAGCTTTCTATTCGCGGAGGCTTTAATGAGATTAGAATGTAAATACAACTGGCATCAAAGCCCGCTAGAAAGAGATATCCATTCGGGTCATAATACGACTAATATCCATCTGAATTGAGCTTCAATGTGGAAATCTTCGGGGGTATCCTCAAAAATCCATGTTAATGTTATATTACTAATACGTAACTTTCAGTACATTTGTTTTCAGCAAAACAACATATCTTATATAAAATATAAGTGACTATGAAATATTTTAGTCACGCTATGCTCAGAACAAAGCATCTTGGTCGTCAATTCATTCTTCGAATTTTCAGTCAGAGACATCACCCAAAGTATTGGATCCTCCATGCATTCACGCCCTCTCCCTGTACAAAACAGAAAGGCAAAGAACTGAAGGTGTTTGCATTTTTCGCACTTCTATGGAAACCTTTCTTTCATAATAAAGTCAAATGAGTAGTTCTCAGGCCATGTTCACGCTGAAAATGGATGCCGGTCCGAAAATTTGGAGCAAAATTAATATAATCATCGAAGCGCAAGTTCTGATATAATTTCAGCGACGTGGTAACCTTCTAGTTTTAACATGAACTGAGTACATGAAATAATAGCAGAAAGAAATGAATGATAATTATACAAATTGAGAAAATAATTACAAATGAACGATCACAGTTTCACTCGTTACTTCAGCTACCCAGGCTTCAATTTCTACAATCAGAAAACACGATTTTCTTTCAGACAGTTAATCAGCGGCTATTAAGTCCATTGTTAGAAATGCAAATTAGCTGCTCAAATCTGATACTGAGAAAATGTCACAGAATCAGAGATCAAAAATGTCACATAAATGCGAAATTACAGACTTATTTTCTTTCTCTATTGTCATAGAAAGCTTAATTATCGATAAAGAAGGGAATGGCATAATAAGTTCTCATAAAGGTGTGATTGCTTAAGCGATTACACCAAGTTGATTTTGGGAATGCCGAGTGGGATAGATGTTCGAACTTACTTTTCATAGAAACCTCGAAATGATTTGGTGATCTACCGGATCGTCATTATCAAATTATCATAGAAATTCTTGTAGTTGAAATAATTTGCAGACATGTTTGTAGCAGGCCGGTGTCAGTGACAAGAAGAGATTGTTCTGCGACGTAAATTGACCTTTATTAACTGCCGATATTCCACGACTCCCTCGTCGCATCATCAGGCCATGTGAACCAGAAATACAAGCTGACATGCATAGAAATTGACAACAATAAAACCTCTAGAATGGAAATTAAGCTTCATGCAATGCACAATAACGGCACATAAATCGCACGCATTTTCACTTAGATGCACCTGCCAACGTCTGTATCATTGGGTTAGAATCAGTCACATGAGTAAATTGAAGCTTTTAATTGGTTCTTCATGCCCCAACTTAGTTCCCCCGGATGTGCCGCGACCTTGAGTCAATTTCCATTCTAGCGAACTTCAGATAAACAGTTTATTTCTATGCTGACATGAGCTTCGAACACAAATCACCGCTGCGGACAATAACAATGAATGATAGGTGAAGTGAAAACAGTTCTCTAAAAAGTCAAAGACTTCGGGAATAGAAGCGAGTGAATGAATGCTGACATTTGTGCTTCTTAACCGGAGGCGGCGGAGCGATATTAGATGTGGGGGGCACCGATCTGATACCAGTTCGATACCAACCCGTGGCGGAATGTTGATAAAACCCGTGGCGTGGGCCTATCAGTTGACATTTAAATTGAATAAAAGGCTACCGCAAACTATAGTGTAATGTTGGTCCACTCAAAGAAATTATCAGTCCTAGACTTTTGATAGAAATTTTACTTAATTAAGATGAAACAAATTGTGATGAAGGCCGATGTTTTAATATAGATTCAAGCATACTTCAGTAGTAGGTAGTTGTAAGTCTTTCATTCACTAATTTGAGTGTGTATTTCTAGTTGCAACTTAATTTGCTCTAACTTCCTTAACATCGAAGTAATTGTTGAAGCTTGCAAAAACTTTCTTGTCATATTTGGGAATTCTGACTGTTGCACATGTATGCCTGTTTGAGGGGTTATTGCAATCACAAGATGACGAGTCGTTTGACGTATTTAATAGGTGATACTATAAGCGTGTGTGATTAAATAAAACAAAGCTAGTTTTACAAAATTAGTGTAATGATAAGACTAGTGTGTACAAACTTATTCAAAAACTCAAAATTTTCCAAAAAAGGAAAGCCTCTGCTTGTTTCGATATGTGAATTCTTTTGCTATAGCCTCCACTGACAATTCATCAGTGCGTCTCTTATGAATTGAAAGTACTAACAAATTGTTCAATCTTTTCTCAGTCATGTTGCTTCGCAAGTCTGATTCTGTTCTTCTGAGAGAAGAAAATGTTCGTTCTGCACTGGCAGAACTCATTGGAGCCTCATTGCTTGTCTTTTATGATAACAATTGTTATAACAATTTGAATGAAAAGCTTAAAATTATCGATTAAAATTTTTTGCCCTCCCAAAATCTGTGGGGGGCAGGTGCCCCCCGGTTCCGCCGCCCCTGTTCTTAACAGAACTACTACAAGAGATTGCTTCTCTAAGCTTGGCATTCCAAGCAAAACTGAGTTGAATTTCATAGATTGATGAATACCGTGCAGATTTCTCAAAGAAGACGACGAGTTACGCATGGTCATACCAGAGTATGTTCACTAATATATAATAATCACTAATCATATTTGTGATTAATAATATAATAATTAGTGATATACGTATAATATATAATCAATAAGAATATGTTCAATTATCAACTCATATCCTTCCTGATTTTTTCCAACAGCATTGACAACACGCTCTTTTGCAATTTTTTTTTACGGATTTTACGTCACTTTTTACCCCTACTGGGGCCTTGGACGGTGCTGACTTAAGTCAGACTTTGTTTGGAGCGTTGTTTTGTATAACATTGCGTATAACGTTGCAATGTATAACATTATTTTGTTTTGCACTGTTTTTTTGGAAATAAGTAACTTTTGACTTTTGTTCTGAATCGCTGCGAGCTCCAAATCCCTCCTGTATATAATGATCTTAAATCTTGATTTTTTAGAAATTTATTCATTCATTTTTGTAATTACCTGCTAAATTAGTTGTATATATTTGTATACTGAATGTTTTTTCGCTTCATTTTCCTTGCTCTTTTATTTATTTGTATTTTTCATTGTATATAATATTACTCAGAGTTTCACGCTATATACGATCTTCATAGTGAAAATGAACATGAAATTTCATGTCTACTGCACTATGAAGATCGTAGGTAGCGTGAAATTCTAAGTATACTCGGAGTCAGTGATGTGGAGCGGAGCGGAGCGGTAGTAAAGAAAATTTTGACTGGAGCGGAGCGGAGTGGAGTGGGAGAGAACCTCATGTTGACAATTATATTTTGACCGTAGAGTCTCTGATCTTTCTTAAAGCTAAATATTTTGTCACATTAATGGGCCGATAAAATCAGGTCTACCGCACTATTACTACATATATAAAAAGAAAGAAAATAAAGGTATACAAATTCGGGAAAATTAGACATGAATGTCACTAAGTTATTATCATATGATAAGTGTAGAATCACTATTAATGCCAATGTGCAATCCGCTTTCGAAGTATTGTTCAATTATAATCATTATTTATTTAAAATCATTCATGATTATCGGCCATAATTCGTATTTCAAATTCGACAAGCATAAGGCTAATATTTTGCAGTTAAGCATATTATCAGAGTGGAAGTCAATCATAATTTACAGTAGTCAAACAACCTAAAAAGTTCAAGGAAATCGTTTTATCTATGGTATGGTAAATTAATAGGATTTAGTTTAAGCGGAGCGGAGCGGATTGGCTAGGTATGAAAAATGACTGGAGCGGAGCGGTAAAATTGCACCGCTCCACATCCTTGCTCGGAGTACTGCAAAACATTCTTTTTTTGACTTTACCAAAGCTCTGACACCTATTGAGCACTCTACGCAACTATAGATTGTACATTTTCAATTCACAATTGATCCATTGTTGAGGTCTTGTACTCACCATTCATTCTTCTATAAATAACTTTTCTTGCTTCACCTTCTATCATTCATTGTTATTGTCAGCAGCGGTGATTTGTGTTCTAAGCTCATGTCGCTGTGTAAAGAAGTCAGCTTGTATTTCTGGTTCACATGCCCTCATGATGCGACGAGAGAGTTGTGGAATATCGGCAGTTAATAAAGGTCAACTTACGTCGTAGAACAATCTCTTCTCGCAAGTTGAAATACGTTTACATCATAAAAGGGAAGAATGGTATAGACGAAAAACTATTAATATCGCCGTGGTAACATCTCAAGATCTTGCATGTGCGACAAGGTTTTCCATGTAAGATGGCCGCGAAGGGAGGCGATTCTTCATGGAGTTCAGTAAAAAAGGATTCTGCTTTAATGATGACACGTAAAAGCAGATAGTTAAAATCTGTACAACTCCTACGCGTTCCGAATTCGCTCTTCTTCATGGGGAAAATCGCTAAAAGCCGTAAAATTCACTGAGAGCTATAAATGCTGGTTTTTATCGAATTTTGCCCCTGAAGAAGTGGCAAGCTCGAAACATTTAGGGGTTGCACACACTTTTGGCTGTCTACTTTTACTTGTGGCCTATAAAACTGGAAAGTAGACCTTTTTTGCTTAACCCAGGGTTCGTACAGAGACTGAGGATGAATTTTCGAGGGTTTTCCAGGGTATCACTTATACTCAATAATAGCTCTGTTTGACATTAATAAGGCTTAACATGTCATCCTTAGATAATTGGCATATCCTAAATTAATACCGCATTTACAAAACCGAACTTTATGCACCGTGAAGAATTCTCCACCAAACAAAATCTAGTTCCAAAATTGAAAAGGAAAGTTACTTTATCCTATTAGCTGTATGCATATATTGTCACGATAAAAAGGAAATCTTACAAAAAATACACGAACTCGATGCTTCTCAGTTTTAACAAAAATAACGAGAGTAAAATTACAATCTAAATAATTACGTAAAAACAATAATTACATGTAACGATGTGATTCATGCGTTTTTTCTAAATCTCAGTCCAATATTCATAACGATGAATTACACCCAAACAAAATAAAGCAAAAATAATTCGATCGGCTAGAAATTTACATATTCTAAAAAACAATTACTCAGAAAATCTTATCATCTTATCAAACAATGATTCTAGATATCAGATAGAGTACAAAACTATATAATCCAATTAGTAACTAGAATAAGCTAGTAATACGCAGATGGTATATATGGCGAACTACATGCCCTTTAAGTCTTTCATTTTTACATCCAAAGAAGATGTCAATACAATGAGCTGCTGCTTTCTATCGGAAGAACTATCCCGAAACGCGTTGCTTCTCGTAAGAAGAGCAAAATTCTTCTCTTCTTCGGCTTTTTTGGCCAATTCATCAGCACTGGATAATAAGTCTTCAATTTCAAGCGTTAAACACCTCTTCTTTTCCCGCAGTTCATCGACTTCATCCAATAAACGCTTGCGTTTGTTTTTCATTCATACATGTTAAATATTACATTTCATAAGATGTTATTTTGTAATTTTTGAAGAAAATATTCTCTAAAAAAACAAAAGTCTCACAGACATATTTCGGGCATCAATATTTCGAGGGTTTTTCGAGTGAAATACAGATATTCGAGAGTCTGTACGAACCCTGTTAACCATGAAAGTCATACATCTTGTGTGTTAAAAATCTGAGGGTAGGAAGCTAAACAATGTTCCGCTCGCATTTCCCAAAAACTCGGTCATTTTTCCTAAGTCGTGATTTTTAGCATTACTCATTTTTGACCTTTAACATTCAAATTGTATCTCAAGGCAAATCTGAATTTATCTGTACCGCTAGCGACACTGCAGTGAAGTGTAGCTTTCGTTCTGAAGTTGATAATCAAATCTCAAATGAGAAATTTAACAAAGCATATTTCAATCTGCATATGTAGTACGTGTAAGTTATCAACAGAATGATTTTTCCAGCTCTCCTTGCATATACAGTATAATCCCGCTATAACGCACACTCTTAGGAATGATAAAATGGTACGTTATATCAAGGGTAAGGCACTTTTCCATTTATAACCATCTAGGACTACTTTTATATCATCGCTTTTCACATTTCCTGAAAAAAGCAAGTTATTTGGTATTACGACTTTTGATAATTATGATTAGAAAATGCATGTTGATAGCATGCAAAAGTCAATTACAACTCACTTGCATCCAAAGTTACCAATAGAAATTGCTGGTGTTACTTTGCATACTGCATTCAGAGTGCCTTGACGAAGGTAGTCATAAGAGCTTGCTTTTTAAGTGGTAAATTATGTAGGCCTACATGATTGTCTACGGCTGACTTTCATATTGCGAAAATAAGGAGCTTCTCAGATCCCCTATGTTTACGCCAACCATGAGAGTCAAAAGTTGTTTGCTATAGGCCTATTTCTCTAATGACATGAATCACCTTTGTAAGTGAAGGTTTTACTTGGATGTAACTGAATAGATAGGATAGTCTCATCTGCCTTAAATAAATCACGTGGCTAATAGTCAGCCAGAATCGCAGGCGACACTAGTACATGGAAATATTATTGAGAATATTTACAACTGTCAGGAATTGAGATAAACAGAAGCGAATTTGTGCGTCATTTTTTCATGGGAATGAAATTTCTGTCCGTTATATCCAGTTGTACGCTACAGTCGCGTTCGTTATAACCGGAGTATTTTATCATTATTCAGATAGGATATTTTGCCGGGAATATTTTGTGTCTACGTTATAACCGAATGTACGTTATAGCGGGATTATACTGTATTATATTTCATACACACACGCAGCATACACAACATGGACTGTGTAGCATACGAATGAGTTTGTCTCAGATTTTCTTGTAAACAGGAAGATAGTCAGTGTGCTGTGATTGAAATTGATTGTGTATCAATAAAATGAAATTCACAAATTACTACAGTCCGTTTCATAAAAAGTGGATCATCCTAAAATTTGACTAAATAAAACATAAGTATGATACAGAAAGCATTTTTCATGTTATTTCATGTCCCTAATATATTTAAATGTCCTTATATAATCTGATAAGCTATGATACAGTAACGGTTCTTAAGAGGCTAATATTTTGTGGCCCTACCCTTATTGTCAATGACATTACCAATTCGTCTAGGCATTGATTTAATAATATCGTTGATTTTTGACTGATCTAACTTTCTCCACTCTCTTTTTAACAGTGACGTAAGTTGTGATACGCCATCTGTAGGTAGCAGTGAACGACGAACGTTGCGTTTTAGAATACTCCATACATTTTCTATGGGATTCAGATCAGGAGAACGAGCTGGCCAAGATAATGTCCTAAGTCCTAATTGAGACTTGCATAAGTTGACTCTACTACTCCTGTGACACGTAGCATTATCATCCATAAATAACCAAGTCGATGGATCACCAAGTTGATCTGTCATTTGGCCAATGTTCATTCGTAAAACATTCACATAGCGTTCAGAATTCATGGTTCCTTGCTGTATGTGAAGTTCAGAGCGGCCATTGGTCCAAATGCCAGCCCAAATCAGTAGAGTCGCACCACCTTGTACCCGGGGACGATGTAAATGTCTCGGAATTTCCTGATCAGATTTTATCCATAATCTCAATCGACCATCACTATCCTAGCAAGGCTAGGTTCTAGCAAGTTCTAGCAAGGCTGACACTTTGCCTTTTGTGAATGCGATCTCGTTATTGTTCATTTGTGCTTTGTATTGTTTTCAACCGTAAGAGATAGATTTCTAGCTGAAAGCAATCAGGAGTGCTGACAACACCACCGCAATGAAGTCAGGCAGCTATGGAACATGAAGTCCAGTTAATCACATGTAGCAGTTACATTATTGTTGATGAATAATGGTGCCATACTGGCTCTGATTGACCGATTTTCTTTATTTTTGTTTTGCTTGATAGCTTTTGGCTTGTAAAACAACATATTACATAACAAAGGAAACAAATGTAATTTTATAAGAGTGAGGTGTGATTTTGTGTAACATTGCTAAATGAAGATCAAATTATCTACTAATTTTATCTATAACAGGAAAACAACTCAATATTCATGCTTGAAATTTCCAACAATGACATTAGTAAGCACAACTGACATATCTTCCAAATTTCAGAGAAATTCGTTCAAGTTTGGCGGAGTTAGACAAAGTTGAAGTTAAGGCGATGTTTAAGGGTGATCCATTTTTTATGAAACAATCTGTATAAAGCAATTCCACACCACGAAACCATCGTCACTGGATCCGTTGCTTTGACTTAAGACACGATACATAAAAAATATCTTTTTCCCTTTCTTCATGTTTCCTAATTGCTTGTAACATCTGACTCACGATCATTCTTTATACAGAATTTGTGACAGAAATGATAGATTGTATTTCAACGCGATTGCGATTGTATATCAGACGCCGTTGCGTGTGATAGAATTTATTTAAAGAAGTCTTAGTCCACGTAGTTCATTTGGTGTGAGCGCTTAGTCGGGAAAGATTAGCGCTTAGTAAAAAAAAGATTGAGAAGCATTGTGCTAGGTCAATGGGTATACTATCAGGGTGGATAGCACTCACGTGGCTGCGAAGTAAGTACAATAAGTGCATCTTCCTCGTTGTGACCATTAATTACGACGAAAATGGGGATATATTTCTCATGCAATTATCAACTTTTCCTCTGATTCAACTCTACTTAACTCATGCAAGAAACTCAAGCGGATGTATTATATAACCGCAACTTGGAAAATGTCAGACTTGCAAAAAAAATTTGCAATTATTTGTCAATGACATGGCTAGAGATGCACAAATTGCTGATTACAACAGAAATCTGACCATCATGCCTGCAGAATTATAGTTGTTTAAGGCGTGCTCCTTTACAAGAGCGTTTATGTTTTCTTGAATGGTCTGGAGTTTGTCTAATTGTAATCCTCCGATATTGGATGATTTTTATCAATCAATCTCGAATTAACTCATAGGTCGATTTCTTGTTGTTTATGAAGAAGCATGATGCGACAGATTTTCTATTTTTGTTGGAGACGTGCAAAGTGTCAATGGTGTCAGTATCAATAGCCTACATATTTGAAGCATTGCCTCTTTAATAATGATAATAATAAACGTTTATATTTATCAAAATCTCAGTAATGAAAATCGTGAGGTAACATATACAGATATTCAAGCATGACACGATCTGAAATCAAAAATAACAAGAAGAAAAAGAACTAAATAAAACCTTTGTTGGCTAGACGTATCATAGTCACAATGAATGATTTGTCGCGAATTGACGAACGTATTTGTGGCACACGAAATGTTTGCGAATACGAGTTCATGCAAGGAGACAGGTGATGCAGAGGATGAGAATCTACGGTAGTCTAAAGGCACGAAATGTGCACAAGTGCAGTTAGAAGAGCCACACACAATTCTGTGTGCTCTGGATTGTATTTGCTCGATGAGATATCTTTCTCCACTCGGAAGATTCACAAAGGGGGCTCCATATTCCAATACATACCTTATGCAATTGAAATACCTTTAATCAGTTGGCGCACTTGCAGAAATGGCTTCAATTGCCGCAACACGAAAAGTCTAGATGAAGCTCTCTTTGTGATATTAGCTACATGTGTATTCCACTTAAAATTCTGGTTGATTGTAATGCCAAGAGCTTTGATGTGGTCAGTTACAGGAATGTTAGGAACACCCGAATCAGTGAAATCGCTTGCATTTGAAATTTGCACAAACTTCAATTGCATTAAACTTCATTGCATTCTCATTTTTGTAAAAAATATTAAGAGCATGAATCATTCAGGTGAGTCAACGCATAAAATTATTAGGCTACTACTAAATTATTAAAATAGTTCTCACCAATCTATCATATTATCATTTTTAATAACTCGCAGAAAACTTATCAATCACTGAGGGAGAAGATTTGTCTCATTGTGTAGTAGTGGTCAGTCTATTGACATGTTTCAACATTTAATTTAATTCATAACACAATGAAATTACTGAAGAAAAGTTTTTTGCTTTATAAGGAAAGAGCAAAGTGCTCATTATACCTCTTGGAAACTTTCAAGGATGCACCGGGGATTTTGCTTCTCAACGACACTGACGTATGCACGTCCTCGTTTTCATGAACATGGAAATCTGTATCTGAGAGTGCAGTATCTTCCGATACCCAATGATCGGATGTTTTTCATGGTCTCATCACTCAGCAGTTGTCCATTCACTATTTCCAAATTCTTCATCATTCGAATTGAAGTTGCTGAAATACTTGGAAATTAGATTAAAGTTGACGAAATTGATGCTTAAATAGTTCAATTCCACATAGTACCTACATAACATTATTCTTGAACATTAATTTGCCACTTTGTATATGTTGAGTCACATGGGAGCGAACGGCAAAGATGCAGACACTACTTTCATTCAATTATTGTAGACGAAGTGTTGTATATTGATCAAACATCAACAGATGTAACCACCACAAGACGTATTTCCGCCTGTTGGGCGTCATCAGTCGTGGGCAGGTTCGAACCAGCGACGTTGGAGCTAGAGGACGTGCAAGCAGACCCTCTAACCACAAGGCCACCGGACCATCTGTTGAGAGCGTGAATTAGTCAGGAAGGCACTGCTTTAACGTCTTCCTTTAACTCGTGGACAACTTATCAAGCACCGAAGTGCAAAATCCAAACACAATGACTAGTTGTTCCGTCTGATAATGCGACATGAACTCCACAAAGTTTCATGAACCATATTTCGGTCTCTACTAGCGGATTCTTCATTATCTGTAGGGGGTTTTATAGAAGATTTGCATTCTGTAGTCGCCAATTTGCCCCGATTCCGATCACAGCTTCGAAGTACTTCCACAAATCATTGAGAATTGTTAACGCTCTCAAGAAGTACACGCATCGGTAGAAAAGATGAAAGTAAAGTCTCAAAAGACTCAACATGACAGTAAGCATTCGACCTAATATAGATGTCTCTGTGCGTGTTTCTGTGGAGGAATACCCTCTGAAATTTCACTTATCACATCATATCACCATTGTATCTCATACAATAATTGAGTGTCGAATATCGATAGCATACTTGCAATTCTCACACGATGATGAAAATCATATCAGCAGCCATTTATGATAAAATATAATGCTTACTAATTTAAATTATTAGTTAAAGTAGTCCTAATGAGGACTGATGGCGTTCTCCAATCCGCAAGTGTACAAAAGCAATGGTACTGTAGCCATTGGATCAATCAGTTCTTAAAAGAACTCAATGGAGCTTTCTCGTGGCAACGAATTAAAATTGATCAGCTTTGGCCGAGTATCGGGTCAAAATGGAAATCTTAAGACTTGTAACACTACTCATTCTTGCTCTTAATACATAGATTCCAAACACTGCCGCATACATGTTCAGAACAGACGTCTAGTATGAAGCTTAATACGGCATGTGCATTGTAAAGCAGATACGAGCGCTCGTAATAAATTGTCCTACTCTCCAGTGTTGGCGTACGCATCCGAAGATCATTGCTTTATATCCTTGTCCGCAGCACAATCAACTCCAACCTTCAATGTCAACTTTCTTACAACGAGAACACCGCGACTTCAGAGATACAGACTTGGATTTGAATAGGAAAGACGTCGAGTCACTGTGAGCGAAGGTAGACGTGATTGGCAGAAACTAACGCGAAGTGAAAGAAGGGCGGAAGCTGTGATAAGTTTTCGATGCCATTAAATTGATTAAGTTCCGCTTTACAAAATGTTTTAACATCCCAAAATAGAACAACAACGTTCCATAAAGCCATTCTCACTTTGCCTGATGAGCTAAGGGTTATTGAGTACAGTTGAAAATTTCGTGAGGAAGAAATTAATTCCAATGTGACACAGAGTGCTCGTTAAACCACAAGGGAACAAGATTGGGATCCCTAAGAGTAGTTCTAATGGCGCAGTTCATGCCTGGATGGTGAAGGACATCAAAAGTTCTTCGCTGACTTTCATCTGACGCGTTGAGAGCACCGATGCTTTTCATGATAGTCATCGAAGTACTCTCAGTGCACTCGCATTACTGCTTTCATCTGACTTCGCATTTTGGCAAGGGAGAGATGGCTTAGCTTTCATCCCCGCGCTCGGTGCGTGCCCTTTTCACTGGCGTAGTTAGTCGAGTCAATTCCCTGAGTCGAAGCCTTGCATCATCCTTTATTCACGTGCACGATGACGTAATATGCTGCGCCCGGACATGAAATGAGAAGAGAAATCGAATCCGCGATGAGATATGACTGTCTGAATTCGATAACTCTTTACTGAGTCCCAGATGTGAAGAAGATTGTTCGCTTCAACGATTTTTTTCATACTTTGATATGCTACAATATACTTGTGACGCATCTGAGGTGGTTTTTCTAATCACGCACATTGTGCAGCAACTTACTGCAACTTCACAACGCTGACAATGAACTGCCGATTAATTGGAAAAAATCAAAAATTAATTGGAGCTTCTTCTGGAAGCGAATCTTGGAGTTCTACGAGACAAAGAAAATGCCTACACAATTGTGACGAAATATTTGTTCACTGATCACAGCTGTTGTGACAACTGATGTGTGGTGATGAGGGTTTGATCCTGCCACTTGACACAGTCGCATGTAAGCGGCTCATAGTTCAGTTGGTTAGAGCACAGGTCTGGTTAACCTGGGTCGGAGGTTCGAATCCTACCAGTCGCACTTCTTTGGCATGGCAGTTCGATCCATCGTTTGTATAATTTCATTCTTACTTCTGCGTTTAAGGCGTTTTCTTAGGCGTGCTGGGCAGTAGATTTGGCGAAACGTGAATTGGTTGGTCATATTTTGAGAGGGAAGAGTGACAAGTTGCGTTTGAAGGCATGATTGTTGGAAGTAGATACAAGCAGACGCCTTACTTTTCGGGTAGGGAGAACGTTGAAAATTTGCGGCACGTTTAGGCCTCAACTATCAAGGCCCTATGGACCTGATATATGGTCTTGATTAACCTCAAGATTCGTACAGGTCTACACAGATATCGCCTCTAACTCCAGACTGTAGCAGAACCCATTGTTAGGACACATGCCCTTTCCTTGTGCAGCGCATGATATGATTTTTTGACATACAGGCAAAAACGGTGTATTTCCCAAACCTCACTGTTCATAGTGGATACATGGGCTGACAGAGGACTTGGTGTGATGACCTAATAGCTTGGAACAACGCCAAAATCATTGATGAGCTTAAAAGAATATCAGAGAAACGAGAAAAATGGCGTGCGAAGCACAACCTTCGCTTCGAAGATGGGACTTGATGAATGAATGAATTGAATTTCAATTGATTGATTGCTCAGAGATTCTAATTTCAACTAAATCATTGCTCAGTAATCCCGATTTCCATGACAAAATTGAGAAGGGGAATCAAATTGCAATCAATCTTCTAAAATCTCTGATCGGAGTACGTTGTTGGACCTTCATTCGTAGAACACTCTCATCAGCTACCGCAGACTCCGTTGTTGTAGGCTAGTTTTCATTATAATTGACCAGTCAACGGGAGATCTTTTCAGGTTTCACAAATCTAATCAAGCAAAGCTCCCCGAAGTTTGGTCGAAATTTATAACGAGATAGGTTGCCATCGACCGATAGAAGGCGCAGGACGTCGAGGGCCCGTTTGGAGTGTATTTTACTTTTAACTTTAAAATTATAAATTTTGACCAAACTTTGAGTAATTTTACTGACTAGTTTTTATCGTTCATCAACAATACATTGCAACGGTTTGCAAATACTTCAAAATGCTATACTTCTTACGTCTATGTAACTTGCATGTATCATTTCATCAACATGTACTGAAAGGCTGATGGCAAAGACGAATAATATTGTTGGACTATGTTATGAATCTCATTAAGATCCGTTATAAATCTACATGTGCTGTTGCATCGATTGAAAACCTACTTCAATCATTCAACAGCCTACGAATTGAGAGATGACATTCTGTTTTTATCCACAACTACAAGTAAATATGCAAACTGCTATTCGATGTTTGTTTGAATACATCAATTGATGGCAACGTTGATTTCATAACAATTTTCAGCTCTCCACAGAAGTGACTGAAATGACCAATGATGTTATTTAGATGAGAGTAGGAGATTCTTTTCTTTCTTGGAGCCGTGATGGCGGCTCTTCGGGTCCTTCCTGTCTCTCAACAATTCACATTTACCGGAAATTCACGAATTTTTCAATTCGATTAAGCGGTCCTCATTCATGAGCGTCACAGCGGTAATCTCCTGGACGACTCGTGGAGACGGCTGAATTTTCCGTCCCGCCTCGCTCATTTCGAACAGTTTGGTCCTCAGTGTAGAATACCTCACAGTTGTTGTTGTTGTTGTTGTTGTACGCCTACCCTGCGCCGAATAGGAGGCTTTCGGCTTAGGTAACGAGACGCGCGACAGCGACACACCAGTAATTAAATGTCTACTCTGGCGCGGGAGTGCCCCGGGGAGGACATACCCAAGGATTATTCACACAGGGTGAACCGAATGCAACGGGGGAGGAAAGCCAACCAAAGTGGTCAACACCACATCCTTACCATCCAGCAAGAGGGGTGGCGGCGTGCCATCGCTGTGTAGTGGAATAGGGAAAGGCATAGCCTGATTATGCCGACCAGGGGGATTGAAGTCACATCGTATGTATAAAAATGAAACTCAAATATCGTCTGTACCCCTTCCACAATCAAATATTATAGACATCAGAGAACCGGCGGATATGGAATAAGAAACTCACAACTGCTAAACCAGTGCTTGCAGTGGCAGAGGCCTTTTAGTTTTCGCTTTAAGATTGCAGAGGCGCACGTCGGTACCTATTTTTTCAGTCCCGGGAACCGCACGGGGGAAAAACCTCACAGTAGTCTCAACAGAAAGTAATTTGCAGCAAGATATTTCATCGCAATGAAACCGTGACTCTCTACAAATACACTTTTCAGGTCCGTGAAGTCGATGGATCAACCAATCAACAATTGAGAGTGCGGAGATGTAACGATTTCAAATCCGACGGATTCGACAGCAAGGACTGAACAGAATAACCACAAAAAGCACCTTATAAGAATCAACTTTGGAGTCAATTTGATAATCATCATTTTCATTGGAACACAGAAATGCGGAGAGGTCGAATCAATGCAGGATTTGAATGAATTGCTGATTAATTGATTGATACCATTGAATCTGAAGCTTCAACGGCAATATTCCCCCAAAACTGATGCTTGGACAGTGCTGACATAGTCAGACTTTAATCTGGAGCGCTGTTATCTTTTAGTCCGAATGCCCTTCCTAACGACCTCCAATGACACTTTCGGTGATCGACCTCTGCATCGAAAGATCGCTAAGCCAAGCGTTTCTCCACTGTGCCACGGAGACCACTCGAATAATTACCATTAACTGACTGATTTACGTGCGATGCCGTTTCCACTCGCGATGATTACGATGTATGAACATAAGGGGTGCACCAGGGATCTGTTCTTAGCCCTCTTCTGTTCTCCATTGTTATGAATCGGGTGACGAAGAGCACTCGTGTTGATCTCCCACGTAAGTTGCTCTATGCTGATGACCTAGTGCTGCTAGATGCCTCAGTTGAAGGCCTGAAGTTGAAGTTGTCCTCTTGGAAAATAAGTTTGACATCAAAAGGAATGAGAGCCAACGTTGACCAGACGAAGATCATGGAGGTATTCATGGTCTGGAGAGTGGCCATCCGCGAATTCCAAGTGCGGCTAGTGCGACCACTGGATCCACAAACGATATAGTGGTGTAAAAGGAACTTCAAACGCAGCTGCGTCTCATTTTGTGTGCCCAAGGTGTTCAGGACGGCCCTAGGTAGATCCTCCGAGTGAGCTTGATGAGTTAAGTGTGGATGGTGATCTGAGAAGAGATGAGAGTGACTGGACGAAAAGATCTTTCCAGTTGGAAGTCGAAAGCAGAAAACAGAGAGGAAGACCAAGGAAAACATAGTCACAAGTCGTCTCCGAGGGTCTTCACACTCTGGATCTGAATCCAGCAATGGTCTACGATCGACAGGAGTGGATGCGCGCCATCAGAAGGCGACAATCGTCTGACCCCGCTCAACGTGGACAAGGACGAAGGAAGTAAGTAATTAACTAAGAACATAAATTAGTACTCGTAATTACATTTATCAATATTCAGTCATAATATGTATTTTAAGTCATGGATCTACTCACGTCGTTATTCAAAAAGATAATGAGTTATTATGTCACTTGCAAAGCATAAAGGCTCATGCACAGAACCACCAATACTACAAAATACAAATAGAACGAAAGAAATGAAGAACCTCAGAGCAACACAATACTAAGGAGTTGAAGATAGACGACCCCGTCAGCAGAATTCTGAAGAAACGCAATATACAGAGATACTTAATGAAGCCAATTAGAAGTCGAGGAGCAAAGAAGAGTATTCTCAATCAAATACGTATATTCAACAATGTGATCAACAGAATATTCTACACTGCACCCAGTTCATGGAGTTTACCAAAGGCAAAGATACAAAGAGGATCGACCAATATATAATACGCGGGAAAAGGTATGGTTACCGTAATAGTAACGAATCCAAGGAAATTGTAGAAAAAGATAGGAACGAAGACCGGATGCTCCATCGACTGCTTCCACCAGATAACCAGCATCGAAGAAACCTCAGGTAACATCGACTTCAGTGATCAACTATACACGTGGATAGAACTATATCAGTCGCTTCCTCTCACTTAGACTCACATTCACTTTTCTTGATGCTCGTCATGGGAAGCCACAAAGCGTGGATGTTTGCTTGATACTTTAATTTTTATTTTTGGATGTCACAAGGCCTTTCGGGCGTCACAGACGGCCACCGTCAGGCACAGAAGCAGCGATAATTACTTGGAGTCAGTGTACTTGGTGACTGCCTTCGTTCCCTCGCTCACAGCGTGCTTAGCGAGTTCACCGGGCAGAAGAAGGCGAACGGACTGGAGACAGTCGACTTCTTGTTGTAGTGAGCAAGTCGACTGCTCTCGTTGGCAATTCGCTCGAAGATGTCATTCACGAAACTGTTCATGATTGACATGGCCTTGCAGGAGATGCCAGTGTCGGGGTGCACCTGACGGAGTACCTTGTAGATATAGATGGCATAGCTCTCCTTACGCTTACGCTTGCGTTTCTTGTTGGTCTTAGGGGCCTTAGCCTTGCTAGACTTCTTTGCGGCTTTGCCAGATACTTTCGGTGCCATTCGGCGCCTGACGATGGCCGTCTGTGACGCCCGAAAGGCCTTGTGACATCCAAAAATAAAAATTAAAGTATCAAGCAAACATCGACGCTTTGTGGCTTCCCATGATGAGCATCAATGTTTCAAGCCCTCTATTTGCTGAAATTCACTTTTCTTGTCTTTTCATTGTAAACGGTATCCGTCTGTCATTTCGTAATAAAACTTATTATTATTATGCAGCCTCATTCGTTAAAATCTTCAAAATCAAGTATTAGTTCATTCAATGATAAATAATTGCAATAATGATGTAACCCACGATGCGAGAGAATCTGCATGGCTAATGCAGCGTGTGAGCCTTGATATGCAGAGAGGCAATGAGGCCTGTGTTTTTGGGACTGAGCAGAGGGCCTAACTTTATTTGTTTGTAAGACGCTTTCTTTTTTGTACAGCCGTTTTTTCTTGTTGTTCCAAATACATAGTGTTTAGCAAATGAAAATACTGTAATTAGAAATAATTGGAATTAACTGACAGCGTCCTGTTGAAATTAAAATTATTTGATTCTTGTCCAACATTGATTGCATTGGTAACCTCTGGATAAATGACTTTCTCAACCTGTCTTTGACCGTCATGGTAACACATTGACTATTGCTCAACAAGATTGCAAGAATTTCATTCTATTGCCAAAATCATCGCTTCACTGAACCCTCGACTGCACCGCACGAACCTTTCTCTAATTCGACATCTGCTTCAATTCGCTCTTTCCGATGATTACGTCAGTAATGAGAACTTTCAACTTGTCTACTTCACACCAGCGTCCGATGAGCTCGTGTAGAATAAGAATGCGCCCGTGAAGGAGTTCCTTATAATTGCACTGAAAATTAAAGCGGCTTGAAACCACAACTCATCAATTGTTAACCTCTCCATGCAACCTTACACGCAGAATTCATTGCTTCTATCACCTCATTGGATTCATTTTTAGCAGCTTCTTTTCATCAAGTCTTTGCAAGCAGAAAGGAAATTTGAGCTTGTGTGATTCTTATCGAAAACATCTCGCTATGTGAACGATATTATGTAATAAATTCCCGTCATTTTATTGGCCGAAATGTATCCGCTAATGACCGATAGAAGTGGTGATAATGAGAAGTCTATTGAATATTTAGATGTTAAATTAGAGGTCATTTGAGCACGTGAGTGCATCACTGCACTATCTTTCATTTTCTTGCGGTGTTGCTAACCTCTACCGATAGCCTCATCCCCCGAAAGATGAGCATTAGCGAACCTGAGTAAAAGAATTTTACGTATTTGCTGACATTATCTGTGCGTTTTCGTAAGAAAGCAAAGATTGCTATTCAAAATTTTGTTTAAGATTCACATCATGGTACCACACTTATCTCATTTAAAACACATGAATCTGTTACTGAAATTCAACAGTTCTTCATTAAAGAGTTTTCCCAACATCTCTATGATCATGTAGAAATAGAGGTCAGATGTCTAGCTTTCTTCCCTAGTCCACAGTATGTTCTTCAATTGTTATAACAAAGATATCTACAGCTACACATTAGGTGGGTAACAGTGTGCTGCGTGACAAATAATCTTGACACTTAGATTTACAGGAACCATTATTTTCAGATGTATTCGTATAAGTCAAAAGTTCAGCTTTTTTAAGTACGTCCTCAGAGTAGGGTTATCCACATCGTTGAGGCTGCAGGGTGGTTTCAGGATCGGATAGTCGAGCAGGACGTGGGTTGGGGTTTGCTGACCAGTCGGCAACTGCACTCCACCGAGTTGACAATGCCCCATTTTTCTAGGATGGCCCGGAAACGCCCTGCACCGGCCAGAGGAGGGGTTGAGTTGCACGTACTCATCCGTGTCGGGGCAGCTTGCAGCCCGGAGGGTGTGTGGACCACTGATGGAGGTAGGGAATGAGTTGGTCCGATACTGGAGGCTTTGCAGGTTGTTAGTTGGCGGGCGCATCTTGAATGGTGGATGGGCTTTCGAACATGCAGTACTTCATGGAGCGGGTGAGTTGCCTTGGCTGATTTCGTGTTAAGCTTGCCCATTATTTCTGCGCGACGGCTCTCAGTCGGTAAGATACCAGACAGGAAGGGAAGACAATTGACTAGAGTGCATCCGATGCACCTAGAAATGACTCGCATCGCCTCGTTCACAAGAATGTCCAGGAATTCTCAGTTATGAAGTAACGTCATCGAAACTATAGCTTTAAATGATGTGAATTTATTTCACACATATCTAGCGACCTGTACGGCCGCCCCTAGCATAATACGAGCTCATATTCTACTAATTCTCTCAAGTTCAGAGTTCATGCTATCTCTCTTATTCAACCAGTCTTTCAGAAAGTGCTTGGCAGGAGAATGTAGATACTTTTACCAAGTTCATCCCACCCACGCCTCTGATCGGTGAAAAATCAGAAGAGCGTGAAGGCCATGGGTCAGGCCTACTCAACTGCTGAGCGTCTCGTGTTCAAAACAACATATTTTATTCAATTATGGTGGATGCACTGCAAGCGGTATGCGGTAAAAACCATTTCTTGATAGAAATCCGGATTTCGAATTCAGGCTTTTTGGATTGCAAACATTCATAGACTTGCAAGCTTCTTATTAATTACCATATATTGAGACTTAAATTTCATATAGACTTCACAGGACATCGCTGAAATATGTCTCTCCATTGTATATCCATGGACTTCATCACTAACAGCGATCAAGAATCCTGATTTATAAACGTCGCAGGAATAGCATACCATTGCATTATAACATCGACTTTGCAGACAGAAATTTCGCATAGCTTGTCTATGCTCGTAAATGAATCTGTTGAAATTTATTTTTGCTCATCTATGACTGAAAATGGTCACATACAGAGCTGGAAAAATTCCACTGAAATTTTTTAATTCCAATTCCAATTCCAGTCGAAACAGTTCAATTCAATTCCAATTCCATAATAAGATTCAATTCCGATAATTGCAAGTCGCGTATAGTGTAACGTTCGTTCGTTTCAATCTAACCCATGTGCCCTTATCCTATCCTCGTTGTTCCTGTGTGCCGTTTTCTGCGTCGTTCCTATGTGCGTTTTCATGTTCATAGTTCATATGCCTTGTGTACATGTATATATGTGACCGGTCAGCCTACGACATTTTCGTTTCTTAAACGAGATATTCAATATCTCGTGAAAAAAAAGAAAGAAAAGAAAATCAACGGTCAACAAATAATCAAACGCTGAGAGAGATGAGATGCGAATAAATCTATTAATAAATTGACAGAAGAAAGAAATTCAGTGTGCGAATAACGTGATTGTTGATGAAAGAAAAAAAACGACGATAAAAATGACATCATGAAATTTGATTAACATTATATGTTAAAAAAGGAGATTAAAAATTCCATGATAAGAACGAAATGTGATCGGGTCGAAAGCTAACGAGCAGAGATTAAAGGAAACTCTTTCAATATTCAAAAGAAAGTGGTTTTATCGTCGAGTCTCAAAAAATTGTATAAATTAGAAACGATGAGAAATTGACACAACAACAACACATGCGACATCTTCAGTAGCTGTTAGCGCGATTGAAGATTGACGGTATAAGTGACACTGATATTTATGATATTATTTTGGTATAAGTGAGTCCGATCGAATTGAAGTGAATTCAACATCAAGAAGTGAACTGTGAGTGTAAAGTTTTCTTTAATCGTTGCGCATCGTGTCTACATAACTATAGTCTTTAAAATTAATATTGTTAATTGTTGTGATTGAAAGTTGAATAATTGTTCATGTGATTGAATAATTAATTATTAGAATAATTTGTTGACACTGTATATATTTTGATTTGAACTGACAGGGTTGCTGCCCTTTAATGCAGCGTTAATTTTCTTTTTTCCTAACCAATTGTTTTTCGTGTGAACAACAATTAAGTTAATCTCCAATTTTTGTGCTTATCCTATCAAGAACTAAATTCAACAATTGCTCTATTTTGATCAATCATCTTACTTGATAAATAACTGAATGACAGATTGAACAAAGATGATTGTCTTTTCATTGTCACAAAAAACACCCTTTATTTAACAATAGAATAAAACTAGCTCTGTCGATCTATCTCTCTCTCTTATCTCTGCGTGCAGTTAACACAACGGCCGAGTACTGTGATTTCAATTTATGTACAAATAGATTTATCGCAGTTCTATCGAAAAAGTGGAATTGAGGTTTATCAATTCCAATTCCAATTCCAGTAGATTTAAACATCGTCAATTCCAATTCCGACTTTTCCAACTCTGGTCATATATGCTCATAGAAATAGTTTTCAATGGGTTAGAGAAAAGCATCTGTCAGTGACCTTCAAGATGAACCCATTAATGACGAGCGCATTATTCAAAAATAAGAGTTTTGGGAACGTTCCAGGCACGAGGTCATGAGTGGCACCCTTTGAACCGCATTGATTTCTTATTTAATTCTTTGATAATTATATCTTCTGCTGCCAATCATAGTTTGCATTTCATACCTTGGAAACATCACAGATTGCTTGCAGCTGGGACATACCAAATGCAGGGCTGCCAACCCTTGTCGGCGAAAAATCGGGACACAATAATCATTCCTCTTTCTTCCATTTTGTACGTAACTATAGCATTTGGGAGTGTGTTTTGTTTTTCATCTGCTTTGTTGGACCTAACTTGGCGATAATTCTTATAATTCTTAGACTTAAACGCGTATCAGTTATGAACTGCTGAAATTCGATGACAGAAAAAAAATATCTACATCTTACTAAAGACTATTTCCGATTCGTTACCTCCCAAACAATCAATTTAATGGGAAAATGTGCTCTCGTACAAAGACAAAAATGACTGTATTATGACTAGCAAAAAAACAAAAACATTCAAGTTGGCGTCTTGGTGTAGCGTTGTATATATTATATCAGTGTAAACAGCATTTCAAAGGAAGACAGGAGGCCTATGCACGTGACTACAGTGATATAAGAAATTCTGACTATAGCAGCTAACTTTTGGATAAATCCAAAACATCGGCACAGCTAAATTTCGAGGGCAAAAATCGGGACAGTTGGCAGTCCTGCAAATGTACCACAGCGCCTCAGCGATGACTTCATCACTATCGTAGTTTCTTCTATGTCTCATATTTCTCCCCTTAAAAATCCATGGTATATTTCTACAATATTTTTCTTGAATTCAGCAATTACTGGAAGCCTCTCCTGAAGTTGCTGGGCGCTTGCTGACAGATCTCCTGTTACCTTCACAGGTGTTGGTGAACAGGTTGAACCTTGGCAGGTGAGAGGACGCCAGTTAGCATTCTTCTGCACCGCTTCTTGATATACAATTCTTAAAGATAATTGAACAGGCAGTCACAATGATGACACTTGAAGAGGTCGGTGTGTGTCAATAAGAGGTCAAGGGGCTGACCAGTTTCCTACTTATGGAATGCGTTGACGTGACAATGTGAAAGATTGGCGAAGAAGTCGTCAATGTGATCAGTCTGGCGCGTGACACCAATGTTGACCTTGTTGGCTCAGAGAGATCCTGAAGGGTCTGATGATCGCCTTTTCAGCTCCTATCTTTCCAGCCCCTGCTGAGATCTATTCACAATAGCCAAACATTTGATCATTATCTGCACTGTCGTCTGCATCTACTCGAAGACATCTCCTGACTACCACTACTTGTGTTGTGACGGTCAATTATTATCTTCTGAGCGATATACACACAAAGATATCTGACATGTCTTGCTATGAGGTCACTGCTTCCACATACCGAGGGCTTGGACGGTGTCTTGCTATAAGGTCACTGCTTCAACATACTGAGGGCGTGGACGGAGTCTTGCTATAAGGTCACTGCTTCAACATACTGAGGTCTTGGACGGTGTCTTGCTATAAGGTCACTGCTTCAACATACTGAGGGCTTGGACGGTGTCTTGCTATGAGGTCACTGCTTCAACATACTGAGGGCGTGGACAGTGCTGACTTTTCATGTGCACTGTGATAATTTTAGATCTCAAGGCCAAGCACTTCATTACTGTGTCACGGAGACCGGATGCCCTTCTTGCCGATTTCTAATGACACTTTCTGGGCTCGACATCGGGACCAAAAGATCTCAAGGCCAAGCACTTCACCACTGTGCCACGGAGGCCGCCTCATTTGTCTTGCTGTTAGAACTCGTGAATCCTTTTTGCATAGGTCCTTACATGTCATTTGTATTCATATGTGCATAAATTTTGAATTGCTATCCGTAGAATGAAGATCATCAAATCACTGATACCAATAAATTTCTCATGCCTTAATGTAATTTGCGGAACTTTTTAGGAAAATTTCATCAATGGAACATTGAAGATCATATCGGGCTTCCGAAACTGAAATTATCACTAAATCTGCATTAGCAGCTATTGTAGAAATATGTCCTAAGACTTGAACAATTTGAGTATCAAATTTATTAGCAGTCGTGGACGCTGCGTTGCGCCCCACAACAGCTCGTCAGTACGCCTCGGAACGGCCCAAATTAGCTTCGAATATCCAGAATGAAGTGCAAAATAGATAAAATGTATAAGATATCAATAAATACACAAAGTGTTTATTATTCTAGACATTTTAGTTTATGCCATTCCGAGCATTGCTGTGGAGCTTCATGCCTTCGCAAACTAGTCCGGCAGCCAGAACGAGTTTCTGCAGGGAACAAGGCCGAAATTGAGACTTTCACAGAATGATGTACATCCTATGCCCACTACGAATCGGTACGTCTGCCGAGTTCTAGTGAGTTCCTCTTCTTGTCAGACAGGATCAAAGAAAAACACATGTAAATCCAATGGACGTAGATCGCAATTTTTGGTCAAAACGGAATTTTCTATGTTTTCTCTGATTAAACGAAAAATAATAACCCCAGAGTCATAATTTTTGGCATGGAAAGTCTTCAGGTCATTTCCTTCCATGTTCATGCACCTCTGTCTATAAAGCTAAACACATTTATATTTGGCGAGCGTCTTAATGTCGGCAACCACCAACATGTTGGCCCACTTCATCCACATTGAACCACATTCTCACATACATTGCCGATCAGAACCATGATAATAGCACATGCAGATCATAGGAAATGACCTGAAGACATTCCATGACAAAAATTACGACTCTAGACTTAATATTTTCTAGTTGATAAGTGAAAACATGGAAAATTTCATTTTAGCCAAAAATTGCGATCTACGTCCCATTGGATTTACATGTGTTTTTCTTTGATCCTGTCTGACAAGAAGAGGAACTCACTAGAACTCGGCAGACGTACCGACTCGTAGTAGTCAAACAGTGTACATCATTCTGTGAAAGTCTCAATTTCGGCCTCGTTCCCTGCAGAAACTCGTTCTGGCTGCCGGACTAAACTGACACTCTGCAATCATTAACGGCTATTAGCATGCAATCGCTGGATATCATGGAAGTCTTAGCTAGCTTGGATGGGTCACATTGCACAATTGAATGTCTATTTCCAGCAATGACTAATTGAAGATGAATTTGTTTGGGATTAGTGACATAATTATGAGAAATTTTGAGTTGAATTCGTCTCAAAAACTTTACATATCGGTATTAACATTCCATATGACGGTATGGAAGCCCATAGTGCAGAAATGTTAGAATTTGAGGTCTATTTGAATAAGTAAAGTGATTCTCAACTTCAAAGCAGTTCTCTACAAGTCCTGCAACAAGTAGAGCATACGGCAAGATCTTCAATAGACCACCTTTGCTATCTATTGTAACCCCTGTACTGATGTGGCATTCTGTTTTTAACTTCCTACATCTCGACGATAATTGGAATTGCATAAACATTCGTTTTCCTACTATTTCTTTGATGGCTATTTCGAAGGACGTCTTAGTAAATGTATTTGTTTATTTATGAAAGCATTTATTTTACGCACAATACAAAAGCTACAAGGCGCTCTCTTGGAACACGTAACATTTCAATGACCGTAGATGATGATAAGTGTCAGGTAATCATCCCTAATATGTCCTGTGCAACAACATTATGTATTAAATCAATCATTCATTTCGGAAGGCCAGCAATTATCAAGATAATGCTAAGTAAGCATTTTAATTAATTAATTAATCGCGGTCGGGGAATCAAGGGTGTTGGTGTCTTGTATTGACTTAATAGCTGTCATTCTCTTTCGATATTCAATGAATTACGACAGACCTTTGTTGTCAATCTACACTGTGACGTAGTCGTATGACATGCTGATATGCTGTCTCGCTACAATATGAACGCTGTTAGCGTTCTGTCAATAATAATAGGACAATATGCTGTCGATATCACTTAGATTTCTGAAGAATTGTGAACAATCTGACGTTTTACCTCGTTTTATCACCGATATAAAGTTACCCAAAAATCTGAACCTTCGATGCTTGGATCGAATCAGAAGGTCTATACTACGTTCAAGTAATCGGGAAGAGTTTATTGACTACACTATGTTCTTGATATAGCTTGCATGCCCTTTAATTTCCCTTTTGCACCTCCAAACTTGTATTTTTGACTTTTATTTCTTTACACGTGATCTTTCAGCTATCGAATGTCTTGCACTACTACTGTTCCAGATGACGGACATTTCACTCTGCGACTTGAAAGTTGGTGCTAGAGTTATGGTCATGTTCTTCAGATATCGATGTCATGATGTACTGCGTGTCAGGGTCACATTCTACTTAACTCGCCTGAGGAAGCAGCAGGTCTGCGATACGTCGCGATTAAACCACTAATTTGGCAGATTGGTTTTTATTTAAAAATTCGTGGATATCACTTGCAGATGACTTCTGCCTTCACTCGCATTCCTTTTGTACCGTCAGCGTGGCCTAGTGAAGAAGGTGCGCGCTCGTCTCCACCGCGGACTTCGGTTCGATTCCTAGGTCATGCGAGTGCGGTCGGGGAATCAAGGGTGTTGGTGTTTTGTATTGACTTAATAGCTGTCATTCTCTTTCGATATTCAATGAACTACGACAGACCTTTGTTGTTAAGTAAGCATTTTACTAATATCAGCATTTAATCACCGCGATTTACTACATAAACCTACTATTTAAATATTTTGTTGTCCTCACTGAGCATGAGTACAAATTATTGTAAATTTTGTGCCTCCTACTTAAAGGAAGTTGAGAACCACCCGTCCACCATTGCTTGTAAATCATGATATGCTGAACGACAGTCCATATTGAATTGAATTTGAAATTCTTAGCAGTGACACTTGACTCTGAATATACTACACAGAGCATCGGCATCGCAGTAAAAAACTTTTATTTTCGGTTAGGTTCTGCTATGTTTCCTCAGGCTTGGAGAGACCTTCCATGTCGTACATTCGATTTGGTTGGCCTGGCCCCGCCATGTGGTATAGGTTGCAGGTTAGGGGCCGAAACCTTGCTTCATGCAGCCACATGGTTCATCCCTGATGACTCCATACATAGCAAACTTAATTTTGGTTTTTTAGGTTTCTAATTTTCCCCTTTTGTTATTTTTAGTTAGCTTCTCGTTAGGTCCATGACCAACTCTTATTTCAGTTCTCATATGATAAAAATAAAAACGTTTATAAGTATTAATTTATTTCCCTTACCATCTTCAGTTGAGTAGACTTGCCTTTATACGTATTTCAGTCCCTGCTCTATACTAGAGTAAGTTACTCTATGTTGTCAGTATTAATTTATATTCATTCGTTCATGACTTTTAATTACCTAATTATTTACAAGATTCTCCACTAGGGTAATTGTTTAACTTTGGCATCTTCCGTTTCCTGGATCCTTCGAAATTTTTTGACCGTGTCGTGTCTTGATTCGATTAAGAAATATATTGTTTATAAATATTACCAAAATGATGAATGAAGAGGCGACGATTCTCAGAAAAACATGTAAGCCCTGGGGCTGTCGTCAAATAGTGAAGTCGAAAGCATTTTAGAATGTATGGGATGCTGGCTTAAATATTCAGAGGTGATAAGCGCCAATGGCTTCATTAAAGGTACTCCGAAAGCAATTTAGCATCGCCTTTTCCACATCTCGAATTGACACTGGATACATTTGACCTGTCCATCCCGATTTCAAAATGCGCATTATTTCAGTTAAAGACGGTGGTCAGTTATTCACTTATCGGTCCTTGAATGATGTCATCTTTCTCCACTGACTTTGATGATGTCTAATCATTGATCTGCGGTAACTGGACCAAAACAAATGTGTTGAAGATTTATTCAAAATGTAACTACACATGTTCAAACACACTGTATCACATTTTGCATTCACGCTCTTCAACTATTGTTCAAAAATTGATCAAGAGTACTCTCACATACAATGAGCAAGAGGATAAGCCTATAACATCAAATTTTGATGATCAAAGTGTAATTTCACAATTTTCAATAAATTGACATTGTTATACAAAAAGTTTCAAACAAAAAGGTCTCCCTGGCACAGTGGTTAAGTGCTTGGACTAGCAATCTTTCGGTCCAGAGGTCGAGTCCCGAAAGTGTCATTGGAAGTCGGCAGGAAGGCCATCTGGGCTAAAAGTACCTACTTGGTCAGCACCGTCCAAGCCCCAGCATGGGGTAGCAGTCACGTTAAAGCTCCGTCATTTCAAACAAAAGAGAACATAAGAATAAATAATGTAAGTCTAACGTTTTGCTTCATTCGATAGATGCTTTATCAGAAACAATGAATTGACGAATAGATCAAAAGAATTAATTGAGCCAACCAGGGTTGGAACCGGCCGGGTTTTTAGCGGCCGGTGCATTCAAAACCGGCCGGTCCGAGGCCGGCGTATCTAAAACTGGCTGGTCGGAGGCCGGTGCATTCAAAACCGGCCGGTCCGAGGCCGGCGTATCTAAAACTGGCTGGTCGGAGGCCGGCCTATTTAAAATTCTGATGCTTTCATGGTCATTGAAGATCATGAGCGTGTAGATAGTATTACTACGTGTACGTTCCAAAGTAACCGCATGACATTTTTGATGAGATGAATGTAACTCCGATATGTGAGACTTGATAAAGGACTAGCATAATAATTTAGGCTATCACAAGACTTGACGTTTCTTAATAGCATCAAGGATTTAATTGCCTTGTGTCATGTTGACCCTGCTCGCAATTATTCATTCTCAGGAAAGTTTAGAGGATGCCATTTCTTGTTATTTACTTGGTCACAAACTCTAGATCCGAGCGACCGACATTTGTTGCTACAATATTGGGCAACATGAGGACGCGGGGCGATCTACATACAGCCTCAGCAGCAACGAAGGAAGGATTGGCATGCGAGGGGCAATCATCAAATGTGAATTGAGGTGTCACGATGAATGCTTTCGAAAGAAATTGCGCAACGTCGGGGTAAATCTGAGTCGAAGGATGCCGTGATAAATTTAACAAATATCTACCTAATTTAGCATTTGTTTTTTGTGATAATGCACCAATATTTGGTGCTGTCTGTGTGATTCGAAGGAGTACAATGTGGGCCTGTCCCGAACTTTTCCAAAAATAGGCCTATAATTGTCGTTTCTGTGTAAATGGTTGATATGAAAATTATCGACAAGTAGAATGTGTATGTAGTACACTTCACTAGTTTTGGGTCATAGATTTACGAGTAATCAAAGCTTTAATCAACAATCCACTTTCAAATGTTCAGTTAGTAGGTAATGGCAACACATTCAAGTATAGGTCTATATATACATGTATATATATGGGTAGATATGCATCAGACATTATTATATATATTTGCAGGCTCCTACAATGTTGTAGCAGTGATGCAGTTGGTGATGTCGGCAGTTGACAAAAAGGCCTGAAAAAAACACCTGAACGGCCGGCGGCCGGTTCCAACCCTGGAGTCAACAGACCACCCAGCCGATTCGAATTTAAAAAAAGCGAAAAAACGAATCCTTAACTTAGTAAAGCGAAAAAAAGCAAACCCATAATTTTTGCATCAAGCATCGTAGAATAGCGTTATAACGACATAAAATGCCATCGAGTCATACACTTCCACGAATAATGCAAACTTCTATAGATTGTGAATATTACATGCTAGTATAGAAATGTAAATAAATGATCATTTGATGGAATATCTCGCATAGGAAGCATTTTTCATAATTTTTGCTAAACGATTCGCAAAATGCACATGACCATATTTTTATATAAACTAACTTTTTGTATTATATGAGAAATTATCAGACATTTAACCGGCAACTGATTTAGATTGCTTCAATTTTAGACATAATGTAGATTCCCAGTAACAGGTACAATACAAAGTTTTGAAAAAAAATCAACAAAAATGCTGTTAGAAAATTTTGCAGAATGAAGGTGATTTTATCATTTCTAATGTGACTGAGGAAGTTTCTCTAGCTGCCATGTTTCCAACTACGTATTAAATTAGCGTATATCATTGTCACCTCCTTTATCTGAATATTCCAATAATTTGACATTTTTAAATATGTATTAGATATTAGTTTGTCAATTAGAGTCATGCGGAGTGGATTATATCACAAAGAAAGAATCCTTAAGTAGGTTTTGCATCAACACGGCAACTATCTTTCTTACAGTGATAGAATGCACACAGAAGCTTTCATCTGATAATCATTGCAGTTTTCTTCACAAAGCCTGATATTCTGCTAATAAAAACAACTAGGATGCATGCTTGTGGCGGAAAATCATGCTCAAATTAAGCTATATTATTGAAAAAATGATCTTCTATTGTATGGAAATTGTTGCAAACGTTAATTTAGATGTAAATGTATCAACTTGTATATTAACGATCAATGAAATTTATGTGACTCAATAATGTATAGCAATTATATGAAACATTTCTAAAATGGAATTATTCAGCCAATGGACGGCTGCCGAAGACAGAAAATTACACAGTCAGTGAGTTACATTCGAGTGAGTTCTTTATAGACCCTCTCCTTCATGCGTGTAACTATAAGTAGGCCTATTCCAGAGATCAAAACTGACTAATAGGAGACATACTGGCACCTTTTCAGCCTTGAAGTTTACAGTGGAAATATACATCAATATTCTAAATCTAAATTGATGAAAAGCGACGATAAATGATAATATTGGATAAATCTGTAAAACTAGTCCATAAAAAAGTCGCTATATAGCCTACTCCA
Source organism: Prostheceraeus crozeri (assembly GCA_907163375.1). NCBI lineage: Eukaryota > Metazoa > Platyhelminthes > Polycladida > Euryleptidae > Prostheceraeus > Prostheceraeus crozeri. The sequence goes on along the minus strand of CAJQUW010015238.1, from coordinate 106,160 downwards.
TACCCATACACGTCTACTAAAATATGCAACCAAGTCCAAGTTTTACGATGCAAGGTTCTCATTGTCTTGATCGGTGACACCACTTTTCTCTCGTTGTTACGTGGACATTCCTGTTTACTGATGTATTTGCCAGAATAAGCCAAGAGTTGTTGAAGCACATAGGATAGTTGATGCCGCATAGCTTAGCACACAGAAGCTATGACAATATAAAATATATAGTGGGTGCAGTATTACGCAATCTACACTACATTGACTGCAGTAATTAAACGGTAGTCAAATTATTCACAAAATAGTGAATTAATGGTAGATCTGGTATTTTTCAATCTCCATGTAGAACTCAGAAAGTTTCTGGTCGTTATATAAACATAGGCTATACATTTCCTATCACATCAGTGTGATCATATTGTTATCTTTATCAGCAGATGAAAAATGATTTACTTATGGACTTTTCACGACACGCACTTCAAGAAAATCACAATTCTCATACGATGATGAAAGTCATCCCAGTAGCCATTTATAATAGAATATAATGCTTACTAATTTAAATTATTAGTTAAGGTAGTCCTAATGAGGACTGATGGCGTTCTCCAATCTGCAGATGTACAGATGCAATGCCACTGTAACCATTGGATTAATCAATTCTTAAAAGAACTCAATGTAGCTTTCTCGTGGCAACGAATTAAAATTGATCAGCTTTGGCCGAATATCTGGTAAAAATGGAAATCTTAAGACTTGTAATACTACTCATTCTTACTGTTAATATACTAATACCATAGATTCCAAACACTGCCGTATTCACGTTCAAAACAGACGTCTAATATACTGTACCGACTACAGATGCTGGTAGTGGAAATAGAATAAGACAATGGTCACCATAGGTTAAGGAAATTAAAAATGGATATTATAAAACAACAGGAAACCGATGAATAAATATTGGAAAAGTGGAGGTAAAATATGGAAATACAACGATGCTACTACACCGATTACAAGTGAACTATATCTGACACTACACAAAGTGGATAATGGTAAGAGTGGATAAGTGGAAAGTGGATAATGGAGGTAAACAATAGAACTACAATGACACTCTACTACACCGAAAGCAATGAAACTATACACACTATACCTAAGACTGCACATGGAAAATACTATTTCTTCACTTGAATTTGTTATCGCCAGTTTCTTCATCCGTCTATAGTACTTCATGTAATTCCACATTTCTTCATTTGAATTAAAATACATCGACCACTACTTCAGCTACCGATTAAGGGATATAAAACATAATACTGCAGTCCGTCAGTCATCAGCAGGTACTCGTCTAGTTGTGTTTCGACCCCTAACCTGAACACTCAAACCCAGACGAGCGGGGTCCCACACATAGTGGCTGACAAAATACTGAATAGGTAATGATATGTCTTGAAATATATGCCACAAAGATAAATCAGACATCATTCAATGAAAGTGACAGTATAACAAAAAATTCAACGGAAAATGTATGTATACGAGTATTATCACATTGTGTATATTATCATCTAAATGTCTTGAGCCTATTTATCAACATTATGCAATGCACCTCACTCATTCGCACAAACTGAACAGCTTGTCTCAGTGATCCAACATCAATCTTCTAAGACAACTCAGTAGTGGACCTCCCACAAGCCAGCGTGGACATTCATTTGTAGCATATAACCCGCTTATACGCGTTTCATATGTATCAATACAAACTCATGTAACAGCTATAGCACCACGGCCTCAAGGTTACAGCAAGAAAAAGTTATGTATGTACCGGAACGCACTACGACCGGGCTTTGTCTTCAGGAATTTCTACAACATAACTTTTTTTGCTAATAAGGGTACATTTTCCAATTCCTGAATAATGTAAGTTATTACATAAGATTATGCAATTGTCAACATCTCGATTCATCAAAAACTTTTACATATGTGCACTTGTACTTGTATCACAGTCTATATAATATTTTCTTACAGTTTTATTTACACGTGATGTGATGGATGCCTACATCTTTTCAAAATAAACATTATCACATTTGTCCATCAGATCGGAAGAATTGCTTTGCAAATTCCCGTTTCTGGTTTGTTTCGGTGATGACTAGGACACCTCTAGCTTTGGTCACAATTATCAGGATCTTATTGTGTGTCAAAATCCCAACTTTCTCTCATCCAGATCTCAGGTTTTGACACCCAGAAAGCTGTGAAACACATGTTTCCTGAAACTTACAGACCTGCGCTGTTTTAACAATCAAATGATGTGAGCCATCTCGAGGTGTTGATAATTTGCATGTAAAGGAATTTAGGTTATGTCCAACTTTGCAGTTCTTGGCAAATATCCCGTAAAACGCATCAAATGTGGTCTGCAATTTATAATTATTAACGTATTAGTTGTGAGATTCTTCAATTAAGAATGCGTTATGTGCTGCCCACTACCAGGAGGAGGTGCGCCCTGCAAGATATTTCATAATCCGTCAATATCTAATAAGCAACCGTCTTTTTCCGTCACTTTATTTCAACAACTTCTATTGATCTATGAGTACAAAATACACCTGACTAAGGGCAAAGCAAATAATGACAACATGACCAAAGTAAAGGGCAGCATGTAAATATAGTCATGTTGTCAACACGTAAATAAAGGTCTGTGCTACGAAACACTATTTTCTTGTTCCACCATAAGTTTTAGTCCGGCAGCCAGAACGAGTTTCTGCAGGGAACGAGGCCAAAAATGATACTTTCACAGAATGATGTACACCGTTTGACTACTACGAATCGGCACGTCTGCGATTTCTAGTGAGTTCCTCTTCTTGTCAGACAGGATCAAAGAAAAACACATGTAAATCCAATGGGATGCAGATTGCAGTTTTTGGCTAAAATGAAATTTTGTATGTTTTCTCTAATTAAACGAAAAGTACTAAGCCCAGAGTCATAATTTTTGGCATGGAATGTCTTCAGGTCATTTCCTTTCATGTTCATGCACCCCTGTCTATATAGCTAAACGCATTTAGATTTGGCGAGCCTCTTAATGTCGTCAACCACAAACATTTTGAGCAACTTTATCCACATTCAACCACATTCTCATATACATTGCCGATCAGATCATGATAATATCACATACACATTATAGGAAATGACTTGAAGACATTCCATGCCAAAAATTATGACTCTGGGCTTAGTACTTTTCGTTTAATTAGAGAAAGCATACAAAATTTTATTTCGGCCAAAAACTGCAATCTGCGTCCAATTGGATTTACATGTGTTTTTCTTTGATCCTGTCTGACAAGAAGAGGAACTTACTAGAACTCGACAGACGTACCGACTCGTAGTAGGTATAGGGTGCACATCATTCTGTGAAAGTCTCATTGTCGGCCTCGTTCCCTGCACAAACTCGTGCTGGCTGCCGGACTATGAGGTGCACAGCATTCTGTGAAAGTCTCACTTTCGGCCTCGTTCCCTGCAGAAACTCGTGCTGGCTGCCGGACTATGAGGTGTGCATCATTCTGTGAAAGTATCATTGTCGGCCTCGTTCCCTGCAGAAACTCGTGCTGGCTGCCGGACTATGAGGTGCACATCATTCTGTGAAAGTCTCACTTTCGGCCTCGTTCCCTGCAGAAACTCGTGCTGGCTGCCGGACTATGAGGTGTGCATCATTCTGTGAAAGTATCATTGTCGGCCTCGTTCCCTGCAGAAACTCGTTCTGGCTGCCGGACTATGAGGTGCACATCATTCTGTGAAAGTCTCATTGTCGGCCTCGTTCCCTGCAGAAACTCGTGCTGGCTGCCGGACTATGAGGTGTACATCATTCTGTGAAAGTCTCATTGTCGGCCTCGTTCCCTGCAGAAACTCGTGCTGGCTGCCGGACTATGAGGTGCACAGCATTCTGTGAAAGTCTCATTGTCGGCCTCGTTCCCTGCAGAAACTCGTGCTGGCTGCCGGACTATGAGGTGTGCATCATTCTGTGAAAGTCTCATTGTCGGTCTGGTTCCCTCCACAAACTCGTGCTGTCTGCCGGACTACGTTGTCAACACGTGAATAAAGGTCTGTGCTACAAAACACTCTTTTCTTGTTCCACCATAAAAAACGAAAGTCACTCGATGAAAACGAAGAATCAGGCATATTTTCGAAAAAGCGAATGTCTGGGTGGTCTGAATGAATAATTTTCAACTTCGTCACAGCGAGAACATCTATCCCTGATTGTCTTTCTCTTCAAGTAATGCACATCCGTGAGCTATTCGCACAGGTTCAGTCAGTGCACATGACGACTGATACATTCCTCCAGAGCGTCGCAAAAACAGTTTTACGAGCTGATACAAAACTCCAGACTGACATGTGTTTATAATACATGTCCTAGATACTTCAATCACAAGTGATTCTTTCTTCAAAGCTTGACATGTTTAGGTGATTGCATCATTTGACAGCAACCGTCTCTCTGTGATAAACCGTCAAGTGGAAGTGAATTAACATGTTTCACATTGTCAATCATTTCACTCCTTTGAGGGATTGGAAACACTGATTTCAAGTATTCCAGGCAAGTTTACCAGACTGATGTCTGTAGAGTTGAAATGCTTGTCGAACAGCAGCCATGTAGTTCGGTTGAAAAAAACAATGCAGTCAGAAAAACATTACAAGCTGCGATGATAGGGAACGAATGACATGCTGAGGCAGACGCATATCAATGAAATATATTGTCTTGGCTACTTGTCATGTTTTGGATGTAATTGAACAGTGTCTCTTTCCAACTATATTCAAAACATATCAATTTACTTTAAATAGAAGATGAACGGTTAGTCAAGCACTCTCAAGTACTAAAAAATACGCCACTTATCAGACAATAATGATATGTAGGTGAATCTAATGCAGGGTTATAAAACACTAATTGATTGGTGTCAGCCAGTAATTATAAATAATTGATTGAATAATTGCTTTGTCGTGGGGAAGGCATTTCGACGGATTTGCATACAATGGTGCCACACCCACCATCATAGAAAAAGGATGATTCTTTAAGAATCTCACCTTCAGCGATTCATTTAGATACTAAGCTTACTGAACATACTATTCATAACTGACCGCTTTCAGGATTCTAATCAGGAATTCTTTAGTGCGTACAGGATCTCTCTATATTGCCCTGCTGCTATGATAGCTTTAAAAACTGTATTGCATGTACGTGCTCTGTTACAGGAACTCGTTATCATTCATGGTGGTCTCCGTGGCACAGTGGTGAAGTGCTTGGCCTAGCGATCTTTCGGTGCAGAGGTCGAGCCCCGACAGTGTCACTGGAAGTCGTCAGGAAGGGCATCCGGACTAAAAGTAACGCAGTACTTCAGAAAAGTCTGGCTACGTGACCACCGTCCAAGCCCGCAGTATGGGTGGGTAGTGACGTTAAAGCTTCAAAATTCATTCACTTCCTGAAAAATTGATTGTCACTAATTCTGATGCATGAACTAAAGCTTGCAATTAAATCTGTGAATATTCAAATCCAATAAAGAATATAGTTCTATACGTTTCATGTAAAGGGTCTACTCAAGTCACTATCCAAATTAATGTTAAGAGCTCTATGTGACTTGAAGGCCCATGCTGCCTACTTGGTTAAATTGAAACAAGAATGAAAACTTCAAAATCTAGTCTGCCCAAGATGTGATGATTGATAATTGCATTCAACTATGTCCTGTTGCAATTAAAATTATTGGATTCTTGCCCCATCAACTACAATTAATTTTTGACAGCCTCTGCTCGACAGCAGTAGAATCAACACAGGTTTATATGAAAAAGATATTCTTGCAGCCCTTTATTGTAAACCTATGTGGTGATATTGCTTCTGTGAGTCCATCTGCACTTATTCAATTTTGTCTGAGGACGAAGAAGGGCTTCAATACGTTTTCTCAATGCAAAGAGTGTTGCTGACTGATCATCATCTCCGATGCAAGACAAACAACTTCTTTGGAATTAGTGAGGGCACGTGTGTGACTGTGATGACGATCCGTGTCATACAATAATGCATCTAATACAATGTTCACTTCATGAATGTAATGAGAAGCTTCTTTTCTCAATTAATTGTCTAATTGTTGAACAAAACTTCAAGAAATCACTTCAGAAATGAATGCGAAGAAATAGACTTTGAATACGTCATTTTAAACAAAAGCTCCATTCTGGAGGAAATTTCATTTGCTACTCAGGTGTACCTGTACCATCTACAGGTGTCCGTGGCACAGTGGTTGCGTACTTGGACTAGCGGTCTCATGGTCCAGAGGTCGAACCCGGAAAGTGTCATTGGAAGTCGGCAGGAAGGGCATCCGGACTACAAAGCACCGCAACGCTCCAAACAAAGTCTGACTTAAGTCAGCACCGTCCAAGGCCCCAGTAGGGGTAAAAAGTGACGTAAAATCCGTAAAAAAACTCACTCGTTGTTTCTCATTTCTCAGTGTAAAAAATATATCCGATCCAAAACAAGGAAAGAACCCCGTCCAATATCATTCAATGAACTTAGAGATTAGAATATCCAAGAAGTATCTCCGACGCGTTGTGATGCAAAACATTGAAACCTCTTCAAAATATTTCACCTGCGGCTTAACAATTGGCAATCGAATCCCTCAATACTCAGGAGCGAAAACAAATGGAAATATCTTCATCTAAGAAGAGACATTGATACATTGCAATTCGACGGACTCGCCCTTGAAGGTAACTTTCCAACCCATTAGCCGATCAGCTACAGATACTGAAGGTACCACTGATTTTAGCATAGAAATAGATTGTTTATCTGAAGTTGACTAGAATGGAAATTGACTCAAGGTCGTGGCACATCCGGGGAACTACGTTGGAGCATGAAGAACCAATGAAAAGCTTAGAATTACATGTGACTGATTCTAACCCAATGACACCGTCGCTGGTAGGTGCATCTAAGTGAAAATGCGAGCGATTTATGTGCCACTATTGTGTATTGCATGAAGCTTCACTTCTGTTGTAGAGGTTTTATTGTCAATTTCTATGTATTGTAGCCTGTTATTCACTCATTGATATTCTGACACTGATTGCCTCATGCTCCATCCAAAGGTTCAAATCTGGTCAAATACGGCACAGTCAAAGACAGAAAAGACATAAATCCTTGGCGGAGTGATCAACCAACCAATTTGCAGGCATTGTCAATAACTGATTGCAATTTAAGATCTCTTTTTAAATCAATAAAATTGAAATTGGGATTACTGAGGAAAGAATTAAGTGACATCAATCTGTCTATAGGTTGAAAAATCTTACATCTGCAGAGATTGGACACCTCGCAGATGGCCATGATCTTTATTGTAATGAAGTTTCGACGTCACTGCTACCCCATGATGGGGCCTGGACGGTGCTGATATAGTCAAACTTTTCTGAAACGTTGTGACCTTGTAGTCCAGACTTACGGGGCTCGACCTCTGGACAGACAGATCGCTAGGCCAAGCACTAAACCACTGTGCCACGGAGATAGTTGTTGAATAATAAATGAACTCCTAGATAATAGAAGCGCGTGTCGCGTCCTGTTGTCAAAGACAGGTTTCCGTGTGGGCATTGGACTACTGAGAAACAAAATTGTCCACGTACTAGAATTCTCTGCGCGAGTTTTATATAATGCGTGTATATTTTTGAAATGGAAATCGTTGACATTACATAGAAACATTTAAATGAGTGAAAATATAGGAACAAGTTTATCAAGTCAGATTAAAACATTCAAAACTTAATCATTTGAAAGCACGTTCGTAGGAATTATTGAAGCGCATGGCGGTTTGAAAAATGTATGATTGTCTTCGTCGAGATGTTCAGACCTTCGGCAATAGGAAACGACCAGTTTGGGATCTTTCAAGAAGGAGTTTATGCAAAATATGATTTGGGCGCATAATTTTCTGAAAGAATCTGTCTAATCTGAAAGAAACTAATCTGTCGGTTGGTTCATCACGTCGATCTTCGAGAAAGGGTGATCACTACAGTCATTTCCACAGTCTGGCAGCCAGAACGAGTTTCTGCAGGGAACGAGACCGAAAATAAGACTTTCACAGAATGATGTACACCTCATAGTCCGGCAGCCAGCACGAGTTTGTGCAGGGAACGAGGCTGACAATGAGACTTTCACAGAATGATGTACACCTCATAGTCCGGCAGCCAACACGAATTTATGTAGGGAACGAGGCCGACAATGAGACTTTCACAGAATGATGTACACCCTATGCCTACTACGAATTGGCACGTCTGCCGAGTTCTAGTGAGTTCCTCTTCATGTCAGACAAGATCAAAGAAAAGCTCATGTTAATCCAATGGGACGCAGATCGCAGTTTTTGGCTAAAATGAATTTTCCTATATTTTGTCTGATAAAACGAAAAGTACTAAGCCCAGAGTCATAATTTTTGGCATGGAATGTCTTCAAGTCATTTCCTTTCATCTTCATGCACCTCTGTCTATATAGCTAAACGCATTTATATTTGACGAGCTTATTAATGTCGGCAAACACATATATTTTGAGCAACTTTATCCACATTCAACCACATTCTCACACACATTGCCGATTAGATGCATGATAAAAGCACAAACACACCATAAAAAATGACTTGAAGACATTCCATGCCAAAAATTATGACTCTGGGGTTAGTACTTTTCGTTTAATCAGACAAAATATAGAAAATTTCATTTTAGCCAAAAACTGCAATCTGCGTTTAGAAAAACTGGAATCTACTGGATTTACATGAGCTTTTCTTTGATCCTGTCTGACAAGAAGAGGAACTCACTAGAACTCGGCAGCCGTACCGACTCGTAGTAGGCATAAGGGTACATCATTCTGTGAAAGTCTCACTTTCGGTCTCGTTCCCTGCAGAAACTCGTGCTGACTGCCGGACTATGAGGTGTACATCATTCTGTGAAAGTCTCATTGTCGGCCTCGTTCCCTGCACAAACTCGTTCTGGCTGCCGGACTATGAGGTGTACATCATTCTGTGAAAGTCTCACTTTCGGCCTCGTTCCCTGCAGAAACTCGTGCTGACTGCCGGACTATGAGGTGTACATCATTCTGTGAAAGTCTCATTGTCGGCCTCGTTCCCTGCACAAACTCGTGCTGGCTGCCGGACTATGAGGTGTATATCATTCTGTGAAAGTCTCATTGTCGGCCTCGTTCCCTGCAGAAACTCGTGCTGACTGCCGGACTATGAGGTGTACATCATTCTGTGAAAGTCTCATTGTCGGCCTCGTTCCCTGCACAAACTAGTTCTGGCTGCCGGACTATGAGGTGCACATCATTCTGTGAAGGTCTCACTTTCGGCCTCGTTCCCTGCAGAAACTCGTGCTGACTGCCGGACTATGAGGTGTACATCATTCTGTGAAAGTCTCATTGTCGGCCTCGTTCCCTGCAGAAACTCGTGCTGACTGCCGGACTATGAGGTGTACATCATTCTGTGAAAGTCTCATTGTCGGCCTCGTTCCCTGCACAAACTCGTTCTGGCTGCCGCACTATGAGGTGCACATCATTCTGTGAAGGTCTCACTTTCGGCCTCGTTCCCTGCAGAAACTCGTGCTGGCTGCCGGACTATGAGGTGTACATCATTCTGTGAAAGTCTCATTGTCGGCCTCGTTCCCTGCACAAACTCGTGCTGGCTGCCGGACTATGAGGTGTACATCATTCTGTGAAAGTCTCATTGTCGGCCTCCTTCCCTGCACAAACTCGTGCTGGCTGCCGGACTATGAGGTGTGCATTACTCTGTGAAAGTCTCATTGTCGGCCTCGTTCCCTGCAGAAACTCGTGCTGGCTGCCGGACTATGAGGTGTACATCATTCTGTGAAAGTCTCACTTTCGGCCTCGTTCCCTGCAGAAACTCGTGCTGGCTGCCGGACTATGAGGTGTACATCATTCTGTGAAAGTCTCATTGTCGGCCTCGTTCCCTGCAGAAACTCGTTCTGGCTGCCGGACTATGAGGTGTACATCATTCTGTGAAAGTCTCATTGTCGGCCTCGTTCCCTGCACAAACTCGTGCTGGCTGCCGGACTATGAGGTGTACATCATTCTGTGAAAGTCTCATTGTCGGCCCCGTTCCCTGCACAAACTCGTGCTGGCTGCCGGACTATGAGGTGTACATCATTCTGTGAAAGTCTCATTGTCGGCCTCGTTCCCTGCAGAAACTCGTGCTGGCTGCCGGTCTATGAGGTGTACATCATTCTGTGAAAGTCTCATTGTCGGCCTCGTTCCCTGCAGAAACTCGTGCTGGCTGCCGGACTATGAGGTGTACATCATTCTGTGAAAGTCTCATTGTCGGCCTCGTTCCCTTCAGAAACTCGTGCTGGCTGCCGGACTATGAGGTGTACATCATTCTGTGAAAGTCTCATTGTCGGCCTCGTTCCCTTCAGAAACTCGCTGTGGATGCTGTACTATGAGGTGTACATCATTCTGTGAAAGTCTCATTGTCGGCCTCGTTCCCTTCACAAACTCGTGCTGGCTGCAGGACTATGAGGTGTACATCATTCTGTGAAAGTCTCATTGTCGGCCTCGTTCCCTGCACAAACTCGTTTTGGCTGCCGGACTATGAGGTGTACATCATTCTGTGAAAGTCTCATTGTCGGCCTCGTTCCCTGCAGAAACTCGTGCAGGCTGCCGGACTATGAGGTGTACATCATTCTGTGAAAGTCTCATTGTCGGCCTCGTTCCCTGCAGAAACTCGTGCTGGCTGCCGGACTATGAGGTGTACATCATTCTGTGAAAGTCTCATTGTCGGCCTCGTTCCCTGCACAAACTCGTGCTGGCTGCCGGACTATTTCTCCATGATGAAGTGCTACGTGTCAGACAAGTCCTCCAGTCGATATTAAAGAGACATAAATATCACCGGCATCCACTAAGGATCTAATTTCAACATAATTCCGAACAGGCGCATCAAACAAAAATTTCTTTATAAGCAAATAATTGATCAGTTAACGAACAGTTTATTGTAGAAGGAATAAAGCTAATTGATAATTGAAATATCAAGTCATCAGTTCATTGAAATTGGAAACTAAGCCTGATTCTTTATAATTCCTGCTGATTTGAGTGCATGGAACGGCTCCTAGCTGCCTCATATAAATTGACTGATAGGAGAATCACTCTCTTCACTGAACTGTCCATTTAGCCTTGGAAACGCTTCAATTCCTGCATTTGATTCCGTACAAAGTATGACGCAATGTCGGAGGAATGTTAATTTCATAATATGTTAATGCGCATACGTTAATTGCCACCTGCAAAGAAGTTTGCCGCCTGCACTCATTGACACGAATTCAGCGTCGAGTGAAGTCATATGTTAAAGTCCCGCCACATGTCCCATTCTCATTTATTCATTAGTTTTCCGAGGTATGTAGACAAATGGTGTTTGACTTGAGGCGACGAGGAGTATTGTCCACATCAACCCGGAAGGTCAGGTGGTCAACTACCGCTTTGAATATGACCGGAATATGATAATTTTCTCAATTCAGGAAGACTCTCGAATGAAAATCATAAAATGGATGGCAAAGTGACTTTAATTGCCAGATAAGAAGTAGTGAATCTAACTTTTACATAAATACGCTGTCCATGAAGACAGGAGAACTGTGAGTTGAGAATGCAACCGCGTGTAAGACTCTTTGTATAACCATTAGATAGGACCTGAATTCATGCTCATGTTGGTTACTATTCTGGGGACAGACGGCTGCTCTGCCTGGAACGCCTCGTCACTAACTGGTTTGTGGGCTTCCTCCCAATTGTAATGATGGTAGAAGCTGTAGAAACAAAACGTTTTATGGGCCGTTCCACGTAAGATCAGACAAGAAACGCAAAAAATAAAAATGAGCTGTAGAACTAATTTTGCCTACCAATTATAACTGAATACACTTACGTTGTTGAAAATATGAAAGAAATTGCCACTGAAACTTTTTTATTGGTGAAATTTACCAAATTCTTAAGGTAGCATAAAATTCATTCCAATGGATAAAATTTGATAATCGGGGAAGTTAATATAAAGGATGCTGAACTATCATTAATGCTTATCTTTGCTGTTATAATTTCAGAAGACGTTCCATTGATGCGGTTTGGCTGATTTGTTTGGGACTTCTAGTCTGATTTTCCTAAAAAAATGTACATTTTGATATTTCCAGCAAAAAAAGTACGTTCGTAACGGAAAAATACTCTAAGCTTAAATTTCTACGAGTAGAGTCCATATTGATAAATGCGGCGGCCTGGAAAAAGCAATTTATTAAGCTGGTTAGGATCTATAATCATATTTTGCATTTTGCATATCGATAACTGATTTTCCGTACGTTCGTAACGATTCAACTTTTGTTATACAAAATTTCTGTCGACGCGTTCGGTTGCAACAGCGATATATTTGGCTTCTGAGGATCCCAATAATGTCACATCTAAAAATAGAACGCCTGAATTCCTGGAAATCTTCGGCTACCACAAGGAATCATTTTTCGTCTTAATCTGCTGAAGAAATGTGAGTTGGAATCACTCACTCTATTACAGGGCGTAGTTTTAGATTTTTTTTGTGGGTGGGCTGATATTTTACAAATCCATCAATATCAATGGTCAGTAGTGAATATATGTTGGACATCCTAATAGTTGCAGGAACGTTTATAAGCTACATAACTTTACACTAGATTAGTTGCATATAATACTCATCCCGAATTAATTAGAAGTAAAAAAGGCGCTATCATTGAAGTCATTTTTTGAAAAGCAGACAATTTAGAAATAGAAGGATGATGAGTCCAATTTATTTGAGTTTCTGTAAGTTTAGGTGCAAGGAGTAGTTTGGGCAAAATGTGAATTTCTTAATTTACTGGGGGGAGGGGCAAATTTTTCACTCAGTGGGCGACTGCCACCCACCCACTTAACATAATAAAGTACACCCTAAGCAGTCCTAAAGTAGCCTACAATCCCTGAGTTGTACACTTAGCACCTTATTACACTCATTTTCTCGACGTGGAATTATTGATAGCACTGTATTTCAGATGGCGAAAACTAATACTCAACGCCAAAGGGCTTATCGCCAGCGCCACAAAGGTGAATACAATAGAAAGAACAGAGATCGAATGCGCAAGATTAGACAGAAAAAAGGTTACAGCGAAGCTGACAAATAAAAAGGGAGGTTAAGAGCGGCATTGTGGCGTGAGAGGAGGCGAAGCGAACGTGATGCAGATAGGTTAGATGCTTCAAGAAGACCATATTCCCATGCAAATACAGCTTCGAGAGCAGTCAACATGTAAGCACTTCACCCTCAATACTTAATGGATGCTCTAGCTTTTCCGTACGATTAAATCATGAACCAAAGCCTCAGAAACTGAATCATACCCGATCATCCTTCTTTCAGATCATTGAACGCACTGCAGAAGTCTCTTCCCCATTCCCTTCTTAAAAGATCATTCGTAATTGATGAAGTAGTCGAACGTTACTCCAATGACAAATCTACGGAAGTCAAACTCAGACGATCTTCGGGTGTATCTGATAGTGTGAAGATGGCCGTGAAGGCGTTTTATGAAGATGATTCGGTATCGCGTATGGCCCCTGGATTGAAGGATGTCGTGAAAGTCAAAGAGAATGACTTAAAAGTGGAATACCAAAAGGTAAGGTTTGCATGCTCTTCAACATTAAATATGAGACAAAATGTTACGTACCTATCAATATTTTTCTCTCTTGTAATTACAGCGACATTTGGTTGCAAGTCTGGGAGAAATCTACCATGATTTTAAAAGATCAAACCCCACTTTAGTTATAGGAAAGTCCAAGTTTTGTGCCCTCCGCATAATGTTTGTGTGTGCAAGACTCATGATGAATTCATCAGGTAGGTTTAAATACTTTGTAGGCCTGTGTATCATGCTATATTCATCTTCCATCTTCATTACGATAGGCTTATCAGTCATATATCCTATATAACCATGACTATCTGAATTGGTGCTATGATACTAGGAAACGATATTTATAATTAACTTTCAACTTAATGTTAACCAAAACATTTAAATCAAGCATTCAAATATATCCTCAAAACACTCGAGCATGTTGACGAATATTATCTTGATTAACATTTTTCAGCCTTCAAAATGCCATTGAAACTCATATCCCATGCATTGGCAAATATTATAAAGATTGGTACCTTACGGTTTCTTGTGATAATCCAAGCGATGCATGTTTTTTCAACGATTGCCCGACGTGTAGTGACGCAAAATTACTACAACAGAGGATCCCAGAATTGTAACATGCCATAGATGGATACGGGACACGGAATCAAATAGAGATATGCGAGTCCCAACAATAACTTCTCTGTCAGATGCAGTTCTGGTAAGTTTAGGCGCAGAATCTTATGGATATAGATAAGTTCGATTAAGGTTTTGCTTTCAGAACCTGATTCAGCTGACGCCAGCATTCATCCGCCACCATGTCATCAAACTACGCCAATCACAATATTTTATATTGAGTAAATCTGTCAGTTCTCCGCGAATTGTTGTTGTACAAATAGACTTCGCAGAAAATTATACCTGCGTTTGGCAAGACGAAATCCAGTCTGCCCACTGGAACCAGAAGCAAGTCACAGTGTTCACATTTTGCTGCTGGGACGGCAACTCGAAGCCCAGATCAGCCGTTGTTGTTTCTGACAACTTGGTGCATGACAAAAATTCCGCTATATCTTACCTAATTCAGGCACTTCAAACTGTTTTACGGTCCAACGAAAGTTTCACAGAACTTCGCATTTTCAGTGACGGTCCATCTTGTCAATTCAAAAACAGATTTGTACATGCCATCTTACCGCATTTGAGGAAATATCTTGATCTCAAAAGATTGTCATGGTCATTTTCCGCTGCATCACACGGAAAGGGGGCCGTGGATGGCATAGGAGCGACAGTGAAAAGGTTGATCTGGCGTAAAGTAAAACAGCGCAGCTCTGTCGTGTTTGACGCGACCAGTTTTCACAAAACTTTGACTGAGTCGAACTGTGAAATCAGCTCAATACTGGATACTGCAACGGTAACGACACAGACCCTTTCTAAAGTCAATGCTGCACAAGTGTTTGCGAAGGCTCCTGCTGTACATGGTAAGACTAGAAAGTTATTCCAACAGTTCATGTTTTTGTTCCTTGTTGTTTCCTTGTCTAAACATCTGTTTAGCAAATATTTCTGAAAGTGACAACACCATGTATCACAATTTATTTCAGATTCAGATCAATGTTCCCTGGATAGAGTTGTGTTCTTCGCTTGCTTTGGAGGTCACCCAATATTAATATGTTCGCATGAAAATTGGGTGACCTCCAAAACAAACCATACAAACAACACCCAACCTCAAATAATTCTTTTAATTTGTGTTCTTGTTATTATTTTACTCAAATTACTTAACAATAGATGAACGTTGCAATCATACTGGTTACTAGTCACTTCGACCCCCTGACATTTCGACCCCATAAATTAATTATTACCCATAAATTGATTATCACTGAGTGAATCCACTTCAGATAGGCAGAATAGACCCCTACGAGCCATGCTTTAACTAATGAATGCAAATTACAGTCGAAATATCCATTAGGAAAAATAACCCACAACACGCAGAATTCAAGATCTTTGATAGATGTTAAAATCGATGAAACAGACAGATGGAGCTTGTAACAGCCAGCTAATAGGCAGGAAATTGAACAAAGCACATCAATTTATCTATATCTGTAGCCAATTACGCACTATGCAGAAGCGTGGATCTGATAACCCCATTATATGAGGTCAATTAAGAAGACTTAATTTATGGGGTCGAAGTGACTTGACACCATCATACTTCGAATCAAAAGAAGAATTGAAAATCTTCAACCAGACTGTCTCATAAAATCGTGCATCTATTAAAATTAATTCTCAATAAATTCGAGTCCTTTATTTTCAGGAATTTTCTCAGATCATCACTGGGAGTGTAGTGACGAGCATGATGTAGTCGAACGTCGCCAAATTTCAGTTCCCTCGCCTTCAAATGAATGCACGATCGAGAATGTACCCAATGATAATCTCACTCCTGGTTTACTCGCCCAAGTCAAATTATCCACTCCTACCGGCCACCAAAAGCTCTTTCTCGCCATGATCCTCTCTTCACTTGAATCTGGCCAGATACAAGTGAAGTATTTGAAAAGCACTGGACGAAATACATACGTCTTCCCGGAAATCGAAGACATTTCGACCGAAGCAATCGGTAGCGTTCGCAAGTGTGAAGATCAACCGTTACCGGACCATCGCGGACGATATATTTTCAAAGGCGATCCATTGAACTGAACAATTTGTTTTGATGCAACATACTTCCTAATCCTAGATAAATTTGGCCTTTTTCATTTTACATTTTAATGAGTAATATTAAAAAAGTTTTCATATTGCTTAACAGACTACTTACATGAATTAAGCGCATACTACTCATAAAATCATGCTTGATTAAGCAACACTCTCCCTTTTAGTAATAAGCAGCTCAACGCACTCATGTGGAGCGTCTTAGTTGGTGATTTGGTCTACAGTAACAAAGAAGACAAATTCGTACGTTCGTTACGAAAATTCGCGTACGTTCGTAACGGGACTTTAAGTCGATAACAATGTATATATGGCTTAAGTATAATCAATTTCAAAGTTTTGAGCAACTATTATATGTCAACACTTCAGGGATTAACAATTTTTAAGAATTTGAAATTTAGTTCAATAGAAAATGCAAAATGTAAAAAGTCAATTTTTTCCTTGTCTAAATGGCGTACGTTCGTAACGAACAAAGATTGATCTCAAAATCAGAAATTAGATATGATATCAGAGTTTTGAACCCGAAGTATTTGGCACAGTTCAGTACTTGCATGATATGAATGATAGCTAAGAAAATAATTGGCTATAACATATATTTATGATTCACCAAAGTGACAAAAATCTAATGATGGTACGTTCGTAACGAATGGAACTGCCCACATGAAGAGGGTGATCAAGTGCAAAACAGGCGGTAAATTCTACACTGTGGTAATGAAAGAACACCGCAACCAAGAATGTTCATTGTCAAAACAGGAAATTGTCAATTTTTTCAATGGAAAATTCAAAGCCGTGATGCAGAGCTAAGAAAAGAGCACCTTTATTCATATGAGCAGGGAGTGCCAAGGAAAAAAATTGAGAAACAGCCACAAAGACTGAGACATACGTAAATTGTTGACCCTCAGTCTCTAAATCTGATCAAAGTCTTCGGTCTTTTAATAAATGTAAGGCCCTATGATCACAATCAGGGTTCCCGCGGCTTTTCAAGTGAAAAATTCAAGGGTTTTCAAGGGCCACGGGAGTCTTGACAATTCGCAAATTCAAATTATGCAATGCAATATATATAGGCGAGTCTTCCCGCTGTGTCCGTTCGAGAGTGAAAGAACATTTGACTCAAGATAGCAGTGCAGTCTTCCAACACAGAGACCAATCACGCAGGTTGCCCCTCACCCTACATATCATGGTCCGTTCTACATCAGAATTTGAACAACACTCAGAAAAGGCGCTCGCTGTAGGCTATGTACATTCGTCGTCACAGCGGGGCATTAATAAATGGATGTCAAGGCTTGCACATTGACTTCGAGGTTTGAGAACACCCCGTACGAAAATAATTTTGCAATTCATTAATGTTTCATCTAATGAACATGTAATGTTTCATTAATGACTAATGAAATTTCAGCATTTCATGATAAAGCATTAATGAAAATACTAATGGTTCATCTAATGAAACATTAATGTAAAGTTCATTAATGAAAACTGCAATGGTTTCATGTAATGTTTCATTAATGTAAAGTTCAGTAATGAAAACTGCAATGGTTTCATGTAATGTTTCATTAATGAAACATTAATGTAAAGTTCATTAATGAAAACTGCAATAGTTTCATGTAATGTTTCATCTAATGAAACATTAATGTAAAGTTCATTAATGAAAACTGCCATAATTTCATGTAATGTTTCATTAATGTAAAGTTCAGTAATGAAAACTTCCATGGTTTCATGTAATGTTTCATTAATGAAACATTAATGTACCATTCTATATTTAGAATCCTTGCCTTGGATTATTCATGCTTCCCTATTGTGTGTTACCCACAGATCTGTGGTGTTACCGCAGTGACGTCATGTCACGACAACGCGTGAGCCGTCAGTTTCTTCCTATGCGCATTTATCGACTTTCCTCGAAGTTTAATGCTATCGTCTCTATTTGGTAATCGACATGCAACGCGGAAACACGGACCATTTCATCAATGCGCTGGACGTAATTCAGAATTTCATAGTGACCTTTTCGCATCGTCGTTGTCGTCTCATCGGTATATCATGCACAGTCGCGTCTAATCCCGTCATTGTCGAAAAACAGCAGAGGAAAGTCTAGAAAATTTGAAGTTGCTACAAAAAAGTTTAATGACTGATTACAATTTTTTCGAACAATGTGACCCAAGATCCAGAATGCAACAAGAAATCTGACAAACCGCATACAGAGTTAAAAGAAAACGAACTGAAGCGAAAGATCAAGGAATTACGAAAGGAAAACGGTAAGCAGTTATAATGCTTTTACTATTATAGTACAGTAGCGTTGCTGCAGTTTTGTATTCATAATTAGATTAATTAACAACATTAATTTACAAGCAGTTTATTTTATGCGCATATAATTCAAATTAGCGATTTCAGATCGTTCACACGAACACGAACCTTGACCTTGAATATTTAGTGCACAGCAACATTACGAATATGTAATTAGATTACAATTGATGAATGAAATTAATGCAGGCACTTGCGGATTAGACAGTGGCCGAGTGCTATCAAATGTTATCAAAAGTTTATTGCATTTAAATTGGGCACATCTATCAATTGATATTAATTGTGGCAACATGCAATTAATTGATAGCGATTACTCGTCTTCAGAAATCAATTAATTCTATAGCAGCTGATAAAAGCTTTCAAGTAGATGTAGAAATTATGCACTTCGTCAATTCATATTTATACATTAAATATTTGATTATTGTATCAATTTAATGCTTAAGATATATATATACACTTTTACTTAATACGTAATGCGAAGTACTTTTTTACTTTACATGACATATAAAGCCACTCATACCTTAGATCTAGTCGAACACTGAGTACCTTAAAAATACGTGTCTGAATTTACAATTGGATTTGCAAAATTCAAACGCTCGTTAGATTTTCGAAACCGCGGTCGAGAGCACATTACTCCTGATCTTGGACAGATGAACTGGCTTCCGATAAATGAAGGCTCAACACTCAAGATTGGATGCTTGTGCTATAAAGGACATTACTTGAATTCGCCTGTGTATATTAATCAATATTCCTTCCCGTTCTCTTCGATCATCTGAAGACGGTTGCTTATTGAAGGTATCTCTCGTCAAAACAATATCCAGGGGAGGTCATGCTTTTTCTTTCTATGGACCTTCAGTGTGGTACTACATCCCTATGATTCTAGTATAATTCGAGCAGTTTGTTAACTTTCAAGCGTCGCCTGAAGAGCTGTTTGCTCATTAACACTTTTTCTTCCATTTTATGATAACTTTATATAATTTGTGACTTCATTGTTCGTTTTAATGCTGTGAGCCTTTTTGGGTAAAGCGCTGTATAAATTTGTCCGGATAGATAAATAAACTTAAAAAAAGTGCAAATTGGGATACCGAGAATTAATGGCCAATTTTTTTACCTCTACAATAAACTGAAATAAATTCTTAAAGCGGGTATGTGACTACAATTGTGCGTGCTAATGTAGGAACATGAACATACATGTAACAGTTGTAGGTTTTCATCCTATCTGATATCGAATATCAAATGGATTTTTTGGAGAAAATTCAAATTGCAATTTTAATTCAAAAGCACTTCGTCAAAGCATTTAAACGCATTATCTTCATACCAGTGATTTACCAAAAATGTGTATTCAAAAGGGTTCCGTCTTTGTTTCAGCAACATCAAAGTCGACATTAAGAGACTTGGAAGAACCGGCAACCGAGGAATTGTGAGAACATTGGACGTATGCTGTCTGTATTTGTAGTGGGCAACTCTTTTAGAGACTAGTAGATAGATAGTGTTAGGTAGATAAGCAGATACATGTACTTTGGAATAAAAGTGTCATACAAACTTGATGATGGTATTCTTTTTGCTACGAGTAATAATGACACATTATATAATGTAGGATCATTCTAGAAATAATTATGGTGCATTATCGTAGACCACAAATGAAAGTACCGGGGAGCATTAATGAAACATTAATAAGAACATTTATGAAATAGCATTAGGAACGACGTTGAAGCAGTACTAGGAACACTAATGAACCAGTACTGTGAACATTAATGAAACAGCACTGTGAGCATTAATGAAACAGTACTGTGAGCATTAATGAAACAGCACTGTGAGCATTAATGAAACAGCACTGTGAGCATTAATGAAACAGCACTGTGAGCATTAATGAAACAGTACTGTGAACATTACTGAAACAGTAGTGTGAGCATTAATGAAACAGTAGTGTGAGCATTAATGAAACAATACTGGGAACATTAATGAATCAGTACTGGGAACATTAATGAAACAGTACTGTGAGCATTAATGAAACAGTACTGGAAACATTAATGAAACAATACTTGGAACATTAATGAAACAGTACTGTGAACATTACTGAAACAGTAGTGTGAGCATTAATGAAACAGTACTGTGAACATTAATGAAACAGTACTGGGAACATTAATGAAACAGCACTGTGAGCATTAATGAATCAGTACTGTGAACATTACTGAAACAGTAGTGTGAGCATTAATGAAACAGTACTGGAAACATTAATGAAACAATACTGTGAGCATTAATGAAACAATACTGGGAACATTAATGAAACAGTACTGTGAGCATTAATGAAACAGTACTGTGAACATTACTGAAACAGTAGTGTGAGCATTAATGAATCAGTACTGTGAACATTAATGAAACAGTACTGGGAACATTAATGAAACAGTAGTGTGAGCATTAATGAAACAGTACTGTGAACATTAATGAAACAGTACTGGGAACATTAATGAAACAGCACTGTGAGCATTAATGAATCAGTACTGTGAACATTAATGAAACAGTACTGGGAACATTAATGAAACAGTACTGGGAACATTAATGAAACAGTACTGGGAACATTAATGAAACAGTACTGTGAACATTAATGAAACAGTACTGGGAACATTAATGAAACAGCACTGTGAGCATTAATGAAACAGTACTGGGAACATTAATGAAACAGCACTGTGAGCATTAATAAATCAGTAATGTGAACATTAATGAAACAGTACTGGGAACATTAATGAAACAGTACTGGGAACATTAATGAAACAGTACTGGGAACATTAATGAAACAGTACTGTGAACATTAATGAAACAGTACTGGGAACATTAATGAAACAGCACTGTGAGCATTAATGAATCAGTACTGTGAACATTAATGAAACAGTACTGGGAACATTAATGAACCATGCGTATGCTCCATGTAATGTAAATACTAATGAAATACTAATGGAAATACTAATGAAACATTACATGAAACATTAATGAAAATACTAATGAAATGGCTAAATTTCCGTAGACAAAACATTAATGTTTCATTAGTGGTTTCATTATACTGTTTCATTATATTTTTCATTAATGTTTTCCAAAAAATTTTCGTACGGGACTGCTCTCCTACTTGTCGTGAACTCATATCTTGCTCTGTATATAAATGCTTCATCTCTGCTTTTATTTTGTAACCTTGAGAAAGCCGTAAGGCGAAATATTGGTTAATTTATTCATTAATACAATTTGTATCCGCTGAAATCAATTACTTTTGATTTATACCTTATTTCAGGATACGTGGATCTTATCGGGTTTTTTGGAATTGACAATTCGCATCAACAGCCAACATAGCCATACTCAATGATCCCCGCCTAGTCCAGCTATTGCTAAAACCAAAATCACCAACTTCTTGGCCAAGGAAAAATACTGACTGTTTTCGATTATGGGGTAAAAATAGACATCTTTTTCTAAATATCTCATGAATTCTAAATTTCAAGCCACATTTTTATAGCCTATTAACAAAGCTTCGTGTGCTGCAATACACATGTAGAATTTTGATTCGGTCAACAGCTCTTGCAATGTTTGTCACATGATATTGACAAATATCTATTTCCACCCCGTTCAGAAAATCTTGATCTCCAACAACTTCACATTGAATCTTCGGTCGAATTATCAGATCCAATGATCCATTCGGATGATTTTCAGAAATCACAGAATTTCATGAAAATTGTAGTCGCCGATTCACGGATTCCGACGATACAGAACAATTCTAGAAATCACGATCTCAGCGATCATGATAGCAAACGCTGTCTTTGAAGACATGAAAAGCCGTGCGGAATGAAGTGCCAGTGCTCGTCTCACAGTTCCTTACGATTGGACACGATTTGAAGGCACGAGAATCAATTGTATTTTGACACATTTTCGGTGTTCGTTTTCACGATCACTTCGGTATTTTGATTGATTTTGCTATCAATTACTATTTTAATATCAAATTAAATCGAATTGAATGCAGATACTATTTTAAACATCACTCAGTCATCGCTTATGATTCATCTCATATTTAATTGAAAACCAATGCAATGAGTGCAACATGTCGACTCCAAATTTATACTTCTCACTGTAATCAGCAATCAGCATGCGATTTCACATACATGCTGTGCACGGGTGTCATTCCGTGCATTCTAAACGTTATCAGCCCGAACACTTTGACGATCATACACAACAAACAATGATAATAATACGTGGTGATCAAGTTTTGATTTTCAAATTTACGTTCTTATCCTAGGCCTTTGCTTTGTGTGATTAACGGATAGTGTCCCTTCCAACAAATTTCAGCTTTTGCCCATTCAAAATCAGACGCACTTGATGAAAGTATTAGACTCCTAATGTCGACAAGAACACTTTGGTGTCCTATAAATTAGGGGCTGTACGCTAGCCGCACCTGATAGCACCGGTACCGTCCGAAAATTATGTAAGTTGTACTGAGGCACTTATTAAAGCATGGCCGAAATGTAAGCTGTTTCGCGTTCTAGATTGTCCTGTGATAGTCAATGAAAACCTCAGAATATCGAAGATAGGGACTCTGTCTTTCATGCAGAATGTTCTTGAATTCAACGAATGTGAAACTGACTTACATAGGCCTTCTTTGACTTAGTTTTGCCAACACTTCTCAGTGACTGTCATCACACTAAACAGGTACGTCTGTATGATAGTTCTAATGGAATTCCTTCAAGTTGGACGGAAACAGAAAACACACAACCATGCAACAACAAGCGGCTAAATCAAGGCGCATGAAGCGTCGCTTTTTAAATTCATTCTTTTAAAAATTTAAATAATAAAGGAAGATTATATTTTTGATTATTTTTTCAAACGGCATCAGCACATGAGGAAATGTAGAAATATTTGAAGGAATGTCACCGCTATCTACAAAGCTACAATGCAAGAGGTCAACATTTCGACATTATTCGGCTTCATACAGTCTCTCTGTGTTTTGACGATGTCATCAGATGGCCGCTGGAATGCTTAGAGCAAGAAGAGCAACAGCAAGGCAAGCAGATCCCCTGTGAGATTCCGAAATTCTGAGGTCGCGGGGGAGTCGTGGCCTAAATGATTTATCATGAGCAAGACTTTCTCATTTTCGTCACCTTCACACTTTTCCTCAACTTCAGGAAATGCATCGTTTATTTTAGCCGTGATCTTCAAGGTTTCATTTTCATGATATAGAAATTTAAAGTTTGAATTGAATTGATAGATAGAATTGAATGCTGCTCTCTCTCTCAGTTGGATTAACTACACTACACACTTGAAAATCTTTCTCTCCATCTAATCCCTGACTAAGATAGCAGATGAAATGATTTGAATACAATTGGAAGTCAACAGTAGAACATCAATTTGATCGAAATTCGCACATTTCGGTGATGAAACGGCCTGAGAACCGGCGCAACGGTGCACCGCACACAGCCGCACTGCAAATGTATTTGCTTGCGAAGTTCACTGCTCCCCTCCCAGCTTTGAAGAAGAGTCTATCTATTGACAGAAGTGCTTGAAAACTCACCTAACTCGGGAGGTAAGACGTTGAGACGATTGCCCTGGATGAGCAGCTCGCGGAGACGGTATAGAGATCCGATTTCAGCAGGTAATGAAAGCAAATCATTGTCTCTGAGCACCAACTGAAAGAGAGACAACAAGATCTGCACATCGAAATGTTCATCACAGGCTGGAAACTAACGATCTGGAGGGGACATTAGATGACTAAGAAACAACAGTTGAAATCATCAATTTTATAATTAGTAATTTTAATCAACAGTTAATTATTATTGCGTTTATTTTTTACTGCAGCTTCCAAGCCGAAAACACACTGACAGGTCCTCTCTTCTTCTGTTTGATTAGAAATGAAACATTGGAACATGTTATGTCTGTAAAATGGCACAATCTGCTGACATCACAGAATTAGATTGTTTAATCGTATCACTTTGCTAGAAGTACAAACTGATTCAAACAGATGGCACATGCAGGAACTTAATAAGTGGGCAAAAAGAAATTTTTAATACCTTGCAGAGATAGGAAAAATAGTCGTGCGCCGCTTGTGGATTGCTCTGAATTCCTTCAAAATGCTCCGATCGCCACGACTCCTTCAGATTCGAAGAATTCAGATCATTGAGCAAAAGTTTTCTCGATCATGTTGGGCCCTCCGATCATTTTAATAAAAGTTAGCAGGCGCATGAAAAAACGTTCACAAACTTCTCTGTGGAACTTGACATCGACTGGGTCTCTTTGCTGTGTGATCCGGTTGATAACAGTCACTGAAACTTTGCACAATTTGGCGTGTTTAATGTTGAACTGGCTGTTCATTGTTCGATTGCTATGGCATTTAGTCAGCAGATTGTGCCATTTCATTTAAGTTACATAGTGGGGGTGATAACTCTAAAACCGTGCAAATTGAGGGTAGAGGGCCAGATTTTTGCCTATATCTTAATTTTCATCTTGTGAACAATTCCTGATATGTATCTCTTTCTGAATTTCTGCATTTACTTCTCCCTGAAATACATTACACCAATGGGATTTCGCACAGACTTTAATGACTAAAAATAATTCTAGTGTTTAAATGCGGAAGCAAGAGTGGATGTATCGTCATAGTTACGCAGTACACAAGTATTTCAAAATTTACCAGCTGAAAATAGTAGTGGCAAAAATCTATGGCAATGGCTATGACATCGGCTGAACGGTACAAGTTTGGTCTCCTGGCTATTACACCGGCTGATCCATTACAATATTCTTCTATCTATATTATCACGCATCGTATTTCTCAGCTATATCAGATAACAGAATCACTCAATGTAACAAGAAAAAGGTCTTTGTATCAGAAAGTGACTAGGCTCGCCTCTTTGTCTTTCATCGCCTTACATAGTTTTGCTTCACTTTCTAATTTTTTGAGAAATTTAGTGGTTTCTGAAAAGAACTAAATAGATTCCTAGGCGACAAACGACTAATATAACAAAATCTCAATTTTCAAGTGCTTTATTTGCTGTTGATAATTTTATCTTTTTTTTATTTGAGGCAATCAGCATTACCTGGGGCTCGTTTCATCAAATAAATTAGTGCTCTATCTCAGTATGGAAAATGTTTTGCGTTTCATAAAATAAATTTAAAGCAGTGATTTAAACAGTCGAAATTCGCAGCGCTTCACAAAACCGCATATTAAGCAGTGATTTATAAAAAGTCCCACACTGCTTAATATATGGCTTTGTGAAACGCTGTTAATTTCGACTGCCTAATCAGTATTATTGAGCAGTCTGCAGAGTCTTCACAAGAAGTATCAGCAGTGGTCGAAATTTGAAAATATGGAAATTCATGATAGAAATGTGAAAATTTTTATCACAAGATGTGAATGATCGTCGAAAAAGGTATGGAAACTTAAAATGTCGGAGAAATTACTGCAAATATAACTTCAAAATAGAAAAATGGCTTTTGATTTTCAATTCTATTGTCAGTAGTAAACTATTTGTGAGAAGGGCACATTTGCAAGCTGTTTTTTGAAAATTTCTTCCTTTGAAAAGTGGCAATGCTGTGACGAAAAAACGTCCGGTAACAACAAAATTACAGTGGGTTGATTTGAGGGTTTCAATTTCTTTCGTGTAATGAGGTATGGAAGAATTTCGTCATTCAAAGTCATGTCATGAAATCATTTCAATATTAGAAGACCTTGAGATATTGACTTTTACATACATCGACAACAGCTAGCAAAAGACATGTAGATTCTCAAATACTCTCTAAATTTGTAGTCGCACAATTGACTGCCGGAAACATTTTCCACTCATAATTTTTTACCACCTAAACAAATGCAGCCATCGAGAGTCTAAAGAAAAACGAATCTCATGCGCTTTAATCGAATTTCAAATTTTCAAAAACAAAGGTAGTCACAACTCACATTTTTCATTGCCGAAAATTCTGTAGAGCTACAGCAATGCTCCACGGTACCTCTATCACCTTCACATCAAGTTTCATCAAAATCCAAACAGTGCCCTGTCCTGCAGAGAATTTATAAGCTAAAAATAACAGCCTGCGCAACTGATTTTCAAATTTTCAAAAACGCAGCTAGCCACAACTACTGTTCCTCGATGCAGACAATTCCGTAGAGCTACACCAACGTTCTATGGCATCTCACTCACATTTGAGTTAATTTTCATCAAAATCCATGCATTGCTTTTGTCCTACAGGGCCTACACAAGATGACTACTTTAATCGAATTTCAAATTTTCAAAAACAAAGGTAGTCACAACTCACATTTTTCATTGCCGAAAATTCTGTAGAGCTACAGCAATGCTCCACGGTACCTCAATCACTTCACATCAAGTTTCATCAAAATCCAAACAGTGCCCTGTCCTACAGAGAATTTAGAAGCTAAAAATAACAGCCTGCGCAAATGATTTTCAAATTTTCAAAAAACACAGCTAGTCACAACTACTGTTCCTCGATGCAGACAATTCCGTAGAGCTACACCAACGTTCTATGGCATCTCACTCACATTTGAGTCAATTTTCATCAAAAGCCATGCATTGCTTTGTCCTACAGGGCCTACACAAGATGACCTCTTTAATCGAATTTCAAATTTTCAAAAACAAAGGTAGTCACAACTCACATTTTTCATTGCCGAAAATTCTGTAGAGCTACAGCAATGCTCCACGGTACCTCTATCACCTTCACATCAAGTTTCATCAAAATCCAAACAGTGCCCTGTCCTGCAGAGAATTTATAAGCTAAAAATAACAGCCGGCGCAACTGATTTTCAAATTTTCAAAAACACAGCTAGCCACAACTACTGTTCCTCGATGCAGACAATTCCGTAGAGCTACACCAACGTTCTATGGCATCTCACTCACATTTGAGTTAATTTTCATCAAAATCCATGCATTGCTTTTGTCCTACAGGGCCTACACAAGATGACTACTTTAATCGAATTTCAAATTTTCAAAAACAAAGGTAGTCACAACTCACATTTTTCATTGCCGAAAATTCTGTAGAGCTACAGCAATGCTCCACGGTACTCTATCACCTTCACATCAAGTTTCATCAAAATCCAAACAGTGCCCTGTCCTACAGAGAATTTATAAGCTAAAAATAACAGCCTGCGCAACTGATTTTCAAATTTTCAAAAACACAGCTAGTCACAACTACTGTTCCTCGATGCAGACAATTCCGTAGAGCTACACCAACGTTCTATGGCATCTCACTCACATTTGAGTCAATTTTCATCAAAAGCCATGCATTGCTTTGTCCTACAGGGCCTACACAAGATGACCTCTTTAATCGAATTTCAAATTTTCAAAAACAAAGGTAGTCACAACTCACATTTTTCATTGCCGAAAATTCTGTAGAGCTACAGCAATGCTCCACGGTACCTCTATCACCTTCACATCAAGTTTCATCAAAACCCATGCATTGCTTTGTCCTACAGGGCCTACACAAGATGACCTCTTTAATCGAATTTCAAATTTTCAAAAACAAAGGTAGTCACAACTCACATTTTTCATTGCCGAAAATTCTGTAGAGCTACAGCAATGCTCCACGGTACCTCTATCACCTTCACATCAAGTTTCATCAAAATCCAAACAGTGCCCTGTCCTGCAGAGAATTTATAAGCTAAAAATAGCAGCCTGCGCAACTGATTTTCAAATTTTCAAAACCACAGCTAGCCACAACTACTATTCCTCGATGCAGACAATTCCGTAGAGCTACACCAACGTTCTATGGCATCTCACTCACATTTGAGTCTATTTTCATCAAAATCCAAGCTTTGCTTTGTCCTACAGGGCCTATACAAGATGACCACTTCAATCGAATTTCAAATTTTCAAAAACAAAGGTAGTCACAGCTCACATTTTTTCATTGCCGAAAATTCTGTAGAGCTACAGCAATGCTCCACGGTACCTCTATCACCTTCACATCAAGTTTCATCAAAATCCAAACAGTGCCCTGTCCTACAGAGAATTTATAAGCTAAAAATAACAGCCTGCGCAACTGATTTTCAAATTTTCAAAAACACAGCTAGTCACAACTACTATTCCTCGATGCAGACAATTCCGCAGAGCTACACCAACGTTCTATGGCATCTCACTCACATTTGAGTCAATTTTCATCAAAAGCCATGCTTTGCTTTGTCCTACAGGGCCTACACAAGATGACCACTTTAATCGAATTTCAAATTTTCAAAAACAAAGGTAGTCACAACTCACATTTTTCATTGCCGAAAATTCTGTAGAGCTACAGCAATGCTCCACGGTACCTCTATCACCTTCACGTCAAGTTTCATCAAAATTCAAACAGTGCCCTGTCCTGCAGAGAATTTATAAGCTAAAAATAACAGCCTGCGCAACTGATTTTCAAATTTTCAAAAACACAGCTAGTCACAACTACTGTTCCTCGATGCAGACAATTCCGTAGAGCTACACCAACGTTCTATGGCATCTCACTCACATTTCAGTCAATTTTCATCAAAAGCCATGCATTGCTTTGTCCTACAGGGCCTACACAAGATGACTACTTTAATCGAATTTCAAATTTTCAAAAACAAAGGTAGTCACAGCTCACATTTTTCATTGCCGAAAATTCTGTAGAGCTACAGCAATGCTCCACGGTACCTCTATCACCTTCACATCAAGTTTCATCAAAATCCAAACAGTGCCCTGTCCTACAGAGAATTTATAAGCTAAAAATAACAGCCTGCGCAACTGATTTTCAAATTTTCAAAAACACAGCTAGTCACAACTACTGTTCCTCGATGCAGACAATTCCGTAGAGCTACACCAACGTTCTATGGCATCTCACTCACATTTGAGTCAATTTTCATCAAAAGCCATGCATTGCTTTGTCCTACAGGGTCTACACAAGATGACCTCTTTAATCGAATTTCAAATTTTCAAAAACAAAGGTAGTCACAACTCACATTTTTCATTGCCGAAAATTCTGTAGAGCTACAGCAATGCTCACGGTTCCTCTATCACCTTCACATCAAGTTTCATCAAAATCCAAACAGTGCCCTGTCCTACAGAGAATTTATAAGCTAAAAATAACAGCCTGCGCAACTGATTTTCAAATTTTCAAAACCACAGCTAGCCACAACTACTATTCCTCGATGCAGACAATTCCGTAGAGCTACACCAACGTTCTATGGCATCTCACTCACATTTGAGTCTATTTTCATCAAAATCCAAGCTTTGCTTTGTCCTACAGGGCCTATACAAGATGACCACTTCAATCGAATTTCAAATTTTCAAAAACAAAGGTAGTCACAGCTCACATTTTTCATTGCCGAAAATTCTGTAGAGCTACAGCAATGCTCCACGGTACCTCTATCACCTTCACATCAAGTTTCATCAAAATCCAAACAGTGCCCTGTCCTACAGAGAATTTATAAGCTAAAAATAACAGCCTGCGCAACTGATTTTCAAATTTTCAAAAACACAGCTAGTCACAACTACTATTCCTCGATGCAGACAATTCCGCAGAGCTACACCAACGTTCTATGGCATCTCACTCACATTTGAGTCAATTTTCATCAAAATCCATGCTTTGCTTTGTCTACAGGGCCTACACAAGATGACCACTTTAATCGAATTTCAAATTTTCAAAAACAAAGGTAGTCACAACTCACATTTTTCATTGCCGAAAATTCTGTAGAGCTACAGCAATGCTCCACGGTACCTCTATCACCTTCACGTCAAGTTTCATCAAAATTCAAACAGTGCCCTGTCCTGCAGAGAATTTATAAGCTAAAAATAACAGCCTGCGCAACTGATTTTCAAATTTTCAAAAACACAGCTAGTCACAACTACTGTTCCTCGATGCAGACAATTCCGTAGAGCTACACCAACGTTCTATGGCATCTCACTCACATTTGAGTCAATTTTCATCAAAAGCCATGCATTGCTTTGTCCTACAGGGCCTACACAAGATGACTACTTTAATCGAATTTCAAATTTTCAAAAACAAAGGTAGTCACAGCTCACATTTTTCATTGCCGAAAATTCTGTAGAGCTACAGCAATGCTCCACGGTACCTCTATCACCTTCACATCAAGTTTCATCAAAATCCAAACAGTGCCCTGTCCTACAGAGAATTTATAAGCTAAAAATAACAGCCTGCGCAACTGATTTTCAAATTTTCAAAAACACAGCTAGTCACAACTACTGTTCTCGATGCAGACAATTCCGTAGAGCTACACCAACGTTCTATGGCATCTCACTCACATTTGAGTCAATTTTCATCAAAAGCCATGCATTGCTTTTGTCCTACAGGGCCTACACAAGATGACCTCTTTAATCGAATTTCAAATTTTCAAAAACAAAGGTAGTCACAACTCACATTTTTCATTGCCGAAAATTCTGTAGAGCTACAGCAATGCTCCACGGTACCTCTATCACCTTCACATCAAGTTTCATCAAAATCCAAACAGTGCCCTGTCCTGCAGAGAATTTATAAGCTAAAAATAACAGCCTGCGCAACTGATTTTCAAATTTTCAAAAACACAGCTAGTCACAACTACTGTTCCTCGATGCAGACAATTCCGTAGAGCTACACCAACGTTCTATGGCATCTCACTCACATTTGAGTCAATTTTCATCAAAATCCATGCATTGCTTTGTCCTACAGGGCCTACACAAGATGACCACTTTAATCGAATTTCAAATTTTCAAAAACAAAGGTAGTCACAACTCACATTTTTCATTGCCGAAAATTCTGTAGAGCTACAGCAATGCTCCACGGTACCTCTATCACCTTCACATCAAGTTTCATCAAAATCCAAACAGTGCCCTGTCCTACAGAGAATTTATAAGCTAAAAATAACAGCCTGCGCAACTGATTTTCAAATTTTCAAAAACACAGCTAGTCACAACTACTGTTCCTCGATGCAGACAATTCCGTAGAGCTACACCAACGTTCTATGGCATCTCACTCACATTTGAGTCAATTTTCATCAAAAGCCATGCATTGCTTTGTCCTACAGGGCCTACACAAGATGACCTCTTTAATCGAATTTCAAATTTTCAAAAACAAAGGTAGTCACAACTCACATTTTTCATTGCCGAAAATTCTGTAGAGCTACAGCAATGCTCCACGGTACCTCTATCACCTTCACATCAAGTTTCATCAAAACCCATGCATTGCTTTGTCCTACAGGGCTACACAAGATGACCTCTTTAATCGAATTTCAAATTTTCAAAAACAAAGGTAGTCACAACTCACATTTTTCATTGCCGAAAATTCTGTAGAGCTACAGCAATGCTCCACGGTACCTCTATCACCTTCACATCAAGTTTCATCAAAATCCAAACAGTGCCCTGTCCTGCAGAGAATTTATAAGCTAAAAATAGCAGCCTGCGCAACTGATTTTCAAATTTTCAAAACCACAGCTAGCCACAACTACTATTCCTCGATGCAGACAATTCCGTAGAGCTACACCAACGTTTCTATGGCATCTCACTCACATTTGAGTCTATTTTCATCAAAATCCATGCTTTTGCTTTGTCCTACAGGGCCTATACAAGATGACCACTTCAATCGAATTTCAAATTTTCAAAAACAAAGGTA
Source organism: Prostheceraeus crozeri (assembly GCA_907163375.1). NCBI lineage: Eukaryota > Metazoa > Platyhelminthes > Polycladida > Euryleptidae > Prostheceraeus > Prostheceraeus crozeri. The sequence goes on along the minus strand of CAJQUW010015238.1, from coordinate 74,045 downwards.
GTCACAGCTCACATTTTTTTCATTGCCTAAAATTCTGTAGAGCTACAGCAATGCTCCACGGTACCTCTATCACCTTCACATCAAGTTTCATCAAAATCCAAACAGTGCCCTGTCCTACAGAGAATTTATAAGCTAAAAAATAACAGCCTGCGCAACTGATTTTCAAATTTTCAAAAACACAGCTAGTCACAACTACTATTCCTCGATGCAGACAATTCCGCAGAGCTACACCAACGTTCTATGGCATCTCACTCACATTTGAGTCAATTTTCATCAAAATCCAAGCTTTGCTTTGTCCTACAGGGCCTACACAAGATGACCTCTTTAATCGAATTTCAAATTTTCAAAAACAAAGGTAGTCACAACTCACATTTTTCATTGCCGAAAATTCTGTAGAGCTACAGCAATGCTCCACGGTACCTCTATCACCTTCACATCAAGTTTCATCAAAATTCAAACAGTGCCCTGTCCTGCAGAGAATTTATAAGCTAAAAATAACAGCCTGCGCAACTGATTTTCAAATTTTCAAAAACACAGCTAGTCACAACTACTGTTCCTCGATGCAGACAATTCCGTAGAGCTACACCAACGTTCTATGGCATCTCACTCACATTTCAGTCAATTTTCATCAAAAGCCATGCATTGCTTTGTCCTACAGGGCCTACACAAGATGACTACTTTAATCGAATTTCAAATTTTCAAAAACAAAGGTAGTCACAGCTCACATTTTTCATTGCCGAAAATTCTGTAAAACTGCACCAACGTTCTGTGGCATCTCAATCATATTTACATCACGTTTCGTTGAAATGGCCTACTGATTGAAAGTCTGCCGTTTTCAGACACACTGCCTGCCACAACTCCTTCGCATCTTTGCGGACTTTTTCTGCTGCATGATATGCATTCTGTAGTGAGGTCAGATGCGACCACCCGTTTTTGTTGAGTGGGACCCACTACTTCCTCCTCTACGTAGTGGGTCCCATTTAATTTCCCATTGTATTCCCATTGTATTGGTCATCCCACACAATTTCATCTGTATTCACTCAAATATTTAAACTCCGGATATCTCTACAAAGGAAGATTTCTATGAGAGTTGTCACTACATATCAATGCACATGTATATTCACACGAATCTGTGGATACTCACCTGATCCAAACCTCTTGATCATCTTTTTCATTGCTCATTTCAATTCGAAATCTCAGAATTCAAGTGCTACATGTCGCCTATTAGTCAGGGAGTTGTGTGGGTAAGTTTAGTTGTGATTGAGGCAGGATCGTCAAAGTTTTGGCCACCGCTGTGACTGCCATTTTCAGATGCAGATCCACAATTGAAATGATGCTGTGAGCATAGATCTACACTGTACTGGACCAAGTACTTTATCTCGGAGAAGTGGTTCTCAAGCTAGAGTTATCCTTTGCTCTTGTGTTTTGAAACGTTACGGAGAATGATACTGAGGTTTTGGGCAACTGCGGTATTGATTGAGGCAGTAGGCCTACTAACAAAGTTTTTGGCTGACAGCGTGCATATGATCGAAAACAATTTTTTGTAAAAATGGTGAAAATGTGTGATGATTGCGTGAAATTTTCTCGGCCAGATTTGCCGGTTAACGCTTGTGTTTTGATACTCTGGAGATAAAATTGTGAATGTATGGGGTAAGTTTGGTTTCAATTGAGGCAAATTCGCAAAGTATTCGCTGTAGATGTAAAGTTGTTCTTGAAAATTATAGTTTTGTAATTGGTGAAAACGTGTGATGATAGCATGCAGTGCATGTCAGGCCTGAGTTGTGCTGTTGTCTTTTGATGTGCTCTGCAGAATGATAGTGAGTTGGTTGCAGTTGAGACAATACTATCAACGTTTTGACTGACAGTGTAAAGAATTGTGCGAAAAATACAATTTTTGCAGAATTGGTAAAGGCGGTGCGTTGATTGCGCGAGGTGCTTCCCATGCCTGGCTGATGCCAGTTTGGTTCGAATTGAAGGCAGCATTGACAAGGCCTTTGGGTGTCGATGCGCTGCCTTTTCAGATACAGATCCACAACTGAAACTGTAGCCGGAAATGCATCCATCCGACCCAGCACTTTTACTCGTAGAACCGCTTTTCCGCCCAGAGTTCCCATTTTCCTCTGCATTGTGAAACGCTCTACTAAATGACACTGAGAAGATATGGGACAAGTTTGATTGTGATTGAGGTATTTCTGTCTGTCTGTGTACACAGACCAGCTATGTTGTTAAAGATATTCTTGTCATATTGGTGAAGGCTTGCTTAGAATGCGTGAAGTGAGCTAGGTTGGTGGTGATTGAAGCAGTATTGACAATTTTTTACCTGACACAGGAGGTTCATGGTCATCTGTGGGGAAAAATTATTAAAAGTGAACTCCTTTTAGTAGGACGAACGTTTTCTTAAAGTACGGTAGGCAAAAATATGCATGCATGCGCATATACAAAGCCAACGTTTCTCGCAGTCTCTGTCAACTTCAAGTTGCAGTAGAAAAACTACTGCACCTGAAGCTGACAGACTGTCGAAACTTAGACCTTATGTTTGACTTACCTTACTTTATTGAAACATTCATTCTACTAAGGGAAGTTGACGTCTTATATTTCTCCACACAAATGAGTATTGGCAAATTTGACTGTCGGTGTGCTGTAAAGTGATAATCTTTTTTGTAAAATTGGTGAAAACATGTAGTTATTGCGTAAAATGTTTCTCAGGAAAGATTTGTCCGTTGGGTGTTGCTGTTTGAAGCGATCTAGATAATGACACTAAGAAGGGATGCACCAACATTTTAAGCGAAATTATCTATAATTTGAATGCTTTGGGTATTGACTGATTTATTCAGTGAACTTTTTTATTAGGCAGTGGATATTACACGCGGTATTGAAGCCGGTACAAAAGTTTTCCATATCTATCAACACGCCTCATGTTTACTACCTACAAGCATGGCTGCAGATCATTCAATGTGACAAAAAAATTGCGTCAGAATGTGTCTTGACTCGCTGCTTGTCTTGCTTAGCCTTGCTTGGTTTATCTTCGTCTTCGATGTTTTATGAGATACTTAGTGATTTCTTTAGCGAAGCAAACTTATTTCCCTACGGTGTTTCGGAAACTCCTAATGTAACAAAGTTTAATTTAGTGCTTTATTTAATGTAGATACTTTCTTACCTGCTTATCTATTAGGTAGTCAGTCTTGCTGGCTAATTCGGTGTAATAGCCGCCAGATTAAAATTGTTTCCAGCTCAGCCAGTGTAATAGCCATTACCTATTAATTTTGTCCTAAAAGTCAGCCGGAAAAATCGATCTCTCTCCAAACGTGACATATTTTGTACGCTCGCTCCACTTGCGAGTCGTACATGAATTATTGAACGCAAAAATACCCTCTTTTATGAGCTTTCTGGATTTTGTGTACTTTATTTGTTTTCATTTTGACCTTCGATGTATTTTAGCCGCCACTACATGCATTTCTCTTTGTAGAAATAGTTGAATGAACGACTACTTTCAATTGTTGTCGATACACTATTTAACGAAATGCTATATTTACTAAAAATGCCGAAACGATCTCCACGATGTCATAAATAACCGCAAATTGTTCAAAATCGATTGTAACGATGCTGTTCGGTGTATGCTTGCATTACACCAGCTGATGTCGTTCTTAAAACACATTAAATTCACCAAACTATATTTATATCATCAATTTCGTTAAGTCTGAAGTACAATTTCACTATTCAACTTGTTTATTATATTAGAGCACGTGTCATTTCAGATAAATATTTTGCAGCTGACTAAAATTAAACTTCGCTGATTATTGTTACCATAGTGACGCTTACAAATGTAGCAGCAAGTGAATTGCGGTGGACTAAAACAATTAATATCTTAGATAGGGATTCTCCATGTAAAACAAGAATTTTTGGCTGATGATTATGCGTTAAATATAAAAGTGTCCAAAGAGATACATATCAAGATAAAATACTTATACCTTAATCTGTATTTGAGCAAAAATCTGGACCTCTACCCTCTATTTGCACGGTTCAGCCCTTATTGTCGACTTAGCACCCCGACTAACATGTTCCAATGCTGCCCTTCTAGTCAAGCGGAAGAAGAGACAACCTGTCTAATTCTGTGGGTGACATAATACCATAGCAATCGAAAAATGAGCAGCCAGTTCAACATGAAATACGCCAAATTGTGCGAAGTTTCAGCGACTGTTATCAACCGGATCACACCAAAGAGACACTTTCGATGTCAAGTTCTACAGAGAAGTTTGTGGACGTTTTCTTCGTGCGCCTGCTAACATTTTTAATAATGATCAAAGGGCCCAACATCATCGGAAAAACTTGTGCGCAATGATCTGAATTCTTCGAATGTGAAGGAATCGTGGCGATCGGAGCACTTTGAAGGAATTCACAGCAATCCGCAAGCGACGCAGGACTATTTTTCCTACCTCTGCCAGGTATGAAAAATGTCTTTTTGCCAACTTAGTAAGTTCCTGCATGTGCCATCTGTTTGAATCAGTTTGTAATTCTACCAAAGTGACAAGCTTAAAAATCTAATTCTGTGCCACAACAACATTCCCTACCAATATGCCATAAAGGTGAAATCCCACTGCCACGAACGGTCATTACATTGAACTTGTTGAATCAGTCAATCTGGTATATCATACTGACGCAAGTCCTTTCACTGCCTTTCTTCTCCATTTAACTCTGTTTGTAACCAACTCAATCAACCATTCTTTCTCGGGGAGGGCCTGATTATGTATCATCAAATATCAGTGAAATGGAAACAATGTGAAAAGTATAGAAATATTGTTGATGCTCTAATACAGAAACTGAATTAGAGTGTAATAATAATTACTTTTGATATCTAATTTTGCTAATGAATTATCATATCAAAAGTGATGATTGCAGTAGCTCCGAACATCTCATACTTACGATTTCAAGATTGACCAGTCTTCCAACTCCGGCCGGAACTTCCTCAAAGTCGTTGTCTCCAAGATACAAAGCTCGAAGAGTTTCTGCAGTGAAGAAAGATTCCAATGATTACCAACTATCGTTGAAGGGGCCTCAGAACGCGACATAAAACACGAAATAAAAACATTTACAATAAAAATGTGATCTTACCAACCGAAATGATTGATCAAATATTGAGCCTTAGGATTGTTCAGGAGGCGATCTGATGGAATTAAGATCTGACATTTGGAGAGCCTTGACTTCATGTCTCCGTTTGTTGGCACTAAAATGTCCTTTTCATTTTTCTTACAGTGTCATTCTTACTAAATTTCGAGCATGTACTAACTTGACCGGAAATTGTCATCATAGAAGCCCTCTTGATAACTTGATGAACTTCAGATACTTTCGTGTGAGTTTTAATCTTTAATACCGCCTGACAGAGAAAACCTAACACTTAGCAGCTGCTAAATTTCTAGTCGACCTTACTCTCAAATAAATTTCTATGCGACCTTTCTTGTATAACCATATGAAGACATCGTTTATCCTTTTACACAGGATCAGCGCTTTGATAAATCTAAACATCGAATATTTGCAAATTTTACTGTCTTTTTGTCATAAGTCGTAACTCCGCGATGAGGCAAAAAAGCTGAATTCGTGAAATGTATGGCTATCAGAATGATTCGTTGTGGACGAATAGCATGTTTAATGTTGTCAAATAATTGAATGTGTCGCAAGTAATGTGGCTGTTGGGGAATTGGTGGGTGCGCTGGTGTGAAGAAGGGAAAGCTGTAATACAGGAAAGAGCTGGAAGACCAAAGAAAACAAATGGAGTCACAGATTGAAAGCTGATCATTGCAGATGAGAAATCTGCTTCATAGCGCTTCGCGTCTAGTAATGGACTGGAAATGCTGCTGGTTTCAACTGTTGCGCTAGAACTGTGTATTGACGTCTGACCGAAGCGATACTTGAATCTTACAGACATGCTGTACGCATGCCTCTCAATAACCTTATGAATTTTAATGAATTCATGCGAGCCCTTTCTCTTAGGAATGAATATCTCACAGGTCTCGAAAACAAACGAAAAATATTAGAATGGTGCGAGCGACACAGAATGCGTTGGAAGGGATATACAGCCTGCTGCATTTCAGAGCATGATTGATTCGGCGATGGTGGCGTCAGGATTCTTGCCGGCATTCCGCACGCTGGAAGAGCGACTGCCATTGTCATCACAACACCTTGGAGTTCACCTTGGTTAGCTCTCGGAGACTGTAGCTGCCTTTGTTATTCCAACAGGTACAGGGGCACCATCTTATCATCAAGATCTCAAGCTGACAATTCGCTGACAATACACCAGGCAGGTGACAACAGCTCAGCACATGAGTAGGCCTAGCTTCCTTGACATTTACGCTCTCCTGATCTTTCACTGATCGAGCTAGTGTGGGATGAGCTTGGTGAAAGGGGCAAAGACTCGCATCCACATTCTCCTAGCAATATCGAAACACTTTCTGGAAGATTGGTTGAAGAGCAATGGGAATGCTTTGAGGTGAAAGAGAGATCGGATGAACTTGAGAGAATTGGTAGAATTTGAGCTTGTATTAATGTCAGGGGGTCATAAAACCTGCTGCATATGATTGAAATAATTTTCATCATTTCAGGTCTTAGTTTTGTTGTTACTTCACCAATAAAAAGAATGGTTCCTGTAATTCTAAGTGTCAAAATTTTTTTGTCACTCATTATAATTCAGAAAGCAGTCGGTTTTATACTTTGACAGAGATTTTTTATAAACTCATTAGTATTCTAAAAATCCAGTTAAAGCAACATTTTCTGTCATTCTCGATGGCTTTAGAGTCCTAGAAATGATTGAAGTGGATCTCTGTCCGTCATTGAAGGGCAATAATACACCGTTTCATGCCCGCCTATTTCTCTGAGCTTCCTCGCTGTTCCAGATAGCCATGAACCGTTGTCCGTCAATCCAGCTTGAGATTCCATTAATGAATTGGTAAACTGATACTTCAAATCATTTTCAGATAGAAATCCGAATTTCAAATCTATTCACATTTGCTATTATTCATAGACTTTCAAACTTTTGATGAATCAACATCAATAACGTTTAAATTAATAAAAAGTTAAATTTATGAAATTAACTTTGATAATAATTAAATTAACTTTTTTAATAATATGAAGTAAAAATGTGAAATATAAGTAAAATTAAATTAGTGTCAATAAAGCCCACTCAGTGACAATAGATGATGGTTATAATTTCTGATTTTTTTTATAATGCCTGAACTATCTTGGATTAAAAAACATTTATTTGAACAAGTAACATCATTGAAATGATCATGCTTGAAATAGACATATGAAAACGGAAAGTTGCTAAGAATACATTGAAATTGGCGGGCATAAATTGGAAAATTTTTTATTGTTAAATTATTCCTGCAATAATTCGCGCTGCAAAATCTGCACCATGCTCTCAACTGAAACTGAAGTGTTATCGCCGATCACTGGACTCTCAAAGCTGCTAAAACAACATGCACATCATCAAACACCATTATGGTCTAAGTTTTCGTAATTGTAATTTTTTATATGTAGGAGAAACCCAAAGAAGTTTAAGAGAAAGAATGACAGAACATCGATCTAACGTCCGCCATGGAGATGAAGAAAGGGTGGTTTCTCATCATTGTATAGAACATCAACACCTGGAAGAAGATTTAAAGGTGACAATACTGAGAGAAATGAAAGGAAATGATCAACGACGAAAGGTGGAGGAACTGAAATTCATTAGCCAACTAATGACTGACTGGCCTCATGGCCTTAATATGCAGCATGTGCTACAGAGGTCAGCGATCTATGAACTTAAATCTCCCACATCCCTATAACTTTTGTGATTTCCATTTTCATGATATAGAATATCTTGGATTAGGTAGTCTATGTATCATATATATAATGGAATTTTTTAAACTGTTTGTCGTTTGAATTTGTAGGGAATTGATATCCTCTCACTTCCTCTTATTATAGTTCTCCTGATGGAGATTGGTCAATCTCTGTCATCTTGTTGTCATTTGAAACCGATAGAGACTAAATAATTATTTCATTTTCTGATTTTTGCGACATTTTCATCTTTTAAAAAAACTTGATAACGCATCGTTCATCCGATCTGTCGCCTCTGGAGTCGTTTGTCAGAAATCATTTTCTCATTTCACTGAACAATAAATTGGAAAATTCAAATTTATGCCCGACAACCTTGACAGAATGCTCTGATATGAACACTTGTACATAACAGTGTTAAAAACACAGTGTTGAAAGTCAAGCTGATAAGATGTATTGCGATAACTGATATAACACAAGTGAGCATTGTGTGCACTCATTGACACAGAATTCATCTCTGCTCGACAAGCTGCTAATTCAATGACGTTCTATAACATATAAATAGGACAACTTGCATAACTATCTTCAAAGAAGACATATTAGCTTACAGTAATTGCTTATTAGATTGATTTACAAGAACGGTCTATTGGCATTCTGCCTGCAATAACTATTCGATTCGCTTTGGAACAATAACAAGTGATTTGGAAGATGACCTGGCTAATCATGATATAATATTTTTGAGTTGGAAAGAGCCAGGAATTTTTGAGACGTTAATTATTTCATGTTAAGATGTACTAAATTTTTCGATTACCATCCAGTAATCATCTTCAGGTACAAAAGATTAGGGTTAGTAGAAGTTTGAAATATAAGGAATTTGAAAATGATGTTTACAATGTAATACTAAGTGAAGAATGATCAGAAATTGAGTTGCATTTCCAATTGAAAAAACTTAATGCAGGTGAAATTGTTTTTCAAATGATAATTTCACCAAACTGAAAAATAACCTTTGCAGATAAACAGTTTAACATTTCTGTGAACCTTATCCACTAATCTTAAGTGGAAATTACACTTCAGTACTTTGACATATAATCTGAGACAAATACATACTGAGCTGTGTAAGAGATGAGATTCAAATCATTTCGGGAGCTGCAAACGTTTCTGACTTGTCATCATTACAGGATATTGTGCGCAATTTAGCAGTGGTACAATGTGGAGAAAAGAAGGCAACAATGAATCTCGTAATGATGATATTTATATCTATGCATGTGCAAGAATTTTTAGAAGTCTCAGTCTGCGTGTCTCCATGTGTATTCATAGCATTGCTAGCGTGGACTCTTACTATTGCACTGATATCAAGAGAATACCCACTCAGATTATCCGAATTAAAATATCTATTGCTCCGAAGCGAGGCTGAGGAGCAAGTAGATATTTCTATGAGGATAATCTGTCGGTGGGTGTTCTCCAGATATCTGTGCAATATTCTAATGTATTAACTGACCATAGACCAAACTATGCCAAAACCCATGACCCATGACCAAAACAACCACATTCTAGAAACATGTTTCTTCATGTCTATGAGGTATGAGAAATACCCGCTCAGAATCTCAGATTGAAAACAATAGGATTACCATAGCACAGGTTAATACATAGCAATAAGACATTGATGGACATATTCAAGTGCCGTAGTGTCCTTGTTGTAGACTTCTATCAGAAGCTATGACTGTTTCATTGCTGGACAGTTAGCCAATTCAAATTTCAATTTTCCATTGATTCATTTATTGGACACATATCTTGAATTCTTCATTCCTTATAGAATGTCTGCATTGTGCAAGTGAAAATTAATTTGGAGAAATTCAATGCATTTCTCAAAATTGCAAGTTGAAGCCATATTTGAATTAGCAGAGAAGAAGGCACATTGAAACAGCAAATTCTCATACTCTATAATGCCCAAAATTGTTCTATGAAACAAACAACAAGCTGAAGAAATTCAATATGAATACTGATGTCTCGAGCATATTTAGGATAAAATTGAGGGATCATGTTACATAATGAACCCACAATTCTGCATTCAACAGTATGCAAAGAATTTTTGTGAAAGGGCTTTGATATTTTTTATTGGCTCAAAGATGAGAAAAGTTAGTCATAAGTGACCAGCGACTTATTTGCTTCTAGACTTCTATCAAACAGAAAAATATTTCCCCACCTACTCGGCAATGGTGCTCAATCAACCATTCTTCGATATTTCTCAAGAATGTAAAAATGCATGTAATTTCGGAAACTGATGTCAATGGCAAATTGAAACCGCGTCAATTGGTTGTTTTATTATTGTTCAGACCTTTAGGACGTTGAAAGAACTCATCCACATGTTTTACGATCATAATACAAATATATAACTTTCGTAATGCAATCGTGTCTAATCTGATATGACGCCCATCAGTATGAACTCATTGACACCATCAGAGATTGTGAATGTGAACATGTGGAATGCTAATAGTAGTTTTTCCCACTTTATTTAATGCAATTCTTAATTGCTGAATTACTGAGTACATCTACTATTCAATGATTGACACCTATTGTCTATACTGTTGAACTTATTTGATATTTCTCTGTATTTATCTGAGGATAACTATGTATTACTTATGTACCTTGTGCACCTACTGTTCATCATATTAGTTAGCACTATACCTAACTGGGCCTACTTGTGCACTTTAATACGCATGTACTCGGAACTACTTTCTCCTCTGTTTCAATGCTGTGGGATTTATAAAATGACATCCATTGCTGGACGATAAACATCAAAAATCACTTATTTCTAATGTTAAAAGTAATGGGAAAACAATTTCTAGGTTAGATAAAATCTAATTGCAGGACACTTAAGTCTACAACAATGTAGGACATTTTCAGGCGCTTACGTTAAGGCCTTAAAAATCCACGTTAATGTTATATTGTATAGAGAAAGTAACTCAGATCAGACAAATCGTCATCCGAACTGCAGACATCTGCAACAAAAATAATTCAAATCTCATCTTCATGATTCGCGTTCAAAAACTTGAAGTTTGCAAACACGAATGCAAAATGCTAATTCGTTCTTGCATTCTATACACAAGCCATTGGCAGGTGGAAATGCATAAAAAGCCGACAGCTGACTTGATCGAACAGTAACGATCTGAAATGAGATTAATGCGTGATGTGGTCATCAGCTTGGGACTAGAAAGATGTCCTCAGACTTGAACAATTTAAGCACAACAATGCCTTGGCAGCCGTAGACTCTGCGTAAACTAGCCACGGTCTCTCGATGAAATCAGGGTGGTGGTCCTTCTTCGGGACTACAGGGTTCGGCCGCCAATCTGAAAATGCTCGTGCGCTTCTCAGCAAACGGTTGGTTCCCTTCAGTATTCCCGTTAGATAGCTTTATGTCACATTGAATGACTCAAGGTCATCGGCTGACGTCAAAATGTACTATGTATAACACCCACATATCTGTTAACTGATCAATCACTGTTAAATGTAAATTCTGTGATGTTTGAGAAGATCACAGACATTGCGAGAAGGCAATGACTGTCTTGGTTTGGTCACATGATAGGAAGAAATGAGACAGGGTGGATCAGAAAAGTAATGTGGATGGAGGTGGAGGACATAGGAAGACTTGGGAATACCAGGAAGCGGACGCCTACGATCGGTCGAAAAGGAAGTTCATAGTCGAACAGCAAACGTCTAACGCACCATCTTCTGGAAACAAGGAAGCGAAAGGGGATGAGTGGGTGTCTCTTTCCAATTACAAAGCTTTCAGGAAAGTATTTGCACTTATCTATAGAGCGTGAATCCCTGCAGCTTGACAAATGATCAAAGCTTGTGTAACATTGACGTATATGTTGACGAGAACGTATCACTGGCATGATTTAAATCCTTAGAAGTGATTGAACTGTGTTTACCAGTCATCCATGCATTCTAGCAGATGTTGACCATAGATAGTGGACAATCAGTAAGTCAGCTCAACACCGCCTTTGAAGAACCTTTCTTTCCATGGGTAAGTTTCTAACTTTTTTTTTTTTTACGGATTTTACGTCACTTTCTACCCCTACTGGGGCCTTGGACGGTGCTGACAGAAGTCAGACTTTGTTTGGAGCGTTGTGGTGCTTTGTAGTCCGGATGCCCTTCCTGCCGACTTCCAGTGTCACTTTCCGGGTTCGACCTCTGGACCATGAGATCGCTAGTCCAAGTACGCAACCACTGTGCCACGGAACTCTTGCATATTAATCTCATAATCATACTCTTGATCTACAGATGAACTGAAAATCATTATAAATGACACTTCCGTGAGTTTTCAGTCCAATTACGTTGATTAATAAACAACACCTGCATTGGAACGTGTGCGCTAAAGGGCATGTAACCAGACAGACGTTAACGGAGAGAATTCGATATGACAAGTACTCAAATTGCATGGGTTCCGAAGACAAAGAATCATGACCTCAAGAGAACAGGCTTCAGATTGGCGAGAATGCAGAGCTCCTGTGTCTATGATGAAAATAAGTGTGTGTGTATGGTGTATAAAATAGTGTGTTATTGAGAATGGAGTGATGAATGTTGACATCAACCACTTTCATGCTGAACACAAAAATTGTGAATTCTCTTAGAATGGCTTTGCACCATGCTATGTGGCGGAATATTCCGAAAAGAGCATTTCCTTTGGATAGTCAGTTCCATGAGATCACGAATGGATTAAGTTGTGGAGGAATGTTGACGAAACATTCGCGTATTGTGTGCAAGCATGAACGGTGATTACTTTTAGACCCCAGAATCTTCATTGAAAAGGATTACTTCTGTTTGTAATAGGCTCCTTACGAATCTGACTCACTAAAAGGCCATGTTTCTCATGCGTTCTGAAGTACTTCATTTGACTGCAAGTACCTTTTTCATCTTTGCAGGATAAAAAGTCGCAATAAATCAATTTAAGAAGAAAGAATTATAATTCCATGTAGCAAGCTCTGTTCGTAACATCAGTTGCTAAGGAGTGTATTATAATAATACACAGATGTGCTAGAAATATGACTATTGAGTAAGATGAACACATGGAGTCGAAATATCAACATTTGGCTTAGATTATCCACCAAACACTTCTTTGTCTCATTCTGCGTGGAACAATATTGAACAGTGTGGAACCAACAAGACGAACTCAAATTCTTCAACATTTTGAAAACGAAATAAGCGGTCAGTGTGTTAAAATAGAGATAAAATAACGTCTAAACTTACTTCCTTTTTCACATTTCTACAAGTGAACGTTAGAATACATCTTCAAACATGAATAAAGTCATCAAGAATAACAGCACACAAACGAATTACTTTATTTCACGAAGCGTAGACATAGAATAGCCGTGAAAAGGGACTAATTGCAACATCAATCACTGATGAGAGGCACAAGGAAACATAGTGGAGAGTCCAGGAAAGTCAGTACTCTCCTGATAAACTGCATGATTTCGGACTTTGGTAACAAATATCCAACATGTGGGTAACAAATCTCAATATCGGATACGGAATTCTTCATACAAAAGTTGAGATCTTATTATTAGTGTTCGGCATTACTCGCATACTGATACTCGAGTAATTGATTCGAGTACTCGAATGAAAAGTTAATGTATTCTATGATAAGGATATACTTTTATTTCTATTTCTAGGTATATCATGAAAATGTTTGTTACTATACTGTGTTGTTTAGTTTAAATACATGTGCGATATCTATCAAAATATCTTTATTACATATATTATAATGATTAATTATCACTGATACAAATTAACAATGAATGAAATTAAAACGAATTGAATAATATTTAGAACAGATAGCGATGTAATCCTTCACCTTCCAGCGCGGAGGATGCCAATTTAATCCATTTAAGGTCGATCAAATGCGGTCACTGAACCATTATAAAGCTATGAATTATCTAGAGAATAGACCTACGAGTATTTCTAGAATTTCAAATAGTTCTGACATCATCATTCCAATTTTCTAGTAGACCATTATATTTTTGCGGCACAGGCGCAAAACAATATAACAGCGAAGATTTCAACTTAAAATTCCTTTGTTCAGTTCATAATTTAGATTCGTGTATGCCATTATACTTCAATAAGGAAAAAAGCAATGGTATGCCACTTTTTTCTTAATCATCTCTAACTCAATATCTCTACATCTCTTTATAACAGAATCTTTAATCAACGTTCTACAAATTTTTGGATAGGAAATGAAGTAATCGAACGGTCTTTGGTTTCAGTCTGTTTCGTTTCTCAGTGACGATTTGACCAGCCGTAGAAAATGCTCTTTCTGAACTTACAGACGTAGCCGGAATTCCCATGTAAAATCGGCTGATCTTTGCCAACAGCTGATGTTTTGTCTCATTCACTCTCCACCATGATAGCGGATCTTCTGTATTAGGTATTTCTGCTTCTGTCAAATACAGATCAAGCAAGTGTTTCGATTGACTCTTTTGTTTGCTACTATTTCCAGTTTCAGTGATAAATGTACCATAAATAGTTGAATCTTTTGTCGAGCTGTCGACGGCCATTTCTTCTCTGTTTCCTTCAATTTCTAAAAGTGAATCCAATTCAGCTCTCACAGACTTGTATGCCTTTCTTCGTGCGGTTTCTGATAAAAATGGAAGGGTTTTGAAGCGAGGATCTAGCACACATGCAACCTCCATCACATTCCTGATGTCATCCTCAAAAAATCTTTTTTCTAAATACTCACAAAATGTTTTTTTCATTTCTATTATAAATTTCTCGTCATTGTCTTTTGAGTGCATCGTGTTTGTCAGTAAATTTATAACGACAGGATAAATTGAAGATAAAGTGACGGACTTCTCTGCACTCATTTTGGTTGACAGAACAGAAACAATTACTTCAGCCTTCGACCAAAAATCAGCTGAAGGTATTTCTTCTTTGTTTTCAAGCATTACGTGGATAACAGGTTTCTTCATTGCAATCAATCGTTCTAACATCTGAAATGTACTCCCCCACGTGTCACAACTTCTTGTTTCAACTTTCGGAAAGGTATGTGATCAAATTTTTCCGACGCTCTGACTAAGGACAATGTTTGAGAAGGGGAATGATGAAAATGTCCCACTATTTTTCTGGCTTGCCGAAGGTTTTCAACGATTTCTTCTTGCTTTAACGCATGTACAAGGGCGCACTGCAAGATATGAGCAAAGCAGTTGATCACAATCCTGAAGTTCATAACTGCGGTTGCTTTTCTCATATTCGCCGCACTATCCGTAATTATTGCAACCTGATTAGAATGTATATTCCACTCACAGCACATATTGGAAAGATGATCAGAGATGTTGTCAGCAGTATGTGACCCCGGGCAGGAATTCACTTCAACGCATTTCGAAGATAGCTCCCACGATGATGAAAGAGTAGATATTGTCAAGCTAAGAAAAGATTCGGCTTGGTTCGATGTCCAAATGTCAGTGGTCACTGCACAAACAGTTTCGGATGAATCGTCAAGTTCTTTTTTGACCTTTTGCTTCGTATCATCGTAAATTTTCTCCATATCCCGTTTTAATTTACGAGCTGATGGGAGATCGAAGTTAGGGTTCAGCTCTTTCACAAAATCCTTGAAATCTTGGTTTTCCACAATGTTTAATGGCTCATAATGTCTCGCGATGAATTTGATGAGTCTTTCACTACATGATTGAGAATCAAAAGAAACCTTATTTCTTGGTGTTGACTTCACAAAAACATTCAATGACGAAGCTGATGCTGTTGATGCTCTAGAGTTCTTTAGATCATGAAAATGTTTCAAATGGTTCCATAAATTTGTCGTCGATGAACAAAGAGTTAATATATGATTGGGGTTCTTAAGGCATACTGCTTTACCAGTCGATGTATCGCGTCGGAAATGTTTCCAAACATCAGACTTCTTCGTCGGCGCCATAATGATCAACTGCAGAAATCAATCCTCAATTTCATTCAGATATCTGTAAGAAAAGCGTCACCCGTTGCGCAGTATATTTAGCCAGGGGAGCGGTACAACTGCGAATAAAAACCATCCGATGTTTCTACGTCATAAATCACGTGATTTATTCACAGACCTAGGATTAGTGAAGACTGCCTTCTTTCATTCATTCACCGTTGCTTGCGCTGAAGCCGCAAAATTTTTGTTTACATCGACGGCCGCTGAAAATACTTGGGCAAGAAGTTAGAGTTGGCCACCGGCAAAACATGAAAGATCTGTAAATGATAATGTTTTGCATGAATTGCATCATGCTATATTTTGTTTAATTCCTAAATTGACAAATGTGTGACACCTCGAGCATGTAACATTTCGCTCCATTTCACCATCTGACATCCGTACCGTGTATGAAATAATGATAGGAATCGGCATGGAAGCTTGACTGACGCAGTTATGAAGTGATGCTGCCACGGTCGGTACTCGGTACAGTAAGTAGATTCAGTACTCAAAGAAAAAAATGAATCAATAGACTAATGATATCGCGAAAAAGAAATTTTGGCTAAATGTTATTCAACTATTATAATAGCAAAAATGCAATGCAAGTTGAATTATTGCTCAAATAGATACACAAAAATGAAAATGCTAATACAATCATTATTCACTGTCCATTGTATAGCTTGTAGTTCAAGAAAACATCAGCCAGAAAACTTTAACAAATACTTTCGACTGGAATAAATCGATAGAATCTACTCGAGTACTCGAATCAATACTCGAGTACTCGTGCCGAACACTACTTATTATGCTTCTTGGCTCAAATTTCGAGTTTGCTAATTTAATAGATCTAATTCACACAGCTCTTTTCCAGCATGCTAAATAAATCTGTGAAGTTAAGACTATTGTCCAAATTATTAACTGCATCCTGCGGTCTACAGAAATCACTGTGCAAAATTGAGTTATAAATGGCTGGAATCACAACACTGCATGCAGTTAGAATTCATCTATTCACTTTTTATTGTGGATTGATGCAATTTCTATATTTGCATAATTTCCTAATTCACCAAATTAAGCTTCATTTCTTATCTTAATAGTATTGTGGAACCATTTACATCCTGTAAGTTAATTATACTGATTTATCTTTGATTGTGATATTTTCTCTTTCAGTACCGGCAATTAAAGTGACATGATCAAGCTCAAGAAAATGCTTCTATCAATGAGGCTGAGCATTAAAGTAAGGCACTTCCATTGACGGTAATGTAATGAGGATTGTCTCTCCAAGGTTGTCATACCAAGGAGGATTTGTAGAATACAGGGACTCCTCGAGTAACGTCGTTAATTGGTTCCAGGAGTAACGACTTAAGTCGAATTAAGTCTGTAGGTCTACTGATGAAAAAGAGGTTAGCCGCTTGCTGAGAAATAAGACGGTCTCATCAATCAAGGCACCAACTGAAAACTGATGAAATTATCTGTAAAATGATGTACGAATCATAAATGTACTTCTAGGTCTTCCTATGAAAAAGTCGCACTTTTTAACACTTCGGCATTTTGCTAAAATTGACGTGCTGACCGCAACTGACCTCTGATAGAAATACATGATAGCTAGTATAAAACTTTAAAACATTACCTATCAGACCATGTGCAGCTTTTAGTGCTGCGATGAAGACAGACGTGACATTAAATCAAAATTTCCTAAAAAATTTGTACAATTCATTTTGATACGGCCTGTAGATGCCGGCTTCAAATAATTTACAATAACAAAAGAATAATGATAATTTATAAGAATTAAGAACATTTTTGGCATCGACGCATCTCTAAAATCAACGTACGTTGAACAGACGTAAGTCGAGGAGTCCCTGTACTATGATCACTCAATTCCGTGGCAATTTCTTCAAAACTGCAACAATTTGCGCTTCTCACATGTGGTACCGAGTCTCAACTCGAGTTCATTTAATAAAATCGAAACTGCATACACATTGGGGATTTAATGAAAACGGAGTTGGTACTCTACCTAATATGCCTACTCTATGATCATGACATTATCATAAAGTGATGAACTTGGACACAACGGGAATATTTTGTTTGGATTAGGCCTGCTGGTTAATTACTCTGGTTAACAGTCTGTACAAGAAACATTTCCTGAAAATCCTGTCCCCATATCATCCTCTCCACCATCTTCTTCCCCCAACCAGACTGCAAAGCAGTTTCAGAACCTCACGACAAAAGGAATCCCTGTACATTCCAAAAATTCGAACGACACTACGTAAAAAATCCTTCATCATCTCTGGCAGCAAATTGTATAATTCTGGACACTTTTGATTATTTTGTATGAATGACCTTTTATATTGTAATCACGAAGGCTCATTGTCGTTCCGGAAATGAATTTGATCTCTCTCTCTCTCTACTCTTACACTGTTGTTCATTCATATGATGCCTGTGACAATTCTTTCAACAGTATTTCTGATCATTAAAATGAATTTAACACTGTCTTTGCATGCCAACCTGCATTCTCGTAAGTAATACAAACCTGTACTGCAAGCTGTGATTTGATTCAGAGCAGCTGTCTCTTATATGACCCAATAGACGGAATACCATGAGCTGATGTGGGCCTTGCTTTACTGCCGCCATCATCGATGTATCCTCCAGGTCGACAGGATGATCGTCTGTCCCAAACGATCAAAGACTAGTGTCCGAGTTCCCTACTTCATGGAACCTCAGATGATTGGAAGCAACCATGCAAGCGTGTTTCGGTAATCCCTAAGCTTTGGAACCTCAAATGTGGATGATTGGAAGGCATTTGAATGGCTCATAACGTTATCCTGTCATCTTTGTTGAAGTTTCGTCTACCTATCCAGGCTATGGATGTGATAAGTAGTTTCCTTATGCAACGCAAACAAGCGTGTTCGGTTGGGCAGCGATGTGTCTTGTAGGACTGACGTAACCCAGTGGGGTGCCTCAGGGCCAGTGTACTGCGGGACCCCTTCTGTTTTCTGTAGTTATTGATCTTTGACCCCATCTAGTGATAATTCACGTTTTCTTAATGTACGCTGATGGACGTCACATTTTTGCACTTCCGATGTAATGCATGTGAAGATAATTTGCAGAATGTAGTTTAGTCATGTTGAGAGCTGGTCAAAGAATATTGGATGGTCAATAAAATTATGAAAATGTTCCATCATGAATTGTTAATACTTAATAGTTCATGTCTTTTACCGCAAATGCGTCCAGAGAAAACTCAGAAATTATTGTTACCGTTGTCTCATCTAAAGCTCCTTGGCATTACATTTTCGGAAGATCTGTCCTGGTGGGAGCACATTTCTATCATTGTTAAGAAATGTCATAGACGTTTGTTCATTCTACGCAATTTAAAACGTTGTGAAATGTCACCTAAGTTGATTATGTTGAAGCCGTTCATTTGCCATGCTCTTCATATCACAGTAAGTCATTGCATCTTCAGATTTCATCTCAGTTCAGATTGAGAGAATGAAAGTCAGAATAACACACAGGAACCAATACCTGCACGACAGACAAACGCAGATAGAAGTAAACTGAAGCTGATGTGTCAACTTCTTATTAAAGAGATATCGTCCGTCCTTGCTTTGCGTGTAGTTGTCGCAGGAGTTTGATCCATGTCCGAATCTGAAATTTCCTGACTATCAGGGGGTCAACAAACTAAAATACGCGGCTGTGTGAGCTCCAATCTGCAATCTTTCAAGCGTAAGAGACGATATGAGCGGGAGAGAAGTGAATCGGGAAGCAAGGTGGCTGTGGAAATAGTGTAGTTAATTGCATGCGCTGACACCGTTGCTTTTGCAATGTATTCATAAAAATAAAGGGAAATTCATGCTACTTGTATTTGAAGAGTAACAAGCAGTGATCCTATTTTATGACGCAGCAACAAATTTACAACTGGACACCGTAAAAAATGAAAATAGTATTTATGATTATAGCTTGCAAAACGAAACAAAGACTTACCAAGATTGAAGAAGTTATCAGGCAAGCTCTTCTCGCTCAAATTATTGTAACTGAGATCAAGAATTTCTAATGACGGCAGAGCACCAAATCCCCGGGGTAATGTTTCCAGGCGATTCATCCTGCAAACAAACGGAAGGTAATTCAAATAATATAATAAATAGCAACTACAGTCGAACCTCTGTATAGTGAACCTCTACAGAAGTAAATCTCTCCTCATAGTGAACATATTATTCAATCCCTTTTTGTCTAAACCTCTACATATCAATTATGTATTGATCTTTAATTATACGCATCCCACGTACGTGTAGTAGTTCGATGATGCTCATTACTACAAAATTTCTTTAGTTATAAAAGTCTATAAGTCTACAATATAAATTTATATACGAATCAAAGGTTAATGTAACTAACAGTTTCACGTTCACGTGCGATTTCTTGCGTTTTCAAGCGCATTGACTGTTGAGTCAGATCAAGGAATTCTTTGTGAGGAAAAGTTACCTTGCAGCTGGATCAACAAGCTTTTGATCGAGTAGAAAACATGATTGCTTCTGTTGACAAGCGACGTACTGTACGGACTCGTATTGACAGCTATTTTCATGGTTCTTAATTAATGACGTGTGTAGTTTATACTGTATACAGTATTATTATACAGACTGATTACTTTTTGGTAGTTGCATTTTGTATCTTGAGTTTGCATTATAATTTAACATGACATTGTGATACAATACAGTATTATTGTTATTACTCCCACTAATTGTTTTTCTAAATACATGTATTAGTTTTGATTATTTTGACTCTATATGCTTACTTCAGAACCAATATTGCTTATTTTAGAAAACCTCCTTATTGTGAATTTTTTATCGGGTCCCTTGAAATTCACTATGTCGAGGTTCGACTGTATAGCATCAATGTGAAGGTTATTTGCACGACTAGAGAAGTTCGGTTATAAATGATTTCAACAGGAATTAGCATCCGGCAAAGATGGAGCGTTATAGGCTTATTTTATAATCGCGCTATGGTCACCGGTGATATCTTGGCTGAATTTCTATCTAGAAGTGTTCAAACACGACAAGAATGTGAACGTTTTCAAGTTCTCATCACTACACATGCGTGCTGAGGTGCTACCACTGACTAGGCACTTAAATAATTCCATCATTCGGCTTTGTATTGAAATACGTGTGTTACTAACAATATCGTTACTTAATAAACTCATAGCAGTTGGTGAAACTCGGCGGGTGATTATCTCAGTGTTTTTTTTTTTTTTTTTACGGATTTTACGTCACTTTTTACCCCTACTGGAGCCTTGGACGGTGCTGACTGAAGTCAGACTTTGTTTGGAGCGTTGTGGTGCTTTGTAGTCCGGATGCCCTTCCTGCCGACTTCCATTGACACTTTCCGGGTTCGACCTCTGGACCATGAGATCGCTAGTCCAAGTACGCAACCACTGTGCCACGGACACCACTATAAAATTTCTTGCATCTGTTTCGCGTTGTCGCCGTTTATTATCGACCGGTCAGCGGCCGTGGATTTCCCTGGCGATAAGCGTGCGCAGTCTATTCATTATCCTAGTCAGTGGATGCCACCCTATCGTGTTTGTGTCGCATCGTGTTATGATGAAACCGCACCCATCTATTTTAGTATCACTCACACAAGTTTTCAGAGAATTTGACATTGTTACATGGCCGTCTTTCTCAGTGACATAGACCGTGAGCATGCAGCAAGGATTTCATCTAAAAAATGTTCTGAGCTAAACATAAACAGACGTCTGCTTACATACATACCCGAGGTTGAGAATTCGTAGTCGGCTCAAATCCGCTATTCTCGGCGAAATTTTCTGAAAATGATAGTGAAGATTAAATGACTGACATTTTCCATGAAACTATGAACTCTTCACATTGCAGAAACATCATTTTCAAAGAAAAGCGATTGAAGGTTAAATGAAAATAAAAAAAAAATAGAAGAAATTCTATCCCAAACCCCAGGATCGCTAAAAACAATATTTTGATTATGTTATGAATAAATTACATTTTACTGTAGTTCACATGAGAATACTGGAGAACGACACTAACGATTGGTAAAATATTCGGCATGTACAGCACGTTCATTTAAATCTCTGCTCACTTGAGCGCGTTGACTTTCAATAATGATTCGCAACATTTGCAGACAATCGTGAAATGAGGCAAGTTATAATTTGAATGAAATTGCTGTAAATTGTCAAAATTCTAGAAATATTGCATCGTCCAAAAGCTGCTTCCAAAATGATAATCTAAATTTGGATTTTATGACAGTTCTTTCTGTGGACGCCAGTGTGTGAAATGACCAAAATGACACAATTCTGCTGACATCAACTGACTGGACACAACATAAAGAATCCGCAAAATGAAAACCTGAAACAGAACAATTTATATGGCATAAAGTTTACTAAAATTCAGCCTCTTTCTAGTGAATAACATGCTAATGTTGTTGAGCAACAATTTTGTATGATGAAACGTATTCGAGATGTAACTTCTTATCTATCCACACAAACTAGATTCACCAACAAGATTCACAGAAGACTTACCGTGATCGTATTGTTGAAGCAATTGAGAAGTTCTAGATGAACCAGCAAGGTGATGTCCTCCGGAATCACTGGAATATGTTGGAATATTACCGTATTTCTTTAAATATGAGGCGCCCTTGAATAAGGGGCGCCCTCGAATAAGAGACGCTCTTGAATAAGAGACGCATGTACAAAAAATAGACTGCTATAGACATATTACATGCAGGCTATTGTAATGTGGTAGCTACATCCGCCTGAGCGATTATTAGGCCTACTTATCTTAGTAAAATAAATCAGTCTACTAGTAAATAACGGGTATCATGACCAATATTGTACGAGGGGCGTACTAAAAGTTCGTGACGTTTGATTACTGTGGTTTTAATTCGACTTTTTTCTTTGATCATTGATCGTTGTCATGTTGTATCAATCATGTGCATTGCCTGTGAAGTATTGTCGGTTGATCGGTAACCTATAGAGACACGAACTGAAGCCGGTAAGTAGTGAAGCATTTTTACTTTTGTCAGCATGACGGACTTCACAAATCTTGTCTACTCTTTCTGTCCAAGGAACGGGAAACACCAACCCGATCGGCTGAGCGTCTAAAAACATTCTTCAAGACAATGCTCCTGCAAGAGCGACCATCAAGCAAATGTTCCCAGAGGGACGGAAGTCATTGGAAGACGTTGAGCGCTGTGGCCATCCATCCAGTCAAACCAGAGAAGAAAATGAAGATTTGGTTTGGCAGCTGATCCAGTCTGACAGACAACCAACATTTGATGAACTGGAGGAAAAGTCTGGCCAGCTGTCGCATGGGACTCTTGAGACATCTTCCATGACCGCCTTGAGTTGTCCAAGGTTTCGGCTCGTTGGGTACCAAGGCTGCTGACTACAGAACAGAAAGGCGCTCGGGTCAACAACTCCTCTATTGTTCTTGGTCTTCTGGAAGACTATGACGAAGGGTTTTGGAGGAGACTACTGACTTTCATCTCATCAGTGCGATGAAGTTGGCAATCGGGGGTATTCGTTTCAATGGTGAAAGAGATAAAGAGAGCACCGAAAGCTTCATTCGGGAAATTTCCGCAGGATTGGCTTGAAGAAGGAAGGAAGAAACTTGAGAAGAGATAGGAAAAGTGTATTGGAATTTAAGGTGATCAGATCGAAAAAAAGTTTTGGTATGCTTTTAATTCTGCCAATAAATATTTGTGCAAATGGAAGTTAAATGTTTTTCTTGTGAAATGCAACTGTCAGAACTATAAGAAGTAATATCTAGATATGCACTTGGGCAAAAATGGACGTCTATAGATAGGAGACAAACGTCACGAACTTTTGGTACGCCCCTCGTATAATATATAAGGCTTCTTGTTGTTGTACATGCAGTACATGCAGGCCTACTTAAGGTTACTTCATCTACCATTTAAGGAGGCATTATACGGTAGCTTCCTTTGCATTTGGAGTCATGTACCGGTCGGTAACTTTTGTTGTAAATACTACTTGATTATCGGTATTTTCGTTTCGGTAAATTCAGATCTATTCTACATGTATAGTGGCCAACATGTACTGGTATGTGAATGTATTCGATGAGTCTACAAGATATGCTACTACAAACCATAAAACTCCTTTCATTTCCAAATTATCTGAATTATGATAAAACGTATATATGTAAGAAAAATTACTGGCGAAATTTGCCCATGACATAGGCCTAAGTGAGGAATGCAAATGTTACCTAAGAGAATAGTAGCAAAAAACTAAGACATCTTTTTCTAATGAAAGAATGAAAACTTGAACATTTGATAAATAAGAGACGCCCTTGAATAAGAGACGCCCCTGAATAAGAGACGCCCTTGAATAAGAGACGCATCAATCAGGGATCTGAAAAAAATAAGAGACGCGTCTCCTATTCAAAAAATACGGTAAGTGAATGATGTGACAAGCACACTAATGCAGGGGAAAACATTCTATGTCCTCTTTGAAACAGCCTATGCACGGAGTGAATCAAGCCTTCATGACAGAACTTGATAGGTGAAGTATATGACAGTTGTAGGGGCAGAGTACAATTATGTTCTCCTTCAGTCAAATGATAAGAAGTCATAGCTGCTGACAATACGTTCAAGAACTATCAGAGAACTCGACAGGTGTTGCGACGGTTTATAACTGACATTTTTTGTCATCTGACTGATAGCCTCTTGTATATGACAGACTAATATGATAGGAAGGAAGCAAATCGTACCTATCGTTTTCAAGCTCTACTATCAACTAAATTGGAGAGATTTCAGAGACACTTTATTGCTTCAATTTCATCTGAACCTACGTCCCTTGGTCAGCTTGATAGCCTCTCTATTCGTCGACTCATTTCAAGTTTGAAATTCACAGTATCGTCTACCAATATGCCCTGATTTAGTTCTCGACTATTAGAATATGCCCGCTTTCCTCGCTCTACCAGACTCGCCGCTTCGCCTCTGTGTAACCCAATCCGGCCTAATTCTACGCGTCAATTTGAACGATCATTTCTTCCTGCTACCATTATCCGATGGAATTCCTTCGCCAGTGCCCTGTGTCCAAAATCCAGTTATATTTCAAGGAGAACTTTTGACTGATGTATGATCCCTCTATCATCGATCATTACTCGCATTTTTCTTGTTGTATGTAAAGTGTTCATTTAGGTACTTTAGTAGGCCTATGTCATTAGTTCTGCTGTCTTGCAAAAACAGCCTAAATAAAACTTTACCATTATCTCCGGATGATACTCCTGGTCTGATCAGGTGTTGTAATCCACTTTTTATGAAGATCCATGCAATAGATATTGCCATCTGTTCAGGGGAAATATCTAATTCTTAACTGAAGACCTGATAACAGGTGTCAAACTATTCCACTTTATCTCCCTTCATGGAGAATTTCATCATTACTTCAACGCCGCCTTGTAGGCTTCGCTACATGAGCTAAGATGGGATGATCTTGTTTATTCATTGTCAAAGCGAGGAGCACTGAAAAATTGCTATGAAATCGTAAACTGTTTTATCCCAGCAAAATCCCACTTATCTCTTGAAATCGTCAGGATTGTGCATGCACGCTTAACTTCCTGATCTGGAGAAACTTACCCATAAGCTTGTTGTGACACAGAATCAGCTGAGTAAGATTTTCTCCCATGCTGTCTGAAATGTGAGCAGAAAACAGCGATGAGAAATGTAGACATATACAGTCCTGTAAATTGAATTTTGCAATTTCTTAATTTTGGTAACTCGAAATATGAATGACCTGATTTCGAGTCGATTGCGAAGAGCTACTGCTAATTACGGATATATGTTACTAAAAATAGACTCGTGGGACTTCCCTGTAACAAGTTTGCTTGTGAACATCTTGAACCAATACAATTGAAGTTAGTCATTGAGTTTTTTCGAGAGGAAGCGGAACTCAGAAAATCTGAACACAATGGGCAGAAGAAAGGATCTTTGTTCATCCACTAAAGCCTGTATCAAACTTTTGCATGCCGAAAACTATACACAGAAGACCATTGCTGAAAGGCTGAAGATCTCAACATCTGCGGTTTGTCGTTTCATAAAATACAGCATGAACAGACCATCGAGGAGAAGCAATTGCAAAGGAGTGAAGAAATTACTACAACTCGATCTGATAATGTCCTAAAATGATTGTGCTTGAAGAACAGAGAACTTACATCGAATGAATTAAAGAGAGAATTTTTCGATTCTACTGGTATAGAAATCACAGCTTCCTCTATACGAAAGAAGCTCATCAAGCTCGGATTAATTCGAGAAGGAAGACGAAGAAGCCGTTATTGAATAAGAGACAAAGGGCTGCACGCGTAGAGTGGTGCAAATAGTACAAAGATCATCCTAAAGAATATTGGCGAAATGTTTTGTTCTCCGACGAAAGCAAGATTCAACTGCAGTTTCATGGTGGAAGACAAAGAGTGCGACGATTTGTGAATGAAAGATCGGAGGACTTTAGCTACATTCCAACGGTCAAATTCCCACAATCTGCGATGATTTGGGGATCCTTCAGTCATCGTGGAATCGAGTATCTTCATTTATGTGAAAAGACGGTTGTTCAAAAGGAATACATCAAAATTATTAGGACGAGAGTGCTTCCATACAAACGAAGATTTTTTTGTAGTGACGAGATGGTTTTCCAAGATGATTCCGCTCCAGCTCACCGAGCGAAGACAGCAACCAACTTCAAGAATCAGGTGGGGTTGAGGTCTCTTCCTTGGCCTGGGAACAGTCCGGACCTCAACCCATTGGGGCATTTATGGGGCATTGTAAAGAAACGGGTGAATGAGAGAAAACCGAGGACCAAATCAGAATTACTGGCATCCATAATTCATGTCTGGCATCATTCCATCGAGATAAGTGTTTTGACCAAGTTGGTGGATAGCATGTCAAAGCGAATCATTGCGGTGTTGAAGCCAAAAGGAGCAGCAACAAAATATTGAGTGAGCATCAAATTAATTGACTTTTTATCAGTCATATTGAATGACAAGACAATTTCAATATATTCACTGTAAAAGATAAAGATATAGTAATTTCAATAACTACTTATGTCGCTTTTTATCATAAAAGATTGGAAAATGAGAAAATTGCTAATTCAATTCATAGGGCTGTATGCGAGACTGGGACAAATGTGAGTTCAATTGATATGAAAATAAACTTGAATTTTGGTTTTGAATCTCTTTATTGGTGCAAACTGATTTCGAAAGAATTCTTCATTTGATTTTAGTTTTCAAGTCAGCACAGGGTCTTCTCACTCACAGTCATAACAGAACAACCGAGTAGATATCCATGCCTAAAACTTGATCACGTGAGCAGCTTAAAGATGTCACAATTTTCATGAAGCGACATTTTTGTTAATTATATTAGGCATTCATCAGATGCAAGCAACTGCTATGGGTAAATCTTATCGACAACGAATTATTAACTTTAATCATTGTTATTGACAATAGTCTAGCACTAACAAGACGTCCTTTAAATGTGTTTGATTATTTTGTAATTATTTCTATTATTCCCTTTTTTTATTATTATTAAAGAGCATTTTTCAATAATTAAATAATTGACTTAATTATTTTTCATAATTAATTTATGACATTTAGGCTATACAATGTTTAATTACGATATTTATTCATATTTCATGGTTTTGCTTTGTTTCGATACTTAGTTTTATCTTATTTACTTTATTTCTATTTATCTTGGTTTTAGTGCAATTTGTTTACATATTTGAGTTGAGCGCTTTTATTTAAGTCATAACAGTTGTTTTTCCCGCTATTATTATGATTTTGTTGCTTGCTTGAAGCAGTAATTGCTCTCGTTTTCTATTTGAATTTGTTGGCAAATTAATAAGGGATCTTTCCAGATTTTTTTATGATTTATGCCTATTAGTTCATCTGCTTTTATTTATTTGCTGTATTTTGATTTTATTATTGTGTTGTGCTTTGTCCTTTTATGTTGTGAACGCAGAATTAGATTCATCTGCGCGTGCTTCGGTTTCCTAGAAAGGAAGGGTTATATGTAGCCTTTATATCGAAATGGCACATCACAGAATTAGACAACTTGCTCCTTTTCGAATGGATAATTCGTGTATCGCTTGCTATTGGAAATGGCAAACAAT
This sequence comes from Prostheceraeus crozeri, assembly GCA_907163375.1. NCBI lineage: Eukaryota > Metazoa > Platyhelminthes > Polycladida > Euryleptidae > Prostheceraeus > Prostheceraeus crozeri. The sequence goes on along the minus strand of CAJQUW010015238.1, from coordinate 46,179 downwards.
CACCTGTCAACAGAGGACATCAGAGCCAGTGAGAGATGCGTGCGTTCTGGGATGTCACTTCGCACACACCAAAACACACATCGTCTAACTAACATTCGATTCAGTGTATGCAATATGCAGTAAGGAATGCTGAAATCATCAAGTGAACTGATTTTCGTACGCCTGCTACTTTTTTTAATAATGATCGGAAGGGCCAACATAGAGAAAACTTGTGCGCAATGATCTGAATTCTTCGAATCTGAAGGAATTTTGGCAATCAAAGCACTTTGTTGGAACTCACATTAATCCGCAAGCGACGCACGACTTTTTTCCTATCTCTGTAAGGTATTAGGAATTCCTTTTTGCCCACTTAATAGGTTCCTCGATGTGCCGGGGATTTCGTATTAATCACACTTCTAGCAAACCGAAACAGTTAAACAAAATATTTAATTCTGCGGTTGTAGCTGTATATCTTGATTTCTTAGTGCTGCATCAACAGGTGAATTTCCATTTGTTCCGCTTGATTGAGGCCAAGAGAATGTATCCAATTGTAGCCGTCTGGACATTGGGATTTCATTGTGTCACTTGCCCTGAAGGATGACTGACGCTCTGTCTGTCGAAAATTCGGCAAATTGCAATGAATGGCATCGAAGAAACAACTGTTCTCCTAATAGTCTAGCATTTGTATCCACGTGAGAGATTTATCAGCGAAATGTCACACATTTGCTCAATAAGTGTCAATATATACCAGCAAAGACTTGCGTTACGTATTTTCTTCCGATTACCTGCGCATTCTTCCCCCTTATCCGTTTTCTAGATCTCCATCTTGGTGAAATCATGGTTGATAAAGGAACCCTTCTAGTTCTACAAGTTTTTCCTTGTGTACGTTCACACCACTGAATGTGCCGGTTCTAGCAGAGCCTTACAAGCATTCTTTATTCCACTCTTACAGTGAAATTTTACAGGTGTTTCATCACGACAACCAGCTATTGCCTCACAATGTCTGATTTCAGGAAACTTCTGTAAAAATGATCCTTCAACCATGTCAAACACAATGACTTCAGAAAACACTGAAACCTTTTAATACTTCCCCCTATTTTTTGCTTACTTCCTTACTACTTATTTTATTTCTTCAGTAACATGAAATCTACTAGGTCTTCTGATTGAAGAATGTTACTGATGATATTTTTACCGGCTTACTGAATGTGATTTGCATCTCTGATATCGAGATGTCTTAAGTCTCATAAATATCTCTTACTTCAATGATATTTTGAATTTTTAGGTTTTTTGGTCGATGAAGAGCTGACCATTTCTGCCTTGTGGCAGAATAGTGGATCACTTTCAGAGGTTTGACTTCTTTCGCGTAAATCGTGTGCAAACTTACGAAGTGATGGGATTTCAATGATTGACTCCAGCTCCTTCTTGGTTCCATCAAGAGTTGCCGATTTGCCATTGACCACATCCTCTGCCGCTTTTTTCAGTGATCGCGATTTCGACGTCATCTGTAAATAGCTGATCTATTAGAAACCGAACAATCACATTTTATAACTTTAAACTTAATAAATAGCTTTGAGTCCATTCACGGTCAGTATTGCACGAGAAACGGCATCTTAATTTCAAATGATGAGCAACATTACGCAATCTACACAGGTACATGCTTTACTGAGGATTACAGGAAATAAGCTTGCCCTAAAAACACTGAAAATCGTCTCCACAGGCAAACCAGGAAAAGAAGAAATTTTACACCAATGAGAGATCGAAAATTTCATATCGTCAAACATAAAACTCGATGCCCATATGTCACATTTAAGGGTCGTTAGGAGGAAAGTCAATCAAATTTGCATTTCAAGTCATTTAACTTCCTGAATGCCCTGCCGGCTGGCGCACCCCCGCCTAAGAACAGCAGACCCTGTGAGACCCATTAAACATAATGATGGAAAATCATACATGAGGAAATTCAACAGTTTAGCAACTAATTCGTGTGTCTATGCTGAATGTGTGGCACTGCGGCGTAGATCTATAACAAAATAACCTCTATTAACAAGAACACTAACAATTTTTTGTGCACTTTCAACTAAAAATACAAGCAAATACGCAAAAGTCTAATAATTCGCCTCGCGCATACATGAATACCAATCTTTTGGGGGATACGGCTACCTGGAAAGGCTATCAACACAACAGTAAACGGAAAATATTTAACTTTATGATATATTAACATGTGTAAATAATCTAAAATGCTTTTTCCAAATATTGTTAAATATTTATTCTAAATGTTACATAAACGGGAATTTCTGTGTCATTATGGTCATAGCTCTTTCGAAAGGTTCTTAGAACTAGCTATTGAAACGAAAAAATAGGGCGAAATTTGTTTTCACATATTGGGCAGAAATTATGTCTCAAAGCAATTCATAAGCTCGATATCGATATCGTTAGAAATTTCCTTAAGATCCCAATTTCTGGAGAATATGAACAATTGCACATGTGCTTATATTGCACGTTCAAATCACAATAGATTTTATTATAGCCTTTAGAATGAATTTGTAGATATCTAATGTAACGATATCGTACAAAAATGCACACACATTGATAACAATGCTTGCAATTCGAGAAGCAATGCTAAGATGATAAGTGCCATAACTGTGAATTAAACACAATATAGGCTTGTATAATGTAATCCTAAGAGAGATGAAGTAGGTATTCAGTCTCGGTGCTGGTCAAGTTAAAAAATGATCGCATTCATGAAATTAAAAAACCGATACTAGGGAATCAAAATTGATAAAATTACGCTACTTTTGGGGAAAATACAGGGATGAGAATACAAGAAGATGGAAAATCGGTGACACTCACAGTCAAGGGCCCGAATGTGTAAAATTACATACCAGGACTAGTAAAATCCGGAATTCCGGAGTAATCTTGAAGTGTCATCCCTGAAACCACCCATGACATTTTACCCACACACCCACAACTTTTGTATATTCTTTGGTGCTATCTGTACACGTTCCTACATTCGATTTATAATGAAATCCATCCCGAAGAATTCAGTCTTTTCCGGAAGAATCCGAAGCATGCCTGAAACTGACTTACATGGAAAGAATTATTCGTAAAGAAATTTTTATGCGATTAGGAATATTCGGAAATGATTTACTATTGCAGAGTGAATCAGTAAGAAATCTGACATGTTGAAAGCGAAATCGATAAATACCGGCATGCATACCGGGTATCTTCTATTTAATGCGATTACTGGAGATTGCTGTGCGCCAGCAATCTTGAAAAATTTGCGAAACTTATTGATGATCTCACTATTGTAGGCCTAGCTCATATTTAACACAATATAGACGATCATCTCACGACATTTGAGCAAAAGTTGTTATTTATGGGCTACAACTACGTAGGCCTATTTGACGATGAATAACAGCAAGTCTACGTGCCTCTATATAAAAATCCTAAACTTTCCTCGCACTACTTTACCTTGCGGTAAATTTGTTGAAGTACACGAGACAATTGAGTCCCTGCTTCTATAAAGCATGCAATTTCCAAGGATGGGTCTTCATCTGATCATGTTTTTTTTAATATATATATATATATATATATATATATATATATATATATATAAATATATATATATATATAGAGAGAGAGAGAGAGAGAGAGAGAGTGGCAAATAAGTTATTATGTACTTAATGTTCAAGTCCTCTGACAAGATATCTTCGGTACAAGCCAGGATATCATTCACTTGTCTTTACTCTGTGAATATCTTTTCGAATGCCCCATAGAAATTCATTATTAAAACATGCATTTCTTTCAGATCGGTATATTTTCCATTTCATGAAAATGTCAAAATTCTAACAGCGTTAACATTACCGCAAATATGCTATTCAAACTGTCCTCCAGCTGCCTCAATACACTGATTGTGCCGAGAGAGGACACTTCTACATATCCTCTGACACAGGTCACTATCATCATGGGTTTGAGAGAATGCTTCACGAACGTACGTCTGGAGATCGTTTTTGGTATGAAAGTTTCTGGAATAAACTAATATATTTAACTAAACCCCAGATGAAGAAGTCCATTGACGTTAGATCAGGGGATCGAGGTGGACATTCAAAACTTCCACATCATCCTATCCATCTATCTGGAAAAACTGAGTCAAGATAATTTTTCACTGTTGTTACTTAGTGAGCGGGAGCGCCATCTCGTTGAAAAAAACAGGCCTGTGGCGCTTACTTACAAAAAATAGAGGAATTTTGACGCTAAAAATAGAGGAAGTGAAAAATGATTCTTTTGCAAAATTCTAACTTATTTGTGGTATGTGCAAGTGTGTTTGGAAAATTGCACAGCAAAAAACGGTTTTTCAACTCAATGAATTGTCTCTAGAACTAGTTCCCTATATACCGCTTGTCCCTCACCCCGCTAGAACCATTCAACTGAACACACATTTTTCCGTTGTAAATACATCCTATATATCTTTTTCTGTCCCCGTCAAGGAGCTCTGTTGGTTCTGATATGTTCTGTATATTCTGTTGGTGTGTGATTTACATACGGATTGAATAAAGAACATTTTAAACTATCTATTTATTGAAACAAATTAACAAGTCTGTGTAACATGATGCTTGTTATACAAATTGTTCAACGGCACTATGTATCAACTCCAGCATTTGAGAATTCTCTTGGCGGCATCAAAATCTGAAGAAGAAAGATTTGTACAGAGGATGTAGACTTCATGATGCAATATACTCGTGGACGTACCTTTGGAATAATAGCCTTTTTCTCAAGAAACTTTACATCAATTGTTTTTGAATGTAGATAGAGAGAAATCTGAAAGTGATCATTTAACCTTTAACAACGTAGTTTAGTCGAAAATAATTCGACTTACCATCTGCAATTTTACTTTGCTTAGGCAATGGCCTATATCTTGAATGAGACAGATTCTCCGTGAACTTTCGCTTATTTGAGTTCTGTTTATTTTGCATTTGTTGTATCTCATCCAGCTTCGTTTGAGCAATTCCATCATAGCTTGTGCTACTCCAATATTCTCGACATTCTTATTTTGGATTGCTGTTTTGATTTTTGCACTAGCTTCTTTGATCAAATTATTTGCCACGGACATTTCTCTCTCCATTATTCGATCCATATCGTGGAATTCCCGCAATCTTGAATTGATATTTTCTTTTTCAATTTCGACCTATTTTTGTTCCGCTTCGGCTTTGGATGTATCTTCCTTACTTTTTGACGCTTTTGATTTCTGTATGCTGTCTTTGTAGGTGGCTCGAGCAGCGGTCATTCTTTCTATCAGCGACTTTGTTATCGGCAAATTTTCAGGTTTCTCTCCCAACGACATCAAGCTGTCATTAGTAGTTCTAAGAGCTTTAATACTTTGAAGAGACAAAGACGTTCTAGTAGTGACCATCAAGAACTTATTCCGTGAAAAGCCTCTTTCAACATCTGCACTTCCGTGAAGAAGCACAATACTGCTTTACTCAACTTTGTCAAAATTGGGTACTTAATCTGTCCATCAGTCCGCTTAATTTGAAATACTTGGCTCCAGCATGCGTCAACTAGAACGGAAGAGTACCACAACTCCTGGATCAATGGTTCGATGGAATATTGCATCCATTCATCCACGAGTGAATCAATCTCGTTTGGTTTCACAACAGCTTTCAAGTTTTGGCTTAATATTTTGACATGAGTCAATCCGTTTTCTTCCGTTCTGCATGAAGGGCTCATGCACCGCAAAGACTTCAAAACAGGATTAGAAAGTGGGAGCTTTTTCGATAGGTGTCCCGCAACCGCGACGTAAAACCTTTTGACATCGGCCCGAAAACTCAAGTGCTGTGATGGAGTACACTGTTTGAGTAACGATTCTGCTTTCACCCCTATGTGAATTGTCTCAAGTTGGTTTTCAGTACATTCCATGTCAATTTCTAAAAGCTGATGTCCTTCTTTTGTGCAACAGTGTTCGGTCGGATGAACCTCAACAGTAACATTCTGATCAAATCAGACAACTGGGTGGGTGTACAATAAATGTACAAGCGGGCCTTCCGTTTGGAAAAAACGTTCAAATTTGTCAAAAACCGATGAAACAGAGACAATGAAATGGATTTTGGCTTCGAAAGTTCTATCCTGCAGTGCAGCTACCATTCTGTTGTATCGAGCGTTGGATGTGCAAATTTTGTTGTTCTGTTTTATAGACACTAAGAAATATTGCTTCAGTGCAACAAATTGCTCTGCTAATCTGATACACAGGTCCTAGTGACAGCATCATTAATGTAAGCTCCGCCTGTAAATTATATATATTAGATAACATTTAATCGATGTATAGGGACCAAAAAACATTCGAAATCTGTTTGACGTATACTTGTATATTTTCCCTACTGATGTCTTTAACAACGATACATCATTATCAACATTAATACATTTTTAGAGGAAATAGAGGAAAATTTCTAAAATAGAGCATTTAAGAAGTGAGGGACCAAAAATAGAGGAAACAGAGGACCTGCCACAGGCCTGAAAAAAGTTCTCAAAATCGTCTCTGTTGAAGACTCGGACCAATAACCGATTGCAACGCTCTCAAGTAGATGTCACCAGTTATGGTGGAATCGAAAAAACAAGACCTACTATTCCGAAAGAAGTGCCGGCCCAGAAAGTGACACCAGGCTCATCTAGATGTCTCTCGATCATTATGTGAGAATTTTCGGAGTTAGAATAGGTGCAATTATGCCTATTTGCATGGCCCGACAGCTTAAACTGCGCTTCGTCTGACCATACGATTTTGTCAGGAAGATCAGGCGTCGCATCGGACTGGTCTACAAATACCTCACAAAACTGTAAACGGCGATTACGATCATCTGCCATGAGACAATGTATCCACCGAGGCACGTAAGGTCGATAATTGATGTCTCAGAATTGACTGCATCGATATTCTGTTGATGTTGAATACTAGACTGCACCGCCGAGCTGATGTTTGAGGTGCTTCGACTAGCGCTTGAGAGACTTAAGTCGTGACTTTCCTCGGTGTTCAGTCACTGGGCGAGTCGTTAGCATGGGCATGATATGTGTAGTTTGAAACATACACGAACACCGAAATTTAGTAGATACTAATGGCTTTAACTATTTTTTTTTGAGCAAAATTTCCCCTCACAAACAAGTAACCTAGCTACGTTACTGGATCATCTCATACAAGTGAATCGCGCTCCTTGATTTGTTAATCAACGTGCAACAACGTTCAAAAAGATTCGCTAATGAGACATGTGCACAATTCCTACTTGCCTTAATTGACATCTAAAAAACATTTGGTCATGCCTCTAATCATTCGAGAAGTGGCAGTAATATACAGGTTCCTATTTTTCGCACTAAGTGGGTACGATAAACACTCCTAGTCAACCAATTTCCGCATTCCAATCAATTGCGGATTAATGGTGAACCAAGTACGTATTTATAAATGATTTTTCGAGTAAGTGGCAGAAAGTTAGGTCCTAATGGCAAATTAAAGGGAATGACTGGAGTATTCTAATGCAAGTGAATTGCTTAGTGATAGTTGATAAGATCTTGTAACATCTAAAATAGCACAACTACTTTGCCAGAAATTCGCTACATTAAGTATCATATTTAGAAACAAATAATTTAAAAAGAGAAGAAGTACAACTGTTTAATATTCATTTTACAAAATGTGCTTACTTTCAGATTCAAGAGACATACTAAAATAGAAGATCAACATGATCTATCATCGTCTTTTGAGTTCTTTCTTAATTATTTTCAGAAAAGTCAGGAAACAGTGAGCTGAACGATTGATAATTACTACTGTCATTTCCAATAAGTGTACTAGAGAAAAGAACACACAAAGAATGCTAATTGAGGAGCCAAATCATCTCATGCCATTCCTAAGACATGTGAAAAGCATTCCATTATGTTGCGAATGATTGTCCAGCGATTTACTGCAACCGTAGAGCTAGGTCTGGGAATAAGTGTGGTCTGTCAAAAATACTGGTAACAAGGCGAAAGCATTGTCAATTAAGTAAATATCATCCTTCTGTTTGCCAGATGTATATGATGCACCCTCTCGAAATCCATGCATTCAAGGAAACAATCCTCACTTTCAGCGCTAATGAGAGATGGCTCAAAGATTCCATCCCATTTTAATTTATTCTTCCTGTCATAAATAGTTTGAAATATAGCAATTTAATTAATGAACTTGATTTAAGTTATTTAAATATTCCACTATAATTGATGGTCATATGAAACACTTTTTCAATCTGTAGATATCTTCTCATTGAATCATAAAAGTTTCAGGAATTTCGAAAAGAATAATAAAAATATATACATACAGAAAATTAATGCCTATTATTTGGAAAATATATTTCAAGATCCCAGCGATCCCAACCGATTCGAATTGGGACCAGCGATGTCAGCGATTCGGATTGATATATTCTTCATCTGATTCAGAGCCTGCTGTTCTGCATGGACCAGAAGTATAGCATTAGAGTATGCATTTTTGAGTTCAATCGTTTCATTACGGAACAACTTACGTTTTCTCTGTCCAGCAGAACAATCTAAGTCAGACCTTGTAATATTGAGAAAAGCAATCCTTCCCTCGACCACATTTCAACATTTGAATATTACAATATCCTCAAGTGAGTACTGGAATCTCTCAAGACGACATGTGCAACTTCGAAGCATCCCGAAAATTATTGAGACCCGAGAAATATTCCAATTCTATTCATTTCCATCACATGTGTTTGTTCATCAATTCATGCATTCAGCGCTGCCTCATTGTCCAAGCAATTGAGACAGTCTTTCTGCAACAGTGCAATAATTTCATTTTGCTGCCAAATCTTTCTGAAAATGCTAGTAAAACATTTCAAAAGACTAGTAAGAATTTCATGACTCAATCCTGGGACTGAATGTCGGCAGTGGAAACCGGTAACAACCTTGAATTACCGATTTCATAATTAACTCCAAAATGATCTTCAAAATGTTCTCTCTACTTGCTTTTATCTGTTGAAATTGAAACACTGGATTTTATGTCGTTTTGCTGGCAAAGAAAAACAAATATATACTTTTCAGCTCACAAATGTTTCTTTTCTCTATAGCGAATGGGAATGCAACGAGATAACAAACCATCGACAAAGTTTTCACTTGTAAACTCGCCATGCTAGCTGGTTTGCCCAACCTAAAAATTTCTTTTGACAATCTGAAATCGGATGATGTGAGAATTTTTGATGCAATTGATGTACCCGATGTTTTTCCTTATCGATGCACATGCCAGGTAATAGTACATTGATGATTGTTTTAAAGTAAACACAAAGTTGTCTTATGGTCTTAATGTCAAGAATATCATGTGACCTCGAGGGGTTGTTGAACGATAGAATATCCACCAGGTTTCCACTAGGCGAATGACAATTGGCTTATTAGGTGATGACTGCGTGCACTGTCAGAGGGATCCTTTAACTATTGTAGGCTATTGATAAGTAATTTGTCTCTAGGCCATCAATAATAGTAGTGAATTAGTCTCCAGCAAATGAAGCATGTGAGTCCTGATGATGCCCATGAGAAGAAAGCTGTGTGTACCAGCTTATCCGTGTTGATGGACGTGAGAACAATGTTGCATTGGTTCATCCGTAACAATTTGTAAATAAGTGTTGAGGCTCGCACTCCGGTAGTCGGTACCGAAATCAGGTATATAGTCCACCGGGATCGACGATGCTTCTTATTTCGCAATTGATCATCAGGACTAATCCGATTTTGAAAATTGTGATAATCGAAGCTAGCTAAACTGCAAGTTTTTCTTTTCCAGATGTTTGTCTATTCCAGGGATCACGTCCAATGTTGGATTCGAAAATAACATTGTTTTCGGCATACATATTTATACATGCAACTAAAAAGCATGTCGCGACGATACTTATATGAATAGATTGGCCGGATAATAGTGAATTCGAAAAAATCAAAGTATCACGCGTACAAAATTCTGAAGAGACATTGAAGTCAGAGTGGTATGAACAAAAGCAAGCTTAAATTTGGCAAACTATTCAGAAAGGCGGCGATGGAATAGGCCTACACTGGCTCCATGCTTTTCTACTGGGCCATAATCATCAATTTTTTTGGCATCAGATGGAAATTCCTGGTGTTAAAACGCATTAGGCTTACATACCAGGGTTGCAAAAAATGTTGTGTATCAATAATATCTCAAATGTGTTTTATATGGTTTCTTGTTTTTTGTTCGAGAGAGAATTGTGTTGGTACTTACATTGAATTTAATTCTTCCCTCAAAGACGGCGAAGAAAAGGAAAATATGACAAAAGGACTTCTTTGATTTGGAAACCTTTTAGTTGTAATGCTTAGTTATGGCATTTACAGCTTGATTAAATCACTGAAAGTTTCCTTTTATTATTAATTTCTGAATGCTTTTTATTTCTTCTTTCAATTCATTTTTATATTTCCCCTTTAAGGTAATAAATAATTTAGGTTTATTAAGCTTCATAAAAGAAAAGGAGAAAAGAAATTTTGAACTATTATAGGGATAATGATAAAAAATACGAAATGGCAATTGAATAATAAATTACTGGTAGGTCTATTTCGCAAAAGAAAACAAAAGTTGACAAAATAACCATATAGAATGGATACAAATCACACTTAAAAGTCGTCTTGATGATTAAGGACATTCATTCAAAGCACGTCACTCACTCATCGCACTAACCATCACTATAAGCACATAGTCATTTTCATCAGCGAAATTATATAAGAAGCAATCATTTACAAAAACATTTCTTGGTCTGTTAACACACAATCTTCATCATTTTTACTAATCTTGCTATGGTTTTGGTGGTGATAAGTAGTAATAGCACCGCAATGCCACAAAAAGTTCTGCCACGCTCGATTCGATTATCTCTGTAACTGTACCATGTGTACTACCTGTATCGAATGAACTTCACTCGTTCTCTAGCATTGCATGCATGCATACTAGTATGTATTTGTCAAAAGATTTACTATATTAAATGAGCAATTATGCATACACGGAAATGATTGCATAGTCCGAAGAATTGTCGATTGTGTATCGAAAAACGAAAACACACCTTTTACAGGAACAAATAATACAAAAAAATTAAAAATAGCATTAAATACATTGTATTTTTAATCATTTTTAAAAAATATTTTAAATATATTAAGGGTCATTCCACGCCACTTCAACAAATCGGTGTGGCTGACTTTTTCAAATTCCGCTGAAACTCACATATTATCTTTACCTGGGTATAACTAGAGGATCCCTAAAGTATTTCCGTCCAATTTTGTCTAAAAGTGCATTTAAATGACCTTTAAAGATGAGGTAACGCGCTAATTTTGACAAATTTTGAAAAAACTATATGAATTTCAAATTGCTCTAATTCTGGTCTCTTTGTGAAACGGGTGCTGAAATTTTCACTGTCCATCCTTCAAGACACATATATTATGGAGAAACAATCACAAGTTTCAAAATTGATATAGAGAAAAATTCTAAGTGACCTTGAAAATTCGATTTTTTTGAATTTTTTTTGAAAAAGTGCATTTTTTGAAATTCTCTAGAAAAATATATGAACAATATAAAATTTAATCAGTATTGCAGGTCAACTATACTGGTCTTGGAGATACTGAGAAAAATTGTCAAAAAAATCCCACCATTCTGGAAATGACTTTTGCATCCCATTTAAGTTGCTCAAATTTTCAAATTTGTACATCTTTGACCATGTCCTGCCAATTTCTCTATGGTCGAAATTTTAATTTTTTTGATGGATCAGTAGCAGCTGGGAATGAAGAACAAGTATCCAAAGTTTCATAACCCGTTTTTGATCAGAAGAGTGAGAAATTGAATTTGAAATTTACTAAAATAGTATGTTGCTACTTATAAGTAGGTAATAAGTAGTAGTACACTACTACCCAAATTCTGTCATTCTTTTGCATATACTCACACACAAAACTTCAAGTAAGTGATGCCGATTACTTTAACATCAAAAACACGATGATCATGTACAAAAATCTGTTTAATCGGATGAATAGGCTACAATATGAAAACTTGACCAGAACACACAGAGTGGTTACAAAAAAATCAAACATTCAGCTGCGTTAACTATGTACAGTGAAAACAGTGAAAAATGATCTGAACTTCAATTGCTAGGCCTACATGATTACTTGAGAATTACATCTATCTAATTATTACAGTTATTGAATACAGGCTATGAATCATTACAGTTTACAATTAGGATTGACTATTCAGCTCTCATCAGTACCGTACCTGCACATGTACATATCTTATGTACAGTCTCTCTACAATGTATACCTTCGTCTATATATAAATACAATCGCTCTGTTGATCTAAGTAATCTTGTACATTCCTCTTGAATTTATCAATGTTGGTTCCTGGATTTTCCGAAGTATGTCAACAAGGGGGGTATTGATGAATGTCAGGGGAATCGGGATAGCGGAAGTACTGGGGTCCAGCTTTGGATAAAGTCTGAATGGTGGCAATATTGTCTCCGATTTGTAGAATTTGACCAGGGAATTCCGCTCCAAAGTAAGAGACGATCACCCAGTCGTTTGGTTGCCAGTTGACATCGTCGAATTCACGTTGTTCATTATCACTAAAAGAGAAGCATACGGGCGATTTGTATAACTCATTGATGCAACAAGAACTTTGTGCTTAAAAATTTTCTTTCCATTCAAAGTTATACCATGCAAACTAGACCTACCAGTTGCTTACAAAATTTGTGACATCAAATGAAAACAATTAAGGCTGATAATACTCAAATAAAATGCACGTAGCACACTAACATGCGCTCCATTTATTGACAAACCCGACTGTAATCGAAGAAGTGTGTACATGTATATGCCCTATCTCAATAATTATTATTTAATATTATTTAATTATTATAATACACGTGAACCCAACACCCCAGACTACATACTGGCTCACCTATTCAGTATTTGTTCTGCCTACGATCGTCCGCCAAACCAAGCTTCAGGAAATTGATGAAGAGTGACCATGTTTACAACATTGGCAAATTGACAGCAGTGTCTGCACAAGGTAAAGAGCAAGTATTAAGCAGAAACCGTTTTGACTAGGATTCATTGAAAGTAAACAGTAGTCATACGTGCGAGGCCCATGTTTTAAAGGTGTCAATTATTGTGCAATTTTTTATTCATTTGTTGAAGGTAAATATACAGTCGATACATACATATATACAGTACGTACAAGCAATTATTCTGAATTGTACAACGTATTACATACGATAGGTCTACTGATTGTGAAAAATGAATTTGTTCTCAGCGGAATTTCGAGTTCAACTTAGCTCCACTCCTGATTTATGCTTAAAACGCACAGTCAATTACATTGAGTAGTTTACAGCAGCCTGTCTAAGAATAATAATTACCCATTTGTACTCACTGGTTGCGCCGCTTCAGATTCTTCCGTCCGGCTCATGCGATGAAGATAAGACGAATGATTAATTGAAACTTTGCCCGAGGCTTTGGTAGAGGATTGCGCAATCCTTTGTCTGTGGATAATGTCTTTCTCCCACAGGATGAGTCATCCTGGGAGTGGGTTTCCCATAGGAAGATGAAAGGAGATGATTGCGCAAATAGTGTCCAAATCTCACGAATGATACATCAGAATCGCCACAATTGGTATTAAACTTTATTCCACGAGAAGGGAATAAGTGACCGCACCGTGCGATAACTTAACTCTAATTAGTTATCCTTTCAGCGACGTAAATTCATAGCGTTGGATGAAAAGCTGTATGAATAGTATGAAAAATCCAGATTCCCTTTTCATGTTGCGCAATGTCACATTTCAGACTGCATTACGTCTCCGATTGACCAGAGTGCAGATTTCTCTTACCTAATAATTTCATCTACAATCAAACAGGTTGGCCCTCTCACAAGTTTCATGACGCAATTTCTACAGAGTTATCTGTCTCTCTCATTCAAGTTATATGCCTTGATTTCTGGCCTGTGTTTCTGGCAGACAATGGTGTATTAAAAGCATCTATTTCCAGCTCGATTCACAAGACATTACGCAATTATTGATTTTCTGTGGTTCTGATGATCTTTTATTGTCAGTTTGTGACCACAACAGGGATGCCCTAACCTAACCGAGAATTTCTATCTTCCATCTATCGCCGCATTACGCAATTTTAAAATGTGAGAGTGAGAAGAGACCATTGATTGAAAGGCATCACCGCCGCTAGTATTTCCCCAGCTCTAACAATTTAGTATGTATGAAAGTATGAGTATGCGTGCGCATCTCGTGGAATAAGTTAGTTATTGCACAGTACGCTAAGTCGAGCGCGAAGCTCGAGATAACTAATATATATGACCAATCACAATAACTCATTCACCGACATAGCCTACTAGCTTCCTTGTTAATAAGTTCGATGGACCCGAAACGAGATGTTTATGTAAACAGCCCAATGCAACGCTTGATGAGCCATTTTCAGGACTAAATCGTTGTTCAATGTAAGTGAAGATAAGTCATGTACATGATTGTTTTGTGTCTGTAGATTATGTCGCACGTAAAAAGGTTCGCCTAATGTGTTTTCAGAATAAATAAAGTCTCTCTCTCTCTCTCACGTAGTGGACTTGAGTTACAATAGTATTGTTAAATATAGTGTGTGAGTATATGCAAAAGAATGACAGAATTTGGGTAGTAGTGTACTACTACTTATTACCTACTTATAAGTAGCAACATACTATTTTAGTAAATTTCAAATTCATATTTCTCACTCTTCTGATCAAAAACGGGTTATGAAACTTTGGATACTTGTTCTTCATTCCCAGCTGCTACTGATCCATCAAAAAAATTAAAATTTCGACCATAGAGAAATTGGCAGGACATGGTCAAAGATGTACAAATTTGAAAAATTGAGCAACTTAAATGGGATGCAAAAGTCATTTCCAGAATGGTGGGATTTTTTTGACAATTTTTCTCAGTATCTCCAAGACTAGTATAGTTGACCTGCAATACTGGTTAAATTTTATATTGTTCATATATTTTTCTAGAGAATTTCAAAAAATGCACTTTTTCAAAAAAAAATTCAAAAAAATCGAATTTTCAAGGTCACTTAGAATTTTTCTCTATATCATTTTGAAACTTGTGATTGTTTTCTCCATAATATATGTGTCTTGAAGGATGGACAGTGAAAATTTCAGCACCCGTTTCACAAAGAGACCAGAATTAGAGCAATTTGAAATTCACATAGTTTTTTCAAAATTTGTCAAAATTAGCGCGGTACCTCATCTTTAAAGGTCATTTCAATGCACTTTTAGACAAAATTGGACGGAAATACTTTAGGGATCCTCTAGTTATACCCAGGTAAAGATAATATGTGAGTTTCAGCGGAATTTGAAAAAGTCAGCCACACCGATTTGTTGAAGTGGCGTGGAATGACCCATAACGTATTTCCTCTAATAGAAACAACGGCTTTAACAATCCTGCTGTCTTTGGTATATATAAGCAATACCTCTATTACAAGCAACTCTTTTATTTGATAAAAACCAATTAAATAGTTGTTCAGATTTTTCCTGGAGGGTGCACCGGTTACGCTCAGGTGGTCTTACTCAACGCCGATAAGATAATCAGGTCTTTTTGGAATGCAGAATCACTAATGACGGAGAAGAGGTCATCATGGAAACTCATTTGAGGTGCATCTTTAGGCTTAATGAGTGTAAGTTCCGAGAACTAACGGAACTTATACTGATACAGGCCTACAATTCCAATGTGTGATTTTTTATAGATATATAAATATATAAAAAATATATAAATATATAAATATATATAAAATAAAAATAATATAAATAAATAATAATAATAATAAAATAAAAATATATATATATAAATATATAAAAATACAACTTGTGATTTTTTAGCAAAATAAAAAATACTTCTTATATAAGAAACAAGATAGAAAACTAAGTCAAATTTTTCAAAAATGGATGAATATACCGTATTAGAGGAAATGCGTTATTTAAAATATCATTTTTAAATATCATAACCCTGCTACAAGCATCATCAAAGAGTGCATGGGCTATTTGTAGCGTAATAAACTTATCGATTTGATAAACTAAATTTTGATATCATTTCCTATTTGCATGTTCTCTTGTCTAAACATTGTATAGGCTATATCTGTAGCATTACTTCTATAGCACAGCTGATGTCACTAGACAATTGAGACGCCAGACATCTCATTACGTTGACAAACAGCGGCTTGCCGTGCAATCCCCCGTGCAATTGCCGTTAGTCGGTTAAGAGTCGTTTTAGAGGAAGCTATGCATGAAACTTGTGCTTTTTGTTCATGGCATGAGATGGAACATGGAATTCGCCATCTGAAGCGTGGCTATTGTATCAGTTAAAGATGTAGGCCTATCGCCAATGACGAATGGTGCATGCTTGAATTGATCTACTTTCCCGTTTTTCAAAATAAGTTATATCTACTTGATGAATCTTAATTAATGACCTAAATATCATAGTAGTATGATCAGATAATTTAAATTGAATGTAATGAAAGCTTGAAAAATGATAGTGGCAGCAGTTAGGTTTGTTGCAAAGCAAGTAGGCCTAGGCCTATATAGGTTGAGGTGCGTGCTTGAAACATGATTCTGGGGACTTCCATGGTATAACCATTTTTAACATTTTGGGTTGTTGACACAAAACGTCATCTTTGTTATGGTTGAGAACGTTGATTTAGTGTGGAAGATAATACTTAGTGATGCTAGTCATGAAGGCCATGATTGATAAGGCCACCACTCATGGAATGGAATCAAAGAGGCATTTATTGATAGTTTCTGATACCTTGTAATAGATAATTGTCATGTGATTAACCTTTTCATGCATTTGAGTTGACATAAACGATGTGACGGACTTGATCTCGCTAGCTATCAACTGTGAGTACATATTATTTGATGGTTCAACATCTGCACGATGCAACGGTTGGGCTGTGATAGATCCTAATTCTTCTCAACTGGCAGTAATTGACTTGCACTTTCATAGGCCTAAGCGCAAAATCCTGACTTTGTTAGCATTGTCAGTGATGTGGAAGCGCTATATTGACGATTTTTCGATCGTATGACTTTCATTTCACCGTATTTCTTGTGATGCAATATCCGCAGCTCCGTATCCAGTGTATTTCAATCTCCAATTAATCTAAATTACAGTACACTTAATTACATACACATAAATACAATCGTTAAAATAATTCTTTTAAAATAATTACAATACAATCTTAATCAGTATTCCACCCATATCTGGATTGTGAAAATGAGACGAATGTGGACTTTGGACCATACATTTGCTTCACATCTGAATGTGGAATACAGGGATGCTGAGTCGGAGTCCCGGAGTTCTATCGCTTTGTCCGGAGTGGGAGTCCTGTCAAATGATGGGACTATAGGCCTATGATTAGACCAGAGCGCCTGTTTATGGACGTAAAGCTTCTAATCAGTAACATATAATCATAAAGTGCACAGGTCTATAATATCCGTTATAACAAAGTTCTCCGATTTAAACATGAAAATGTGATAATTGTGTAATTTTGTGGATTCGACTGTGTCTATTTCTTCAAGTGAATTATTTTCTATTGCAGAGAGATCCATGCGAATGTGGCTGTTCTGATATCAGTGAGGGTGATATACAACTAGTTTTCGAGAGGTAAGTAACCGGTTAGTCGACGTTTGTTGAAGAGTTGGTTCAAACTCGAGAAGACCCTCAAAAATTGGCAGGCATGCTCTCAATTATTAAAATACGTAGTCGGCACGAACTGTGTCGATAATTAACTTAAAGTGCGCGGCTAATATTTGAAGTTAGTTAGCAAGACATGTCTATATTAAAAACTTGAGTGTCCTTACTGGTGCACTGACAGAACTTTAGTTTCAATTGAAAATCATTACAAGCAAATGTTCATAGGTTTGAACCATGGTGTAAAAGCAGTTTTGTTCATGCATGGAAATGAAATGTTGCAGTGCAATGTTTTCAATGAATATTTCGAAATTTCAAATGAACCATGTTGAAATTTGGCAACTTTATATAGACTAAAATTAAGAAGTCTATGAGTTAGTCGTCCTTCCACTCCCAATTCCGTACGATGAATATTGCGAAATTTGAATTTACTGTGTGATCTTGCTATGTATAGATTACATTTTTGGATTGATCAATTTGGTGTCAGCTATTACAACGTTAATGCTGTAAAAAACATGTCATTTCGTTGCTTTTACTAGCAATTCGTTCAACAAAGTAGATTCTAAGAAGACGCGTTCTTTCCATTATAGAATTCCGATAGTCGAATATAAAAAATAAAGGAACATAACAATACATGACTAGATCGGACAGGGTCATTGAAGACAACACTGCATTGTGGACAAATGTTGTCATGACAAGAGCATTAAACAAAGGCGACTTATTGTGGTTGGCAAGAACCCTGTCAGTAGACTTCTTAAACATTCACGACTGTTGTCATTTCTCCTTCGATATAGGCATAAACTCATTTTGATTAAATACCGTAGCTTTTAATAGACGGTATTTAGGCGTTGATTTTAACAATGTCAAGATCCTGGACCATGAGTTGATTTGGAGACGGCGGGTCATTAAGGAAGATTTTTGGACTTAAAAATGTAACTTTGTCAACAAAGTGAAATTCAGTCAGAGTGATTCTTGGTCCTCTTTGCTTTGATATGTTCTATGTTAACATGGTGCTGTAATCTTTCTTTTCCTTGACTTTATTTGTCTTATTTATCAAGCTACTTGTATAGTTTTAGCAGTAGATAGTGATATGCCTTCGACTTTTACTTCGTCTAGCAATTCTTAGTTATTGTTTGCTGTTTCTGTGATAGTTGTTCACTCTCTGTGTTGTTCACGATGTGTCTCTCGTTGGCATTGTTTGTCAGACCTTCGAGAATGCAGTACGTCGTATTGTGAAAGTACTCGTGCAAGTGCAGATATTGAGCTGAACAATATCACAGTAATCCACAGTAACAAAAAAAATGTCCAGCTCATCTTCATTACCTCAGACGGTATTTGGCCAAGAATCTGTAGATTACGACTATTGTTTTCATAAATTTGATTCTTCTTGAGATTTAGCAGCATAGACTTTGATCACTGCCGAAACGAATCAATGTAATGATCATCAGCAACCGCTAGTTTCTGATCTAGTCCCGCTCAATCAAACAAAACGAAAAGTCGGATTTTCTACAGTTTGAGTCTTTAGGTGAAAAATATTGTCGGTTAAAATGAAATGCAATTTTCTGACAGAGGCGGGCCTAGCGTTTTGTGAGAAACTTCTTTTTCTTCACCACAATTTGTTGAGGAATACCTCTCATGTCTCACATTCTTTAGGGAAAGTTGGTTACATGTTTGCTTCAAAAGGATACCTGCATGGTTATCCTTTTTTCTGTTGTTTTAGACTGAATAATTCATGATAATGAAGTGAGATAATAGAACCTATGATGAAATTATTTGTCAGTGAAGACAAGCTTTACATTTGCATTCGAATTCCTTCAGTTTCTCAGTTAAAGGCATATTTGAAAAGTAGGCTTTTTGGAAAGTAAAGCATGAAATTCCATAATTAGTGGTCCGAGCCATTCACTGTTCGTATTGAACTCGATTCAACAATTTAGAGAAAAATGCAGTTTCATTTAATCGTAGATAGATTTTGTCGACTTTATGGCAGCTGATCAAGGAATTATCTCCTTCAGATATGCACGTATCAGTGTCTATATTAGGTCTACATTAATTGAATTGAAGACAACTGAATTTAAACAGAAAGTTGTCCAGTGCAAGTGTATATAGAACCAGATCTCAGAAATTGTCAATATCTTAGTAGAGAATTGGAGTATGTGGAAGACGGTGAAGCAGTTTATCACATGTTCTGCTATTTGACCAAAGGTCTTTTTGCTCTCTTGCTCACTTACCCTCAAAGCACCTTGAACATTCGTCGAGCAGAAAGTTTACACTCGTGATTGCATTTACGAGTAGTTGTATGAATAGCGTTCTTCAAATACATTCACAAGTCGACCGAATTTTTGTTAATCCAAATAAAAATGAGAGATTTCCGTTTTCCATTGCAGTCTGGGAATCACGACGAGAGATGAAGCTGTGGAGGAAGGAGTTCGATTGAACACCGTCCATGTGTGGGGAACTTCAGAGCTGAGTACTGATGATTTACTCGGATTCTTCGGCGAATACAACCCGTCCTCAATTGAGTGGATAAATGACGAAACATGTAAGCACTTTCTGTCTTGATCTGAAGCACAACAGAGCAGTTTCCTCTCAAGATAACCTATATCAGTGTCCTTTTTACTCATGTGCTCCTCTAGAAAGAAATCTAGGTGTAGCCCGGAATAAAGGTCATTGTAAATAATCTTATCAAAGGCATTGTATTATTGTAGGACCTGGCTATTTTATTGTCTGTTGCTTATGAAATGTATTGTTATTTACGCAACTATGTTATGTTTCTGGTGGATTAAAGTGTCATGGAAATGGAGTCTGTACCAGTTGCAAAGTCAGGTTTGATGATTGCACAATGCAGTAGTTGCAGAGTCTTATGGTAATTAAACGGCAGATTAATAAATATAAGAAAAGTATTTCGAAAATTAACATAAAATATATATTTTCGGAAATAAGGAAGGCCAAAACTTCCCAATCATTTTTAGGGCGCAGATGCAATTAAAGTTTAAATTTTGACATATCTTCGGCGTCCAGTGCCTTCGGTGGTCCTTCTTGCTTCTATTTTCGCAATCATTTTAAATGAAATTGTTTCACTAATGTAATCTGTATTAAATCAATGAAGAAAAACAAAGGAAAAGTGTTTGGCTATCGATCAGCAGAGTTTTATGTTTTGATTGGACCGACAACCTGCAACAGTCAGCTCATAAGGTTCTATCTTCTTACCAACAGATATTTTGTTGCCTTGCCCTGTGCTCACATGATCGCATTAGATTGCTTTTAAGTGATAATAATCGCAAGTCAACCTTGGAGCTTGTATTCAAATTTATCCGCGAATGATCAAACACCATTTAATCCTTCTCTGTGGTGGATTTTCCAGTCATCATGATAAAATATATGATGATTCATCTCTTGATTAATAGCCTTTTTTCTTAATCAGCAACAACTCCCAGCAATTTATCGTTCATAATCACCATTACTAAAGGTGAACCTGCGTTAAAAGCTGATAGACGCATTAATCAGTTGAAAATTGATAATAACATCACCGAAAGGCTGTGAGCAAATGATAATCTATTGAATATATTTAGATATGGATGTAGTCTTTTTATTCGACAAGACATCTAGGCCCTATGAAGAAACTTTTATCTCTTCGACAACTCTTACACTGAATTCTATGGTCCATTTCGTTGATGTGTTAATTTGTTCGAAAAAGTTGATCATCAGATATCACAGCATTGCATATCTATGGTATAGATCATATAGCATAATCCATTTGGCATATATTTGTACGCATAGCAAAAATCCCTAACCTTCAGATCTATCTATGCTTAATCTACATAGATGCTCAAATTCGAATTTGAATGAGATCCTTTAGATATCCGCAATTCGATGAGATGGAGTTTCAAGATACAAGAATATCAAAAGATGAACCTCTGCTCATTTGTAACGAATGTGCCTTGCCTACGTCACGAACTATTGACAGAAAACGGAACGATAAAATCCATTGGAAATGCACTGATGTTAGTTCAAAGAAATGGAAAATATGCGAGTATAAGTAAAGCGTGTCTAACAAAACGACCATCCCCTTAGATAAACACATTAGAAAGCAGCTCACAACATTTCCGATAAATCAGCATTAAGCTGCAGGTGTCACCTTGGCTAATTTGTATGAGGATACCAAGCTTTCATGTCATGTGTCATTTTAAATTGCGAAATTCCGGCCGGTATGACTTGGTTTCGTTCTTCCAGGAGGCAGTGTAGTTATTCATGGTTTGAATAGTTTTGTGATGAAAGCAGTCACTTCCAGGCGCCCTCCGACAATCGATGAATGAATCCAATGCGTCTCCTGCTTTCAGGATGTCGGATTAATGCGTCTAGCTGTGTCGCACACACCTGTCAATGATTGACAAGCCATACGTTGTGACTGCGCCTGGAACAAGGTGCACTGTGATGCTTGTCTGCTCCACCCGGAGGCATTGAATCAATTTTTCTGTGCATAATTGTCCATAGATTTGCATTGCTTTGCATTGTCCCCATCTCTCCTGCAGGTAACGTCGTGTTTGAGAAGGAGAGTAGTGCATTCCGAGCTCTACTCAATCTGTCGGAGATTGTGGACGTTCCTTCGTCCGACGACGAGGAGTCAGAGAACGCAGATCGTGCCATTGAGAGGATTCTCAGCCTTGCTGGAGAAATGCCTGACGATGACGAGGAAGAAGAGATGATGGAAGTCTCCTCCATGAAACGGAGAAAGAGGAAGCGACTTCCAACCGGGAAATGGAGACAAGCTGTCGGAATTCCAGAGAGTGCTGAAATGTTGCTGCTGAGATACGCCAAACAAAGTAAATCATCATTTCCTTTGTATCTTCCATCAATATTAACATCTCGTTGTACTGTGCGAGTGAAGGCTAAGGCAATGCATGCAAACTGGCTATTTTTCAAATGATGATCTAAAAACCATATTAAAATGTGGCTTTAAAATTATGTAAGCTAATCTTGCAACTTTAAGAATGTTTGATTTTCGTCTGTGAATCGTTCGTAAATCTTGGATGTAAATCGTTTCAATTTAGTATTTGAGGAAAGAAGGCCTAATCGTATTATTTTCTCTCCTGAATCGCAGCTGGGAACATTTGATAATTTGATTTTTTGTGATGACAGTTTATTTAGATGCCCACCAAATTCATTGTAAGTTATGATGGTAAGTTAATTTTAATCACTTTATTTCCTTCATTTTATCGATCATTCGTCAATGGATTTGATCAACTTTCTGTTATTCGAACTTTTTATTTTATGCATTAGTTCATTCGTGTTTCAACTCTCTGAAACGTTCACTATAAGGCGTAGAATGATTTACATGAATTGTTGAATGATAGCTTATTGAATACAATTCAGTTGTCATTGCCTTTCTAAGGATGAGTTTTCGCCCTCCGTCCACAAATTATTGAGATTCTAAATTCTTGATGAATTACATCCATCTTAGATACGATCAGATCCATCTGAAGCTTACTTCTACCTGGATGAAGGTTGTTAATCACTTACTTTTCTCACTTTATAATAGTTTTTATTAATAGTATTTTGAATCAAGAAGGCTGAGAGTTTACATCTAGTTTCTCTGGTTTTTCGATGCTAAATGTCACATGAGCCCACTGAGATGAATTGTCTGTCTGTTGAGTTATCCCGCAGTCAAACAATTGAATTCATCTCTTCGCATGTGCATTCTGCGATCTTATGTTGATAGAAGATAACTATCCCAAGCAGCCTGTCCACCTTTAGGAAAATTCTGCATGACTCAAGCAATCATATGGGCCATTTCATGTGTGTCGGACGCAATATCTCCATTTTTCCCACACTGAAAACACTTATTTATCTATGATGCGTAGCCTCTTGACTTCCTAAGTATCCACCACAACTAAATGGTGACAAATAATGTATAGCACCTGTAGGGACTAGAATTTCCAGTAAATTCCGCAATTTCCATAAATCAGCCAAGAATTTTGTTGGGTCTGACAATTCCTCCAAAAGTTTAATAGAAATTGGATAGGATTGAGTGTGACAATGTGTGGATTGTGATGGCCTCTTTACTGCTACATAGTGGCGTAGAAAGCAGTATTGATGTGGAAATGAAGTTATAAATTAATATATTAATAAGACTACTGAAGATTCGCAGCTACAACATTCGCTGTATTTTTCGTTTCCGCAAGTCGGCTAGGGATGAATTGTATACCCTGATGTGTAGCTCATGTCGGACGCATACGAGAGAATCCTGTTTTTAAATTTTTCTGTTTGGATCTTATTTTCTGGGAATTAGGTGTAGTTAGAGTCAAAGTTCCCTTTTACAGTTATGTACACTCAAAACTGATTCTAAAGAGTCTGCAAGTAGTTGATGCCGACACCTCATCCATAGTGATACATAGGTCAAGCTTCTTCGTGTCGGACGTACTCGACGATTTTTATCAGTTCAAAGGATGTTTCACTTGGCACATCTATTTGATAGCATGTATTAAGATCTATTCAATAGTATCAAAAGTATTCAAAACCTATTTGAGATACAACATACAATGCTAATAATACTGCTTGTTATCATGCAAGTGATGATTTATTTTACTGCATAACTATTGCGATGATTTTCCCGTCCTGTTTTGTACCTACAAGCTAATACGTAATATTCTTCATATCGAAACTTTTCTGATTGAGAAGATGTCATCGATAGCGACAGATGATTATGCTCAGGAAGTGGCACAGCATGTGCTGATGACGCAGTTACCATTGATGTAAGCTTTTCACTATAACCAAACCTGATATTATTGTATGTTATCATTTACAACTTATTACATTTATGTGCTGATTTAAAATTTGCATCTTCAGGATGTTCATCCCTTTAGCGTCCTCTTCTTCCAGGCGTCTTTAGGCCAATTTTAATCTTTTGCAACAGGTTCCCCTACAAAGTCTCAATTAATTTCCTTGCCTCAAATAATGAGACTTGTTTTTGTTGAACATTACTTGCCTGATGGAATTGAAAAGGTTATAGTTGCCCGATTATGAACTGCATAATTTAATGATCTATTCCAAATAGGATCTTCTATTTTGATTTATTGGTCGATATTTACAGAGTAGCTGGCAAGTAGGTCTTAAATGAAGAAAATGAAGAATTCTGCATCTGCGGTTTTAATGAATAATCAACTAATAAATGAATTGTGTGTCCGTCTCCTGGGTGGGTAGACATCGTCAAAAAGTCACGACTTTTATCCACATTGGATAGTGATCGTGAATGGATATTTGAGAGTAGATTCATTATCATCTGCAGGTGACAGGAAAATGAAGCAAGGTGCTGAACGTGTGAGCCGTTATTATCAACGATATGGAAATCCGAATTACGGAGGTGTCACAGGCGTTCTGACGGATTCATTCCGCCGACGAATGCGGCAGAATCATCGCCGAACTTCTCCAAACGGTGAAAACACGCGTGATATTCAAGTAGATGGACGAACTCCCATCTCCTACGGTGAACTCTATTCTGACAGCGATTCGGCGAAGGAGGAGCTGAGTGAAGAAGTTGAAGAGGTCGATTCCCGACCGGCTGCTCCTCGTGGAATGAGAATGATCGCTGACGAGGAAGAAGAGCGAAAGAGAAGCAAGTCACAGTCCGGAGTTCATTCCAGGTAAGATTCCGTTCATCGGCGTTTCTCATGCCGCCCTCATTATCGCAGGGAAAAGCTCAAAGACTTCAATGACTGTTATCCAAAATTGATCGTTTCAGGATTCTAACTGAGAACAATTTGCATCAATCCAATCTAAATTGAAAAACATGAAATATTGAATAGTCATTCAATAGATCACTTATGAATAGTCAGCTGTTGTTGTTTGTAGAAGTTTTCGGTAGAAAATTCCGGTGAAATTCCCGAATTGTTGCGTTCTAGGGGTTTTAGTCCGGAAATGATATTCGAGTCAATCGTACTGGATTCGGTTCGAGAATCCGGCCATTTTTCGGCCTAAAATTCGGTCGAAATTTCGGTGCAAGTATCCAATCGAAAATTTGAGTGAAATTCCCACTCACCATCGCGGAGAAACGCTTTAAAAACCTCCATGACTATTAGATGCCAGGCTTACTAAATTATTGTATCCAAAACTGATGGTTTTCAGGATTCTAATTGAGAACAATTTTGCATCAATCCAATCTAAATTGAAAAACCTGAAATATTGAATAACCAGCTGTTGTTTGCAGTTGAGCATATCAATTATCAATGCTGGCGCTCTAATTGGCTTGTCTCCTTCAATCCATCAAAAACTCAAGAGTATTCTGCTGTCACGACCTAAAAGAGATGATCATTATGGCATTAAGATGTCAGATAATAGGATCAGAGAACTAGATTCCATCTCCTTCCTTGGATTGGCGGTTACGAAAGACTTGCCATGGAAATCGAACATCGAGTCCATCAGAAAACGGGCAGCTCAACGCATTGGTAGTCTCTATCGTGCCAGCAGCCATCTTCCACCACTACCTGTCTGCCATCTTTACAAGTACACTATTCGTCCACAAACACATCTTAACATCCCTGAACGGGGTGAGAAACGTGTCAAGAATCCTATTAGTGAAAACTTGCAGCCGCTCTCCGTCACATGCCATCATAAGAGCTTAGAAGGTGCATGTACTGTGAGTTGCTCGAAGAGTTATTTTGATCGCTTCTCCAGGCCACTTTCCCTGACCAAGACAATCTTGATGCTTTCAGATCAGATTACAAAGTATGTTTTTTTTTTCTTAATATTTTAAGTAATACAAATTATTACTTTTTCATTAAATAACCCCTTGTTTCGTTCATGGCTCATAGCTGTGCTGGGGTGAAAATTCTGTAAAAAAATGTTATTGTATAGAGCAATGTGATGAGAAATGAATAATTTAAGTATCTAATTCCTTGACTGTCACTGTGCTTTGTCGTGACTCTTCAGTGTGGTTCGGAATGTCCCACGCAAGCTAGTGTGCAAATTTGATCCCTGTGCTGCAGATCTGTTCCACCGAAGGAAGTTGCATAGGGAATTGTTGGAATTTTCATCCCAAGATAAAGTCAGGCCTGTGATTACTCCTCAAATTCCTCAAATTTGTTTATTACTCCTCAAATCCTCAAATATAGCTTAACTATGAGAAATTCCTCAAATACGACACACTACAGACTAAATGTCGGAATTAATCTGTACATGCCGAGACCCCGAAAGGAAAAAATGTCGGATAATGTATTGTTTTTTGGCGAATGGCGATGATATGTAAACTTCCAAACAAGAAGCTAAGATAGAATCCTGTAACATGTACCCTACATCCATGCTGCTAATCATGAATCTCTCATGATTTATTTCTTTTCTCTCATGATTTATAACTTAATGATTTTTCTCTCACACACTTGGTGGATTTTAGATAGCGTAATCCCGCTGTGCTAGCTAGATCTGAATATTTTGATTGGAAACAGACCTGTCCTTTTATCATCTGAATGGGCAGACTGTTAAATAGAATCTTTTCAATATATAAGTGATAAACATAATTTTGAAAAGAGCGACTTACTCACCAATTCATTCCACATGAGGAGAGGAGAACCGTTGCTTGTCCTTTTAGTAAGTAGTTTTAAATTTCTAGACATTTTAGGATATAATGATTTTCTTTTAGCCATGTCATATTTAGCACATCAAAAATTAACCAGTCGTTAGCTTGTTTTTTTAATTTTGTTACGTTGAATGTCGTTTTCATTTCTGCAAGCTACAAGGGTGCAGATGTTCCGGTTCGTCTGGATTTATTTTGCTAAGCAGAGAAGTTGTCCGAAGTTATTGTCTGTCGAACTCACTCACTAAATGCTTTCACGTATTTAATGAGTGAAACACAGCTATCAACCTACAGAAATTGTATATTTGAACACTGCAATTTTTTACTTCTAACTTCATAATATTTCTTAGAATTCCAACAATAAAATGCACATTCAATTATTTTCATTAATTATCTTGACCTTTGTCACAACCTTCTTTATATGTTTCTGCGACTATATGGCTGCTAAATGCATGCCTGTACTTCTTAAAGAACTTATGGATTATCGATCTTCCATATCCATTATATGATAACATATAGGTAGCCCAGCCCCACTTGGATTTCAGTGCTCTTATCAACTGAAGCGTTTGTTTCACTCACTCTCTTCCAGTTTATTTCCGCTGAACATGAACACATCCGACGGGGTAAAGCGGATGGTCCCTAAATTTAGTGTCTACATGCCTCCTGGTCACTAGCGTGCGGGGATTGGAAGCGTATGAAGCTCTGCTATCTCATGAGTCTTTTTACAGCTACATTTTCCAGGGTCTGCCGACCGACATTTATCCTGGATGAATTATTCACGTATAGATCGTTTTCATAATTTGCTGAACACAGGTTGGTGTGGAATTAGTGCACACATTGCTTATCGTTGTATGTGAACTTAAATTAAGTAAGGCATTGAACCACTTAGTACTGGGTTGGTAGATTTTCAACCTGGGTCTACTGCAAGATGTGGAAGTCAATATCTCGGCGCAACTTCATGCGAATAGAGGTGATAATCTTTCACTCTTTGCCTGTATGAGGCCAACAACTCAACTGGCAAGCCTGTTCCCGACACTTGTTTTGTGTTGTATTTGAGAATTCATGCTCATTTGAATGTAGATCGGAGCGATATGATCAAACGCTAACAAGTAAACAAAACCCACCAAGACTTATGTATCATAAAGTAAAATTAATAAATTAGTGCGTAATGTGGCGTATCCTTCATGATAAATTACTGACTTTTTTTAAGTCACAAGCATTCCGTCAACGATGTTAAGCTTTCTATACTTATGGGTTACTCTCCTCCCAAATTTGTCTAAAGTCCTACATTATATCCTACATTCAAAAAATTACAGTATCCAAATCTGACAAGCATCATTGAATTGGAGACGATAGCGTGAAGCAGAGCGATATCAGCAGCTTGATCTGACATCCTCTGTTCGACACATTCTAAGCAGATAATACTTGAGGCAACAAATTGATTTCGTAACAACGCGGGAAGTGATTATGACCAAGTCAGTATTCCTTTGCAATATACACAACTTTAAAAAGTGGGGTGTGGTCAACCCTTGGGTTACCTTCTTCGTTGTGACTTTCATGATTTGAAGTTTGGCCCAAAATCCGTGCTAAAATTTGTAGTTTTTCTTGCAATTATCATATTAGGCTTCGTTTCCATTCCTCAAATTTTTCACAAAAAATCCGCAATTTTTTTCATAGGCTAATTACAGGCCTGTAAAGTTGAAAATGAGAACTCATAGTATACACAATGCACAAGTCTAATCCAGTAATTATGAACCGCCGCGTTGTTCTTTTGGGTGTCTGGGAGACCTTAGTTCAAACCTTGGTCAGACCTTGTAAAATAGTTACACTCCGCACTCTTGCTAAACACTCAGCACAAAAAAGAATGAGAGTGGGATCACATGGAAGAAAGACTCTGTGCCTATTGTGCTTCCGAGTATAAACAAGGTTCATTCATTATTTTTTCGACGAACGACACGCGCACCGGCTTAAGGTTGAAAATCGAAGAAAGCAAAGCGAAACAGGTTTTTGAATGATTGTGTATCGTTTTCAATTTTGTGCTAGAGGCCTGCTGTATCATCGTCTTCTGCAGCGGATTTAGTCATCCTAAATTAGTGTGATGTATAATGGATAAATTGGATATCTAAAACAACTTCGCAAATTAAATTGTAAATACTTGTGATTGAATTCTATTCATGGGAGAAACAGACTTCTGTTCGCCTTCTTCACTAAAAAGCGGTTTTTCCATCACCAGCAGGGGTTACGAAAAATTAATAGCAGTTCTGTATCAATCCCAATCAATTGCGATTATTTATCATCGTTGCTTGAACAGACTTATTCTTGATTAGAAATTTATTACATAGACCAAGATACCTATAACCGAGTTCATATACCGAGATGTTTTCACTGACAATCTTGCAAGCTCAAATTTATTTTCTGCTTGCAAAGACGATAAAAATAAGCTGAAAAGGTGCTAAAAATGAATCCAATGAGGTGATAGAAGCAACGAATTCTGCATGTAAGGTTGCATGGAGAGGTTAACAGTTGATGAGTTGTGGTTTCAAGCCGCTTTAATTTTCACTGCAATGATAAGGAACTCCTTCACGGGCGCATTCTTATTCTACACGCGCTCATCGGACGCTGGTGTGAAGTAGGAAGTTGAAAGTTCTCATTACTGACGTAATCATCGGAAAGAGCGAATTGAAGCAGTTGTCGAATTAGAGAAAGGTTCGTGCGGTGCAGTCGAGGGTTCAGTGAAGCGATGATTTTGGCAATAGAATGAAATTCCTGCAATCTTGTTTTGACATTTGGACCATGACGGTCAAAGACAGGCTGAGAAAGTCATTTAGCCAGAGGTTACCAATGCAATCAATGTTGGACAAGAATCAAATAATTGTAATTTCAACAGGACGCTGTCAGTTTATTCCAATTATTTGTTATTGGATAGACTAATACTTGATTTTGAAGTTTTCAGTGTTGTTTCAATTTACCGAATTTGTCTGCATGGTCCTGTATGCTTTACAAGTCGCATAACAGCTTGTTATCAATTTGGATAGTGACTTAGTTGACTAATTCCTTGAAATGCATAATTATGTTATTGATTGGATGTGAATTGCAGATTGTTTACCCTGTATGCTTGTGTACGTCATCGGAGATAAGGAAAAATGTTATAAGTTTGAAAAAAAACAGTCGAACTTGCTTCAATATAACTTAAATCAACTCAATCCTGGTTTGAGCGTCCAGGATTAAGCGGTCGAAACGCGATCGTCCTGACCAAGTTCCTGTTGATGACCTCATTAGAAAAAGTCAAATAATTTCTATGCATATTTTGTAGAATTCTACGAGCGCGTATTTCACGTTTTAGCTTAAGGAACTAATATTAATTCTCTTACACACCTGGTAGATTTTAGATAGCGTAATCCCGCTGTGTTAGCTAGATCTGGTATTTTGATTGGAAACAGACCTGTCCTCCTATCAGCTGAATGGGCAGACTGTTAAATAGGATCTTTCAATATATAAGTGATAAACAATTTTGAACAGAACGACTTACTCGCCAATTCATTACACATGAGGAGAGAAGAAGCGTTGCTTGTCCTTCTAGTAAGTATTTTTAAAATTTTTAGACATTTTAGGATATAAAAATTTTCTTTTTAATCATATTTTGTACCTATTGAAAATTAACTAGTCATCAGCTTGTTTTTTTTAACTTTGTTACCTTGACGCACTTTGCTACGTTGAATTACATACTTGCATTTCTTACATCGCAAGGATTCTGAAGATACCAAACATGAACACCTTTGATGAAAAAGCGAGAATATCACATTTTCTGCCGAAAGTCATGATTTTGTTATAACTTCACCATATCACTAATTTTTCCTAGACAATAGAGAATAAGTTTGTATTTGTCAAAAATGAAAATCAGAAATGCATAGATCACAAGGAAAATAACTAAAAATCAGGTTTCTTTACAAGGTCTGTGAGACCATTATATACCAGAGTTGACGTAACACTGAAACAATTTTGTCGACGATTTGTCTTACAGAATGGCACTGATAAGCGACAATTATTTGAGTGTGAAACAATCGAAAATAAAGGATGACCTTCGTTTTGACATTTATCAAATAGTTCTAAGAACATATCACGGCGTGTGGAGTGGAACGTAGTCATGTTGTTATTACAAGGACAATATTTGAAACATAATTTTTCTGGCACGTCGGAACAAAGAATATATGACATGTCGAACATCACTTGAAAAAATCGCGAATAGCGTAGTACAAGTACTGAAGTAGGCTACCGATGGTAGTGTAGATGGCAGTGTTTGGAATCTATGATATTAGTATATTAACAGCAAGAATGAGTAGTATTACAAGTCTTAAGATTTCCATTTTTACCAGATATTGGGCCAAAGCTGATCAATTTTAATTCGTTGCCACGAGAAAGCTACATTGAGTTCTTTTAAGAACTGATTGATCCAATGGTTACAGTAGCATTGCCTTTGTACACTTGCGGATTGGAGAACGCCATCAGTCCTCCTTAGGACTACTTTAACTAATAATTTAAATTAGTAAGCATTATATTCTATTATAAATGGCTACTGGGATGACTTTCATCATCGTATGAGAATTACTCTGATGAGATGCAACCTCCGAGAACAGCAAGATAACACACATTTGAAATGTTCAGTTCCTAGTTCACTGATTTGATGATTTATATCAAAAAGAGAGCTCAGAAAATGCTCGTTCTCCCCGTACCTGATTCATTTTCATGCTCACACGTTTTCTTGTTGAAAAACTGCGATTTTCATATTTAGAGCACTGCTCAGCCAATACAAGAACTGATACAAGTCTATCATAGCTCATTTTATATCTGAGAATCCATTCTCGCGAATGATGTATGTATGCTACGTTGTTGTGTGACACGATTGGAAGACATGAGAATTGATTGAATTTCATCAAAATTTAGGTGGTCCGTTTTTTGTGATCAGCTCTGGATGTTCTCAATGTGATGTGAATATTGATGCATTTTACTCTAAACTTAAGTTCATGCATCATCATTGCAGTGATAAAAAGTTATGGAAACAAGTGGATGAATAATCACACGTGCCGACAAGAACATAGAATATAACAGTGTATAACAGTGTTACTGTAAAGTACTGTGATATAGGGACGCCAAATGTGTTGTGCACCAGACACATGTAGTTCTTGATTGGAATCCTGAAAGCGATCAGTTGTTGATAAGTTTATTAAGCTTGGTATCTAAATGAATCCCTGAGGGTGTGATGTTCTTTCTACGATGGTGAATACCTTCCCCCATTACTACAGAAATCAATCAGTCTATTAAATGCTTGATAACTCCTGATCACTAGATACCTTTGATAGCGTAGAGTGCGCCTATTCATGAATGATTTGATTCTGCAATGTTGTCCAGAAGTGACACGCATGACCATTAATCATTTCCTATGATGTTGTGTTGCAGATTGGGAGGCGGTCGTCGCTTGGCCGGCCGATTGAAGCAGAAGTCGTCTCGCCTTGAATCTTCCCGACGTTCCAGGCGTGCTGATCATGAGGACTTCGATCTTCGACGCATCATCCGCGATCGGTCTCCACTCTCTGATTCCGATGACTCGCAGAGTTCCCGATCGTGGAGACGTGAGAGGCGGTCGAAGCCGCGGCCGCGTAGCAGAGAACGGGAGGGCAAATCACGACTGGAAGGCCGTCTTGGACCGTCGGCAGATGACAGGAACCCTGGCAGTGACTTCATGAGACGAAGGAAAGAGTTCTACTGCCACGATGATCGATCCGAAACGAGTTTCAGAAGAAAGAAGCAATCCAGACCGCGTATTGATGAACGTTGGACGAATGATAAGTTTGAAGAACTGGACTGACTCTTGAAAAGCCTACTGTCGATGGCAGCTTGATGAATTGTATCGGTGACGCGGATGATTCCTGCCAGCTCCTTAATCATGTGCATCAAACTGTAAATATGACATCGTGAGGTCACAATCATTGCTGAAGAGACTGGACTGTATCGACTTCATCATTGTAGATACATCCTCGTCTAACAAGCTCTTCTCCTATGAAAAATTCGCTCACATTAACGTTCATCGCTCACGAGAAAGTTGATGGTCAGATATCACTGCTCCGTAGATTCACATGGTCAGATATCACTGTTCCGTAGATTTGCGTGGTCAGATATCACTGTTCCGTAGATTTACGTGGTCAGATATCACTGTTCCGTAGATATTCTCTAACCATGACTTCAATAGTAAGCTAATTGATCCTTCTGGTACTTCAGTGCTCAGCTCATAGGAGAAGAACCCTCAGCAATGATTGTAAACATGATGGTTAACATTCTGCATGTATTCGAGTTTAACTTCGAAGCTGTTGTAACAACGCCGCTGACGGAGAGATTGTGTTGAAAGGAGAGCAAATCATGTTTCACAAATCTCCGTCTGAAAATTTGTTTTTTATTACATACCAATGAGTGGAATCATATCGATTTTTTCCTTTTGAAATCATGTGTCTATTGCCATTGACGGCGGAGACTTCGATACTAGAGGGGTAGCGTAGTGGGTCTGCTTGATGGTCCATCTGTTTCACGTTCTTAGACATGAGAAAGCGAAGGAAACATGTACATCTACACTGAAATGAATCACAAATGGTAATCAGAATTTGCACAAATTTCGCAGAATCAAGTTGCATAGTTACTGAATTCATAAAGTTCGGGATGATCAACAATTTTATCTTCTGTTCATTATCATGATAGGATGACAATTTTAAAATACTCACCTTCGGAAATAGTTGTAAATGATCAAAGTTACATTATCACCTGAGACCTTCATTGGCATCCAAGACATAAAATGTTCAATCACACTCCAAATGACCAACTCATCCAAATTTGGAGGCGATTACTTAAAGACATCATCACATAACGAAACCACTCTTTTACTTGATTAAGACTGAACGAGTGAAGAATAGCTATCTGCCCTGTGGAAACGAATCTTGCGAAAAGTCGATATCAGTCATAATTGCAGCAGAATCGCTTGCGAAGTTCGCCGGCGAGAGTTCACGATTCTGCGCTCTTCGGCGCCTTTTACTTTTGACTGATATTTTCTCTAGTTATCCCTGACTAATTCCGCCTCTGCTGCCAAAAGACTATTTTCTTCCTCACCTTACAATTGCCCACATATGACCAAACTATCTAACAAATAGAAGTGTAGACGAGCTTGATGAGAAAGTGAAGAACATGTTTTACTATAACAACAAATGAGTTATTTCATAGTATTTACTACGACATTTATGGAAAATAAATGTTAGTGTCAGTGTTCGTGAATTTAAAAAATAGATTTTTTATAAATCAGTCTGAGAATACAATAAGGCCTACATTTTCTGATGAAGCTGATATACAAACATCTGTGGACCGTACTGCATGTGCTTGCTGCTAATTAGTTACTACAATATTCGCAAGTTCGTCGGTTGGCGAAAAATCAGCTCAAATTAACATTTCCAGTTAGCTACAGCAACTTACTCGCCACCTACAGCTTTTGGATTTCAGACGTATTTCTAAATAAGAATAAAGGCGACATTAACATCTTGCGATAATTTCATCACGAAATTGAATCAGAAGTGAATTTAGCCACAAAATCGTTATCTCACCAGATAATATCTTAATATTAGCGAGCGACGTTCCCACGGAGATATAGGGCACTGATATCCGTTGCACTACCCTTGTTCTCCATCTGAACGAAAGGCCACAACCCCTTAGAGAACTACAAGCCGATTTCTTCAAGAAGCATCAATATTCGGCTTTGAAGACCTTTCTTAACTTTGTATTCATA
Organism: Prostheceraeus crozeri; assembly: GCA_907163375.1. Lineage (NCBI taxonomy): Eukaryota > Metazoa > Platyhelminthes > Polycladida > Euryleptidae > Prostheceraeus > Prostheceraeus crozeri. The sequence continues at coordinate 11,130 of CAJQUW010015238.1, read as the reverse complement.
AAATAGCCGACATTTTCATCTATGTTGAACGCGCAGAATACAACTGGCTGACCTCATCAGCAGAAACCTTGGCTGACATGACGTTGGCTCTGAGATCGTAGAAGATTGTCGCATGAGCTTCACGACTTTCATGTGACTTGATAGCACCACAAGGACAAGCTGAGATATGGATGGTCTGAACTTTCAATCAGATGACCAATTTCTTTGTGTGAGGGATAAACTGTCATCAGCTCAACATTCAATCGAGTAGGCCCGGTCACATTTGGAGGGAATATTTGCCTGTATTAGAAATTGACTCTTGAACCTATGGTGTAACTAGATACCCGTCTTCAACTTCTGGTCGAATTTGAAGGAAATCTTCTCCGGTTGCCACGGTTCGATGGCTTCAGTGGCTCATTATATACCAGTCTCCCCTATAGTATGTGAAATCGCGTTTCTGCTAGTGCAAGACGATGTCGTCCGGAACCTACAGCAAATGAAGGAGAAAGATTAGACCAATATTTACCTTCCCTGAGGCAATCTCTTAATTTTCTTGTGAATATGACATTTTTTTTCATGACCATAACTGACAGAAATGTGTGAGAAATACAGTTGGTCTTCATTCATGGCTAAAATTAGAACTACGGATAAAAATTTCTTACTAACTTCGTCAATCTCCATTCCTTCGAAGTTTCTTGTCGTTAGTATAGGCCCTACGCGTGTAAACAAAATACATCAAACTTCGATGGAATAGAGATTGCCTTGTGATCCCTGCGATCCTGGGGACCCCATACCCTGTGGGAACGCAATTGCTAATATCAACAGATTATCTGGCGAGGTAGCGATTTTGTGGATAATTTTTTTAAAGGTTCAATTTCGTGACCATAACTGACAGAAATGTGTGAGAAACATGGTTGGTCTTCGCATTCATGGTTAAAATTAGAACTACGGATAAAAATTTCTTACTAACTTCGTCAATCTCCATTCCTTCGAAGTTTCTTGTCGTTAGTATAGGCCCTACGCGTGTATAAAGACATCAAACTTCGATGGAATAGAGATTGCCTTGTGATCCCTGCGATCCTGGGGACCCCGCGATGTGTACTTCATCCCTATGATCCTCAGGATATCTTCCTGTCAAACCCAAGATTAACCGTTGATGAATGACATTCCCAATTAAGTAAATTGAAATTGTTCAAACCGATGTTACTTCCTAATTTTTTTGAACTAAAAAAACAATATCCAGTCTTTCAAGGCACAAAAATTGATTAATACACAGCATCAAAAAATATTTTTTTCTTTATTTGTTTTATTTTTATACGATTTTACTCTATTGTTTTTTGTAGCCAAAAGCTAATTTTTCAGGCCCTAGTTATTGCTAAGATCAAATTAGTCGTATCTTTGCTCGCCGGCCTTCCGAAAGCAGGCCTTCCGAAATAATCTGCCATTAATGAAGGAATAGTGCTCTGTCGACATGAGCGGGACTATGGCTTCGATCTGACAATTCTCGATGAAGCGGCCCCGATGTTAGAGAACTCGCTCTCCCTCTGCTTCAATTTCCTACCGGAAAATCTAAACTCGCACTAGGTGACATGCCACGCGTGATTCACGCGTAATTACGGAACACCCCAAACATCCGTGGTTAAAGACATTCTATTCTTCTACCCGCGTACATACGCGCTGCACTAAGAGTCAGAAATCACTTGATCTGATGCTGTTAAAACATGGGAAATGTTTATGAATACGCGTGGGCGAGCGTTTATAGTTTGCGCGTCGTCCACGGGTCTGCGCTGCCGCTTGAACCACTAAGATGAACCGCTAAGCATGTTCTGTCTTCCCTGAGCATGAAATTGAGGTCCTATCACATTGTTTAGCTTCTGATACATGCAGACACATGAGACGCAAAGTCTATATAACAGAACTGCCAACTGTATACTAGAACATGTATACTAACTTATATGACAGATGTTGCAGCAATGTCCCGCATAGCCACGGATGTTTGGGGTCATGTGTGATTACGCGTAGTTCACGCGTGATTGAGCGTGGCATGTCACCTAGTGCGGTTACATTTTCTGATCGGAAATTTTAAACATGCTCGTTGTTCCTTGTTTTATTTTCCTAGTCTCTTTCATTTTCCTATTGGCTTTTTTTTAGCCAAGGGAAGAATTCCCTTCAATAATGTATTCAATATGTGTATTCTATAATGTGTAGACACGAACTCGGCACTATGAACTTGTGCCTGCTCGTGCCTTGTGTTGGTTAGAATTGATGCCTCAATTTCGTGCATACTTCAAGCGAAATTTCGTGCCCTAGAGTTTACAATGTACGAAAATGAGATCAAGGACTGTTTTTCCTAGTAGGAATATAAACCCAAGACTACAATTTCCGATCGGAAAATAAAGCTGAGGGAAACTGAATATCGTAACACCGGTCACGTAGATTCTAGTCCAATCACAAGTGGCCGCGTCTGCATGCGCTGATTCATCGATAGTTGCACGCGATCGACGGTTTACTCGTGTTACAAATATCATCCTTCGTTGAATTAGGGTTCAAAAATCAGATACTACTGATTAAAAAGAAGTACTATGTACAATTTTTCAAACTTCTCAATGGAAATAATAAATAAATAAAATAAATAATCTCTTTATTGCTTCACAGTAAGTATTCGGTGAACGCATGACATATTTTCAATTGACATGAGATGAAATGAATGAGATGAAAAATAAAAAACAAAATAAAACTTAACAAATTAAATACAATGTACAGGTCATTTACAATATTTTATGAATGAAGAGCTGAAGCGGACAGTTTTAGCAAAAGGTGGACGGAGATTCGATTTCAAAGTTGAGAGGCTCAAACGGTTGTGATGAGACTTAAATAATTCACGTAATGGGTGTGAATCTGTCCTTTGTATGGAAAGCATCAGTTTTGCACATTTTTTCAGCGACATCCATAAAAATGGGAAAATCACTAGAGCCAATAATTTTGAAAACTCTGCGCTCTAAACGAATAATCATTTTTAACAGAAATTGAGGCGCATTACAGAAAACAGGAAATGCAAACATAAGCAAGGAGCGAAATAAAGGCAATGTATGATCGAAACATAAGAAACTTAGGACATCCAGACCTCCGTAAATTGTACATAATGTACAATCGCTTATTCGCTTTTTTAATAATACTGTCAAAATGAGCATCCCAACACATGTTATTAGAGAAAGTTACACCAAGTAAACGAAGGGATGAGACACGTTTCAGAAATGTACATCCGGCAAGCTCACATCTAACAAATGCATGTTTTTCCTGGTTATGATATCCATGACAGAGCACTTTTTGAAATTAAGATGGCAGATGAACGTCAGCAGACCACCTGATCAAATTATCAAATTCCATTGCAAATTGTCATCAAAAACACTGTTATTAACAAAATGTAAAAAGGTGACATCATCTGCATACTTAAGAACACATGTGTTTGGGCAGAACAGGAGTAAGTGAATCTGTTGCCAAACAGAACAAGACAGGGCCCAAAACACTTCCTGTGGAACCCCGCTAGTGACAGGGCTCCAACAAGACATCTGATTGTTCAGACAGACCACGTTGTTTTCTATCTGATAGGAAGCTCGAAATCCAGTTACAATAAATTTTGGTAAGCCAAAGTTCAAACAGGCAGAAACAATATTTGAATGTAACAATTTATCGAAAGCCTTTGAAAATTCAACTGACATGATACGAACACCACCAGAAGATTTGTCCAAAAATTGAAGAACTTTGTGATAGGTCAAAACTAATGCTGAAGTCACTCCAGAACCGGGACGTGGAATGTAAGCAAATTGATTCTTGTCAACTTTACTCTTTACTGACGGGAAAATGTACTTCCTACATACAATCTTCTCTAAAGCTTTAGATAAAATAGGTAAAATAAAAATTGGACGGAAACTGGATACATCAACTGGGCGGTCGCATTCAGGAACAGGAGTTACATTAGACATTTTAAAGCAAATAGGAACAGATCCTTCCCTAAGACTTCTATTAATTCTATTAAACAGATAGGTGATTGCAGGACAAATAAAATCAGCACAATCACCACAGGTTGACCAAATTGCGATAAAATTGCAATAAATATATATTGCCATTGCAATAAACTTTTGATTTGAACTGATGTATGCGAAATTAAATGTGACGTCACGCGATGTTCCCATCCCAAGGCTCTGACTTAGTTCTATAATTTTCATTGTTGAGCGTTATTTAGTAGACCTTAACTTGAAACGTTGATCGATAACTTAAAAAATGATGTGGTACGTTTTAATTGTAATTTTCGTGTATTTCTCTCTGTGTAAAAAAATTGTAATTTAAATATTTTCATCACTGAAAAAAAATTACAATTTATGTATCTATATATGTTGCAATTTTCTTATATCTTTCATTTCTCACTGCAATTTATTGCAATTATTGTATATTGCGGTATATAAATTGCAATTTTAGCGCAATTTGGTCGACCTGTGACTCAACACCCAGGGTGGGATACCGTCCGGCCCGGAACTCTTCCTAGGAACGGAACACAACATTTTGAAAACTTCATTCAAATTAACAGAAGGACACGACTGAGAGTCATTAATGAAAGAAGTTACAGACACTGATTCACTCTGAAAGTTTGAAGCAAAGTAGCTGTTGAAGTCATGCGCTGAAATATTTTGAGCAAACTTCTTAACTTTAGGGCATCTACCGAGAACACGCAGTGATTTCCATACTGTTGCGCTACCACCAGAAGAGGCAGATTTAATGAAATTCATTTTGAGTTGGCGTACATGATTGATAACTTCAGTACGCAGTCGATAATACTTGGCAGTCTAACCACATGAAAATGCCCTGTCACGGTCATCTATCAAGATCTTAAGCGACATCTTCATCCAAGGTGGATCGTCCGAGCGAACACGAACAGTGCGCGAAGGAAAGAAAAAATCATACAGATGATAAACACTATCACAAAATAAAGCCGCAGCATCATTTAAATCTCCGACACTTTGAGTTAAACCAAGCCAGTTGTAGTTGGACATAAACGAATAGAACCCAGCAGTATTCGAGCGAGAAAACTTTCTTACAGTAACTTTGACAGTAGATGGACGAGTAACTTGAGATGGTTTCCACATAACAACTGAATGATCAGATCGTCCGATAGGTGGCTGGGATGTACATTTAATACCAGTAGAAAAATTCGAAAAAAGTTGATCCAAACAATTTGTTGTTCAATATGTTTTGAATTGATAACAAAACCTTTTGCAAAACCGGTAATCCAGCAACATGCGGTGTCTCACGTACTGAATGTCATTTCACGGATGAATGGATCCTCTCATGAGAGGCGCTCAATTAAAGTTGATTATTATATTCTATTCATCCCTGTCAAGGCACAAAAGCATGCTAGCGACGAGATATCCTTCACACACACAACTCGCACCAAGTCAGGAGTAGCAACCTCTAGTGAGATCGGCGGTACCTCTCAAGACTCGAGCCTTGCACTTTCTTCACTTCCGTATCGACGCGCCGGCTGATCTATCCTACCACCGAGAAGGTGATGCAGTTAATTGCAGCTGTTGTTGCTGTTTTTCATTGATAGGATATGACGTGATTGAATGTGTGCTCTACAAATCAGTTTTAAAACAGATGTTTTGCCCGTAGAGCTGTGCGTGCACCTGGTTCCTAGTAAATCGTTGTTCTAATAAGGCAGGCTCGTCTGTCACTGAGTCACATTGAACCGCGAAATTCCGTCTGCCTACAATCTGTGCATGTGTTACAATGACTTACTGTACACCAGGGATTGAAACCGGAGATTTTCGGGCCGGTCGATCGGCCGGCTACATCCGTGTAGGACGCCGGAAGCAGGCCGGTTTCACACCAGTAGCAAGTCACAAAATGTTGATGAGGCTACTATTTAACTTTACAAAATTATTTATCAAAATCAGGGTTTCGGAGCCGTGGTCCAGAACTACGGCTCCGGCTCCGACCCAAGACCTTTCGCCATATAGTCGGGCCCCCAACTCGAGACCTAAAATGAGACTTTCACAGAAGGATGTGCATCCTAACTAAGAAACTGCACTTCTGTAGAGGTCAACCCGGCTCCTCTTCTTATCAGATAAGATCAAAGAAAGCACATATAAATCCGATGAGAAGACTGAGGTTCGCGGTAAAGTAACATTTGTTTGTGTTTTCTCTGATTAAGTGAGAAGTACTACAGTGAGTGTAGAACCATATGTCATACAGTTCATAACGTTTTAAGAAGCTAGACACATTGAGATTTCTCAAATCGTTATTTTTTCTCGTCGAACACAGACAGCATCTTGATTAAATTTGAGTTGAAACTTTCTGTCTTTAGACACATTTGCGTATACATCACCGATCGGAAGCATGAACACATGTAGGATAGAAAATTACCTGAAGATATTACAAATTATGACTAATGACTCAGCTGGTGATTCCCGCTTCAAACTTCTTCATGATACCTGAGTCGCAGAGAGAGAGCCATGAAAATTCTCTCTATTTATAGGAGACTCTTTGAAGTCTCTGATTTAGCGTCTGCCGCTCTTAGCGCTTAATCAGAGGCGAATGCAAATTCCATCTTCATTCTTCCAGACTGAGGCATCATTAATTAAAAAGAGGTGTTTTAGTCAGACACATCGGCCACAATGAAAGGGTTTTCAGAAACTTCATTTCGCACCCAGTTGGTTGCATGTGGATTTTTTGATCTTGTCGGATAAGAACATGAACAGGGTAGGACTCGGCAGACGTGCAGATTCGTAGTATTGACAGAAACACATTTTTAAGGAAGTCCGCGATCCCATTTAAAATACAGATAAAGATTTCGTAGGAGGCTATGCATTAAGATGAGAGGAGATCAATGCCAGCAGGTTTTGGGAGGTCTACAATCAATCTGATCAAGATGGGTCCACAAGATCCAATCAAAATTATCTAGGCCTTGCTAGAATAGACCTACGGATGAAATGATATTCTGCATGAAATGCAGTTTCCACTGATAGACTTAATAACATACCAAGCGCGTCACTCAGAAGAGAAGGCAGTAATGATGCTTTCGAGGAACTCCTCGCACTATGCAAAATGATAATATTATAGATTTAAATCGTTTGACTGTTTCAGTTAACAAGTCATCAAGTTGTCTAATTCCGTGTATTACATAGTTTATATATTTCCTCCATCTACACGAAATCACTGTTATGCATGGTTCGAGTATTAGCCCTACTGATAATTGATTACATATCACAATTTTCCTATTTGATTACCCATTCGATGCTCACAAAATATCAATTTCTTTGATTGAACATTCACAGATTAACTAATAAGTTAAATGGACTTAATTGAGTGATCACAAGGCGTTTTTCAATCAAGGAAATCTGTTTATTTGTGATAAATATGCTCGCTACTTAAATTGATAGAAGCCGGCATTCTGCACTCTATATATATATATATATATATATATATATATATATATATATATATATATATATATATTTGTGTATATGTATTGTGTTAGGTAGTCAGAAAAGTTAATCCAGCATGTTCTTCGGACTAAAAAATGATGTTCGTCATGCTCATGTAGTGTATTTGCAGCCCATTTTTCTGCACATTGGAAAGTACTTATGGGTTATCCCCCAGGATTTGAAATTTGTCTAAAATCTGCGGTAATCAGTCAATCGTCGCCAAACTTCCGGTAGACGCACTTCAGCACATTTTCTATCCTCATACAAAAACTTATGCAGATCGAACACGAAGTTTCTGCATTAGAGACGATAACGTGAAGTGTAGCGATGTCAACAGCTTGATCTGACTTCGTCTTTTCGACGCATTATTGTAAAATCGTGTGTGCATTGTTCTCTCTCTCTCTTCGTCTCATCCACTGCTATTTGAAATCTTCCCACAACCGCTACCCTGCCACACCTCTTTTAGTTAAAAATACTCGTGCAAGGTATGTGGCCTGGTCATCATCACTTTACGAGTTGTCGGGAAATGACTTTGTTGACCTCAAGTGCTGTCTGCTCCGATGGTGAGGTCATAAGAAGTCAGATCAAGCTGCTGACATCGCTGCACTTCAAATTATCGCCCCTAATTCAAAAAGTATGGGGTAGAAGACATCCTCACTTAACACTAGAAGCACCATTATTAGATATTCCTTTAAGCACCAAGTGTGTCAAATTTGACACATATACTAAAAATAGTTATTTTGATATTTGTTATTCACTAGAAAATTTGTTAACATAGATGGAGCTTTCAATTATGACAAATAACAGTCTTTATGAGCACTCATGAGCTTATATGCCTATATTTAACTATTATATGAATTATACAAATAGCCTTAAATTATGTAAATTCTAAAATTTTTATAAAACAGTATGAAATTTTCAAACGCATTTACATTAAAAGTCATATACGTATTATATATGCTAATCGAGATGACCGTTCAGTATCGGCATTGAATATGGAAGGGGATTTTTTATATTTCTTTGTAGGCCAATACTGTATAATTGCAGTTATGCAACTCACCAAAAAATTCTCTGGGATTGAGTTTCGATATTTTATTAGTAAAAATGCACAAATGAAGCAGCTATTAGCTAGATTGTTCGTTGCAACAGAAGCACACAGCGATTGTATATTTCTCGACTGATTGCAAACATTTTCCGCATTTCACTTTTGAGCACTTTGAGCAATGAATGTTTCCTAAATTATTACATCCTTGGCTCCCACAATGAGCTCGCTTCTTCAGAACAACGGAAGGACTCAAAGAATGGGAGTAATCGTGTTGTGGTTGTGAAATAGAATAGACGTAGCGATTGGCAGTGGAAATTTCAAAGATTTCTTCTATTTTTTTCAGAGTAAATATGAAATTTCGTCGGCTAATTGACTCTCCTGAAATCTGCTTATAGACAACCCATGCATTGATACAGGCTTTGTCAAGAAAAAAATATTACACCAGACCGCAAACGTTCCATCGCCTTGACGCACTGCGAGTCGAATATAGTCGGATCATTTGATCGACGCAGTCTACTCCTACTTTCGAGGAATTGTAGAATAGCACAATTTGTGGTTTCAATCCCCACCTTATCATGGTTGACTCCCCTTCGTCGATTTCGGCGTGACCCCCTTTGTGCATACTCGGAACCGAAAGAACATAAACCGTTTTTCTCGCCCCCGTTTACATTTGTAAGCCCCCCCCCCCCCTACAGAAAGTGTTGTTTTCTTTTCATTTTGATAAAATCTTGAATGATAAAGAGGTTGGTCAATTTTCATATCTGGGCACAGCTCCCATCTCTTCTGTTCTCACGAATGGTTCCGACGTAAGAGATGATTTTCTCTGAAGATCTTCTACCAATGCGACTGAAGAAAAAAAATTATCTCCAGTAACGTTGTATCCGCTTCCCAAGTGATCCACGAGATTCGTAACAACTCTTTGTGATAGAGGAATATCATGCGAGGACGCATCCTTCCCCAAATAAGGAATACAGCTCACCAAATATTTGCTTTGACTTCGACCGACCCAGGTCCCAAAATTTGATGCCGTATTTATCTGGTTTATTGCTCATGAAAGTAATGAAACGACATCGTGTTTTTAGTGGCATCAGCTCCTCATCTACTGTCAAAGAATAGTCTGGGGTGTATTTTTGATGACAATTATTCATGAACATATCAAAAATCTCCCGAACTGCTGCAAATTTGTCGTTATTCAACCTTGAGCTCCTAGAGTTTTTGTTATCGAATCGAAGCATTTTTGAGATATATTCAAATTTCTGACGGGACATCGTTCTTTGAAACTTTTCAATACAATAGTTTTTGTTCCAAAGAAACCTTATTGGTAGATTTTTGTTGTACAAAACCTCGTAAGTACTGTAGAGCAATGAAATTCAGGAGATCTTCTTTAGTGATTTGCGTTTGTACAGTCTTCACGCCACTGTTTGAGTAAGTTAGAATTCGATCGATGATTTCTATTGTCTATGTAGCTCATACCACGAAGATAAGATGTTTGGTGACACGAGATGCGGAACAAAGGGTTTCGGTTCCGGTGTGGTGACGAAGTACATTTTTGCGTTTGTAACCGTTCCTCTCACAGGCAGTCGCCCATCAACTCTCTCCCACTTAGTTCCATCCTTAACCCTGTGAAAGGCGAGGGAGTTGCCGCTGGTCCTGTTTGTGTTAGATTGCGCAATCTTGTGTGACCATTTCTTCAATAACTTCAGTTGATTCTTCGTTCGCCGACTCATCAGACGAAATTTAATTAGTTTCGACGGAGGGTAAGTCATTCGGAGCATCGTCCGAAGTCAGATTTCCATATCATCCTCCAGAATCTTCAAAATTACATGGTGTTGGAGCATTTGCGAGAGCAACAACAGCAGCAGGTTCGTCGTGGTCTATCCATCGTGAAGTGTCGAACTGATGAGATGCTGTATTGAGGGAAACTGAACTCAGTAGCTTTGAATCAGCCAATAGCGGTAGAGAGACACTGTGAATGTTGAACAACCTCGCCTGCCAACTCGTGGTTGTTGACTTTTTACTTTGATGACCTAGTATCATAGTTCAAGGGGGGGGATTATGGCCGATAAAGTTGTGGTGTCAAAATTTGACACAGTCGGTGCTTCTAGTAATAACTGAAATTTGAGCATGTTAATGAATAGTAAGTCAATGTTTTATAAAGTTTTCCGCTAAATGTGACTAAGTTGTAAAAAGTCAGGAAGCATGAAGAATTAATTCAAGTTTTAAGTTACCTTAAGATGACGTCAAAACCTCATTTGTGTCAAATTTGACACATTGGTGCTTCTAGTGTTAATGTACTGACGGCTTTGTGACGAATGATTCACCTTCACGGATTTTAGACAAATTTGAATACATTGGGAGGGGGGAGATAACCCATAAGTAGCCTACCTATTGGAATCTTGCACATAAAAATGTCTACACATGTAGAATGCGTGAAAATGTCTACACATGTAGAATGCGTGAAAATGTCTACACATGTTTGAGTAGAAGGTGGATGACTTGCTGTCCTCGATAAAATATAAATATTTTGGAAAGAGCCAAATTTTTTGATCTTAAAATATTGAATTATCGATAGCGATATATTTCAGCTGCCACCAGCAGCTATCTTCAGGCAACTACTGAAGGAAT
>CAJQUW010015236.1:0-13703 GCA_907163375.1 Prostheceraeus crozeri | reverse complement strand
AAAAAAGACTGGTCTGTTTCCAATTATAGTTAGATCTATCTATCACAATGGAATTGATTGCGCTATCTGAAATCAACCAGGTGTGTGAGAGAATTAATATCAGTTCCTTAAAGTAGAACGAGTAATGGAACACTGCAAAATACGTCTTGCAAGCAACCACTGTGGAGCTGACTTCACCGATCTTGCACGGGGGAATACTGTCCACCAGTCTGGACACAACGTGCACACTGCAGGACAATCAACGACTGTATGCGGTTGATTTCTAGGGGGATAGTACCTACTCTGACAGATCTACTACATGTGATGAGTGAAATTGAGCCTCCATACGCACGTGCCACATCGAACTTCACAATTCAAAACACCCATGTCATGTGCTCCATCCATAGGATTAGAGTCCACAGAATCTTCGAATTTCTAGAATGGAAGGATCGCATCTAGCCTAAATATTGAAATGGCACATCACAGAATTAGACAACTTGCTCCTTCTCGAATGGATAATTCGTGGATCGCTTGCTATTGGAAATGGCAAACAATAAGATGTCAGCAGAGGACACCGGAGCCAATGAGAGATGCGTGCGTGCTGCGATATCACTTCGCACACACCAAAACACACATCTTGGCTACCATTCGAATTAGTATATGCACTACGCAGTGAGAAATGCTAAGAAGAGGATGGAGGAATCATCAAGTGAATTCATTTTCGCACGCCTGCTACTTTTTAAATAATGATCGGAAGGCCAACTGTATGAAGAAAACTTGTGCAATGATCTGAATTCTTCGAATCTGCAGGAATTGTGGCAATCGAAGCACATTGCTGGAACTCACATTAATCCACAAGTGACGCACGACTTTTTTCCTATCTCAGTAAGGAATTCCTTTTTTGCCCACTTAATAGGTTCCTCGATGTGCCGTCGATAAATAACACTTCTAGCAAACCGAAGCAGATAAACAAAATATTTAATTTTGTGGGCCCATCATATCGCGGTCTCACCACCCGAGCGACAGAGACTCCAGTCTCGCAAACTCCTTTCGAGATGCATGCTTACAAGAAGCCAGCAACTAACTGCATCTAGCAATGTTAGGGTACAAAAGTGTGCACAAAAATAATATATTACTTGAAATTTCATATTATTTCAGTCAATCACTTTATCCGGTATTAACACAAATTTTAATTCAAATTTTCTCGTGGATAGCTCGTTTTACACCATAGAGCATAAAATACTTCATATCAGGACCACATATTAGGAGTATGCAAACATTTTGTCTGGAGTACCGATGGAGCCGGGTCATGGCTGCGTGACCCGGTGACCCAAAATCTTTGTTTCATTTTTTGAGTTGCATGTCTGATGAAAGCACCAGCAGTACATAGTTTGCTTAACTTAATAATATTGATCTGATAATAATCCTAATAACAATGAGTATAGTAGCTGCATGTCAGGGAGATTCGCCCCATGCAGATTTACGGAAGCAAAAAAAGCGGCGTGTATTGTACTTGCTACATTGCGTTTGTACTTCCTCCTGTATTTGTGCTTTTTGGCTTGCAGTGGAGTACTTGGTATGTTGAACCTTAACGCTTGATGTCAATCTCTAACACGTGCGATAACTGCAGGTACTATACACTGTAAAATGTAGGGCACTAACTTAGGCACTAAGCCGAAATTTCGTGCCAACAGTAGGCGCCACTAGGTACTAATAGGCACTAATAGGCACTAATAGGCACCAAACCAACTATTTGTTTATCCAGTGAAATCATAGGAAAGATCAATAGGCACGAACTCGGCACTAGGAACTTCGTGCCTACTCGTGCCTTGTGTTGGTTATAATTGATGCCTAAATTTCGTGCCCCAGAGTTATCTTCGACCCACTGGGAGGTTATGAGAGCCCCCCACCTTACCGAACATTTCATGTAGCCCCTGAAAGGTTGAAGAAACGGATTTTTACAGATACTAACTTTAAATAGCTTATTTTCTGCGTATTCCACAACTTTCCAACGATTTTAAATAACATTGGCTCTATACTTTCGTCACAATGAGATTTCAAAAATTCGAATGTCGAAGTTTGTCGAATTTTGCACTATTTTCACTTTAAAACCCTTTCGGCGCCATTGTTGACTTTAGTCGACTTACCCATAGAGCGCCATTGGCGACTAAAGTCGACAAGTTTCTAAACACTCAATTCTATTGTTCTATTATGCCTTTTGTCTGGTATTGTGGCCGTGTGACGAATTCCAGTCATGCTGCCGGTGTTTTCGCCACATTTATTGCGGTTTGCACTTTCACCCTGCTGCCAATCAATGCACTGCCTGATCGATTCGCGAGCGCTGTGCCGCTCTGAGCTTCGCTCACGTTTGGTGAGAGTCAAAGGCAGTAAGAGGCAGTGCTTTTCAACCGTTGATTGGAAATGGCAAACTAATCGCGAGCCAGAAGATCCACGAGAAGCTTTACCGCTGAAGAAATTGCCAATATAATACAAGATTCTGATAGTGAAGTGTCAGGTACACACTTTGACATTCATTCTGAGTCTGATGGTGATCAAAATCAGCATGCAACTGCAAGATTCTCTGGCCAGCCTGTTTCCAATAGGCCTACTTCGCACTGTTCATCGGATACAAGATGGGAATCTTGTAGTAACAATTATGTATCTCACTGGCTACCTCCTTTTACAAGGAGAACAGGAGTCTTGGTGGATACGTCTGACTTCGATCCTGTGGATTACTTTTCTTTGTTTTTTTCCTGACGAAGCATTTTATCCTATGGTGGAACAGACTAACAAGTATGCATTGGATTTTTTGATTGCCCCGCTGAATTGCCAAAGTGCTCTCGTTTCAACTCATGGAATGACACAAACCTTGATGAGATGAAAGCATTTGTAGCTTTACAAATTGCAATGGGCCTGAGCAACAAAAATGAACTGGAGGACTACTGGGAAACTTGGTGGCTAACTCATACTCCCTTTTTTTGGTGATGTCACGAAATCGTTTTGAACTTATGCTGTCGTTTTTACATTTTGCTGACAATAACGTTGAAAGACCGAAAAAAACTGACGAAAATTACGATATCCTATGGAAAGTGAAACATCTGATCAACATCTGCCAATCTCAGTACGAGAAGATATACTGCCCGTCACAACACCTCACAATTGATGAAAGCATGATTCGCTTCAAAGGACGACTTTCCATACGGCAGTATTTACCCAATAAGCCACAAAATGGGGAATAAAGCAGTACTTCCTTTGTGAAAGCAAAACTTGATATGCATTGAAGTTTATCACTTATTGCGGCCGCGGCACAATTCCAGTTCTGGAGAGCTTTAGCACCACCGAATCTATCGTTCTTTCTTTGAGAACCATGGCCACATTGTTTACACTGACAATTTTTATTCCTCACCGCGCATTTTCAAAGAACTTGAAAGGCGAAAAATTGGAGCCTGTGGGACTGTAAAACCTGGTCGAAAAGACATGCCCAGTAACCTCCATCCAAAAAATTTGAACCTTGATCGAGGAGAAATGCCCGTTTTCCGGCGGACTGGAAATAGTCCGGGAGCCAGCGTGAAGTTGTGCAGGGAACGAGGTAGTACATAAAACTTTCACATAGCATAGTACACCTCTAACCTACTGCAAAACTTCGCGTCTGCCGGATCAGATCATTTGCTTTTCAGAAATAGAGAGGATAACACAATCCTATGTATTTCCAATGGTAAAATTGTGACATTTAAGGTGTTGACTCCATTTTTTCGAATTTTTGATCATAAAAGTTACACAAATTGGTATTTTGTTGAACTGGTTATTATAGAAATCATCTACAGATCATGATCTTTCAAATGAGTTATCATTCAGTGACAGAGGATGAAGTAAAGTGTACAAACAGACACTTTTCGTTAAAGTATATCAACAATTTTCCTGAAATTTCTATGTTAAAATTTGCAGTTACACCAACGAACTGACGGTTTGTTGCAGAATTATGCAAAAGATCGGAAGTGTTTTTCCCGTCCATCGCTAAATCCGATGCCAGATCGACTCACTGAGAGGCATTTTGTTTCGAGCTATGTGGATTCGTCACATAAACCTGACTGCATTGTATGTAGTGACAGAAAACTGCCAGGATGGAAGCGCAAACAAACACATTTCAAATGCAAGCAATGTGACCTTCCAATGTGTTCCTCACCGTGCCACGAACTGTTTCACGCACATCGGGATTTCAAGGCCGCAGCTGCAAAGTATGTGTATCACATGTAGTAAGCCAACTTTTGGTTGTGTCGCCATTGTTTCGCCATTTTGGCATCAATATAATTACGTTTTTCTCTAATTGCGAATGGCTTCTATTTTATTTTCGGAAAGTATGAAATAAAGAAATCGGACACTCGTAAAATTTTGTACTGTGTTGAAGAATAAAATTTACTCTTTTCATAATTACATAATTGTTTCATTACAATTACAGAGGAAAATACAACTTAAGTTAATGGAAATGATATAAAAATAACGTAGGATCAAAAAATAGAAAGTAAACGATAAAAATACACGTTTAAGTAAAAAATCGAAAAATGACTTTTTTCAACGAAAATACTTGGCGCTGGGAGCAACAGCTTGTGGGAATACTTGGCGCCGAAAGGGTTAAATGTCTTCAGGTGTCCTTATAATAGAATATTAAAACTATTCGAATTTGAATTCGAATTCAATTTGAACAGAAAAGGATAACTCAATGTACATTCTATTCAGACTTCGACGTTTTGAATTCAAAATTTAAAATGGCTTCTAAGATAGGGCAAGAAATAATAGCCATAGTAAAAAATCATCTTCTCTACCTTTGACCCTATATTTGACCTCCACAGTGACCTTGAATATCAAAACAATGATAATTTTCTGACGTCATCATAAAAGCTTTTGCTTATTATTTTGTGTATTTTGTTTTGAATTTGCACTTTTGCTTTCGGAAATAAGGAGGGAGGGCACCCTCAAATTTTCAATGTTCCGATAGATAAAACTTTTTGAAAACAAGGCTACCAAAAAAAACAATAAATTTCGAAAAATAATTTATATCAGTAGACAATATTCGAATGATAGTGCCTATTTTGCATGATTCGAAGACCTTTATACCAAAAATTTTAATATAGCATTTGCATTTTCAATCTTTTCCTTTTTTTGTAAATCTATGTATTTTTTTGACTCTTCAAAGATTGTTCTGCAAACTTATACTCAAGTATATCTGTATGGTGTCATAGGTACAATATTCTCCGTTAATTTTAATACTATGAATAGCAATTTAAAATTTTAATAATTCTAATTAAACAATTAAAATAATGTGTTTTCTATCTTTACAAATGTCTCGTCCTAATGTAAGTTTCATGCAGTTATTTTGGTGTAGATCAAACATATAGCCAAAACTTGTTTCCGGAACAGTATCTGCATGCACATGTAGGTCTATACTAAATATGTATATTACAATTTTTTATATTTTGGGGATAAGGTGAATGTGTATGTTAACAACCTTGAATTGCACATGCACAAATATTATGTAAATATGATACAGAAACACTACATCAATAAACAATGCCACTGTAAATGAAAACCATCTATTTTATAAAAAGTACTTTTAAGAATGACCTTTAAAACTCAACAGTAAGTCAATTTTGCCCACATTTTTACTGAAACTTCAACATATATACAAACTAAAAGTCACAAAAAAATGAACCTCCATCTGACTTATTTTAGGAGACATAAATAGAAGTTGATAGGGGGGGGGGGAATCCCCAGTCCTGATAGGGTTAATACAGCGAAAACACAAAGAAAAGCGGGCCACCATATTTGAACACTCAATAGGTGACATGCCACGCTCAGTCACGTGTAATTAAAATAGACCCCAAACATCCGTGGCCATGCGTGACATTACTGCAACATCTGTCGGCAGTCCTGCTATATAGACTTTGCGTCTCATGTGTCTGTATGTATCACAGACTAAACAATGTGATAAGACCTCAATTTTATGCTCAAGGAAGACAGAACATGGTTAGAGGTTCAACTGCGGTCAGAACATCTGCGGTTCAAGCGGCAACGCAGACAACCGTAGACGACGCACAAACTATAAACGCTCGCCCGCGCGTATTCATAAACATTCCCAATGTTTTAACATCAGATCAAGTGATTTCTGACTCTTAGTGCAGCGCGTATGTACGCGAGTAGAAGAATAGAATGTCCTTAACCACGGATGTTTGGGGTGCTCCGTAATTACGCGTGAATTACGCGTGGCTAGTCACCTACTGCTGACCCGGTTCCATCGCTGGTCTGGAGAATTTGTATTTTGAAATTTATGAAGATTCTATCCATCATGCTGCTAATAAATTCAGAATTTGAATTTTCTCGAAACTTGACGCAAGATTACCGTGCTCCCAACATTTGTCTCCGGACAGTAAAATAGTGTCAATCTCAGCCATGCGTTCGTCTCATTCAGAAAAAGAAGTCCCTGTCAAGAGACTGAAAAATCATTTTTCATTTCAAGTGCAAAATTGTTGACTTGATTCCTCCGTTTTCTGTCAGACTTAACTCGCGCCATATTATTTTCAACACAGGTGGGGACATTTCGCGCTAATACGCTTCCATCTCGATATGAAAATGTCACATCTTCTCACCAGGATTTCTCCTAAAGATCAGCACGATTTTCTCTCAATTCTCAGAGTTATCGCTAATCAGAAAACATTGTTACAATGGCATGGCCGTTGACTGAAGGGTTAAAAAATCTTTCATATTTGGGAATATTAACTCTTTGCAGTATCCGTGTAAATATGAATGAATAAAGTGTAGACCTGTATGACTTTCAAAAATAGTCGTGTGAATTGATATCTACAAGTTTTAGTGTCTTGAATTAAGATTATTAAGACAGAAATTGATTTGCAAACCATAATTTTTTTCGAAAGAATAGAAGGCAGATATATCCTTAAATGTGATGCTACTGATGAAATATTTTATAGATGGCATCTAGCATGATTCGTCAAAATCATGTGACTCTAGATTTGGTCTTTACATTGACTACATTGAGTCTTTACATGGTACGTCTTGTACATTGAGGTTGTAAGTGAATGCAGGATACTTGGAGTCATTTGGAATGATGAGCTCAAATAGAATTCGCATGTTGATGCTGTTTGAGAACCTCATCGCAGAGTCTGTTGAAACCTTTGCTGCCGCGAGTCCAATTAGGAATGTATATAGCTCCATCATTTTGTCCCTACTCTTATATACTGACTCTTATATACTGCTTCTTTGTTTGCATGGCTACCAAAATCACTAGAAATAGACACTGAAAAGTCTCATCAACGTAGTCATGTCATTATTTGTGGGATGCATTGTAAATGGGACGATTTTCCGTCGCTTTCCTCATTACGAAAAAATCGTTCACTTGATTATTTCAGAAAATGTGAAAATGTCAAAGTACATCCTCTTCACGGCTTTGTACCGTCCCGCATGCACCGTAGTGGTCATTTATGATTATTATCTGATTATTCATCATTATATGAAATTAACTCAGCGCACAGACTTATGCCTTATGCCTTATTATGCATTAAACGAGGTTCCCTTATGCCTCGCTTATGATTAACAGTATTACATGTACTTGAACTTTTCTTTCAAATGCTGCTGTATATCTTTAAACGTCACATTTTTTCTCTTTCTCTGTGTCGAGTGTCCTGATTATCATTGGTTAAAATATACACTTAACGACTGCATTCAATGTCCAAATATAATGAAACTCTTGAGCCCCGATGACGTGCGGTGCACGTCATGCGGCACTTGCACAAGTGTTCGACTAGCAGCTGACAACACTTCCCCAACTACCCATGACGTTCACTGCAAGTAGAGCTGGAAAAATTCCACTGAACTTTTTTAATTCCAATTCCAACTCCAATTCCAGGCGAAACAGTTCAATTCCAATTCCATAATAAGATTCAATTCCGATATTTGCATGACGCGTATAGTGTCTTATGTTAATGTATCTAACGTTTGTTCGTTTCAATCTAACCCATGTGCCCTTGTCCTATCCTCGCTGTTCCTGTGTGCCGTTCCCTGCGTCGTTCCTATGTGCGTTCTCATGTTCATAGTTCATATTTCTTGCGTACATGTATATATGTAACCGGTCAGCCTACGCCATTTTCGTTTCGTAAACGAGATATTCAATATCTCGTGAAAAAAAGAAAAGAAATTAGCGGTCAGCAAAGAATCAAACGTAGAGGGAGAGCGAGAGATGAGATGCGAATAAATCTGTTAATAAAGTGACAGAAGAAAGAAATTCAATGTGCGAATAACGTGATTGTTGATGAAAGAAAACACGACGATAAACATGATATCATGAAAACTGATTAATGATCCATATTAAAAAAGGAGATTAAAAATTCCGTGATGAGAACGAAATGTGGTCGGGTCGAAAGCTAGCGAGCAGAGAGTACAGGAGACTCTTTCAATTTTCAAAAGAAAGTGGATTTATCGTCAAGTCTCAAAAATTTGTACAAATTATATGTAGAAATGATGAGAAATTGACACAACAACAACTACCAACAACAACACATACGGCATCTTCAGCAGCTGTTAGAAGAACTCCGGGCTCTTGCGGTGTAACTTAACTATGGAAGTAACAACAACAACAACCGCCTGCCAGAGAACAATAATACAGCAGCGTATACGCCAACAAATCAGCGAGCGCGATTGAGGATTGACGGTATAAGTGATACTGATATTTATGATACTATTTTGGTATAAGTGAATTCAACATTAGGAAGTGAATTGTGAGTGTAAAGCTTTTCTTTTATCGTTGCGTATCGTGTCTATATACTATAGTCTTTAAAATTGATATTGTTAATTGTTGTGATTGGAAGTTGAATGATAGTTTATGTAATTGAATAATTAACTATTAAAATAATTTGCTGACACTGACAGTATTGTGATTTGAACTGACATGATTGCTGCCCTTTAATGCAGCGTTAATTTTCCTCTTTCCAAGCCAATTGTTTTTCGTGTGTACAACAATTAAGTTAATCTCCAATTTTTGTGCTTATCCTATCAAGAACTAAATTCAACAATTGCTTCATTTTGATTAATTAGCTTACATGATAAATATCTACATGTAAATAACAGATTGAAAAAAGATTTTTTTTTCATTGTTTACTCAATCGCTGAAATAACATTGTCCGGGGCTGTAGGCCCACCGAAGTCACAATTAACAACCTTTATTCAACAATAGAATAAATCTACCTCTGTCGATCCATCTCTCTCTTATCTCTGCGTGCAGTTAACACAACGGCCGAGTACTGTGATTTCAATTTATGTACAAATAGATTTATCACAGGTCTATCGAAAAAGTGGAATTGAGGTTCATCAAGATCAATTCCAATTCCAATTCCGACGAAAAATGGAATTAATTCCGGATCGGAATTAATTTAATTCCGACTATTCCAACTCTGACTGCAAGCCATGGCTGTATAATGTTCCCATTGATCACTCAGCATCAGGGGAGTTGTCTTAATGAGCGTCATGGGTAGTTGGAGCAGTGTAGTAGATTTGACTTCAGGGCTCAAAAGGTTTAAGGTTGACCATGATTCCTACTAATTTTATATGATGTGGGAATGGGAATTTGACTTTTGCTTTTGTTTATGTTGTTTGACATTGTTTGTGATCACTTTAGTTCCTACTTTAGGCGATCTAATCAACATGCACTGTATATGATAAAGCTGTAAATAAGCACTGCAAATTATGAAGCTCCAATCTGAGTAGTACATATAATTGAAAGAATACTAAAATTGCTGAACTTGAAATCATAGAAGTACTAACATGCCAATTAAGTTCTAATTGAGTACTAATGTGATGAAATAAAAGGGATGAACGAAGAAGGGTGAAATTCTGACTCAGCTATAGAGAGGACAATACCGATGCATCGATCTGGATCACTGCACTGCCGTAACATAACTGAACACATTGTCTCCGTTATATCACTGCATGCTCCATTTAGCTTGTTCGATAACGTCTGACGAAGATTCCTTATGTGTACTGATCTGCGTTTGCCATTCCTTCCGACTATGCTTTGAGTTCTGCCAACGTCTACCATTTTCTGCGACTGTGCATTGAGTCCTGCCAGCGTTTTCCATCATCTGCGACTGTGCTCTCAGTCCTGCCGACGTTTACCGACTTCGCTTTGAGTTTTGTGCATATTTTATTGATCCAAATACATTTCTGTTTCATTGCCGAATCAGTTCTCAAATGGAAACAGTTCTTTATGGGATATAACGGGTAAATATGCCGTATGGCATTTGTCGACTAGTGTAGGCGATTAAACCGTACAACTCACTAAGTGAGAACTAAAATAAGTACGAATTAAGTACTCTACTTTCAAACCCAAACAGTGCCAAAATGACTACTGCTATTTTCGCACTCAAAGTATACTAGGATTTGGAATTAATTTCTTAGTCGTAGTTAATATTCAGATTCAGTACTCTTTCTAATACTCATTTGGGACTTTATAAATAACAGTTTAGGTCAATGCTGTTAGATCTTAAGAACAATTTATATTGCTTAAATCTGCCATAAAATTCCTTTTTATAAAATGAGTAAAAAGAACAGACAATAACGCAAAATTTTGCAAAGCACGCAGATAAGCTGCCGCTGTAATGACATCCTTTTTCCCGCATCGAAATTGCTGACTGGACAACGTATATCAGAGAACCACAACCGCTTTATTTGCTCCTCGGAATGAGAGCTAGAGAGAGAGAGAGACAAGCAAATGCCACAGCTTGAATCTTTAAGTCTATCTAAATCTTAGCAAAGATGTACAAGTGTGTAAGCGCAAACTTAATAGAGTCTCCTAGAAGCGCACAAGCCTCGATATGTCAGAAGGATATTGCATCTTCAATTTGCAAGATAAAGAGAGGACATGGATAACACGGAAACAAAGAGTCAGCTTCTAAAACTGTAACTGTTTTTCACCCAGAAAGCTGCAATGCACATTCCGCACGGAAAATGGACCATGGCAAAGTAAGAAGGTAGGACCGGTTCCTAGCAAAGCTGTGTTTATTTGTAGGCAACTTTCACCTGCTAACACTTTCTTAGCATCTGTAAGAAGGAGACGATGCACCAAATTATGCGGAATATTATGGAGAAGATGGCGGGGAGGACCGAATTGAATGGTGTGAATTTCATTGTATCTGTTAGTTTACGGTAGATATTTTCATGAATGCATGAATAGATTTTGCGTTGCAATCGTATATAACTCCGACATCCAGAAAATTCATACCTCCACTGTCCATACTTTATAGCCATAGAATATTGGAATAAGAATTGTAAATCCGCTTTAGTAGGAATATGATTTTAAATGGTCTAAAACTTGTACTCGAACGGAAATATTTCTCATTTGAGGATGAAGTATTTTTACAAATTGCTGGTACTGCGATGGGCACAAAAGTTGTCCCAACTTATGCTTCGCTGGTAATAGGATATTTGGAAATGCAGATGTATATGAAGCTTCGGGAGGTTTATCCGAATGTAGCTCATGATATTGAACACTCTTGGCTACGCTATCTCGATGATTGTTGGATTATCTGGACCAGTGAATACGGTGATTCTGATGAATTTTATGACATAATTCAAAATTTACTCGAAGCATGGACGGGAAAAGTATGAATTTTCTGGATGTCGGAGTTATATACGATTGCAACGCAAAATCTGTTCATACATTCATGAAAATATCTACCATAAACTAACAGATACAATGAAATTCCCACCATTCAATTCGGTCAATCCCCGCCATCTTCTCCATAATATTCCGCATAATTTGGCGCATCGTCTCTGATAAATCTGTACGTGACAACAGATATCACGAATTGAAAATGAAATTATTGAATCTACAGTACGTTATCCTAACAATCTAACAGACGATGCTATTCGTAAAGCTGAATCCCATGTAACCAAAGCAAAAAGAAGAATAACACGGTCAATAAATAAGGTATTATTTATTTAATTAATAAAGTCTTCTATTTACGGTCCAAAAATAATACCTTATTTATTGACCGTGTCATTATATTTTAAAACATATATATATATATATATATATATATATATATATATATATATATATATATATATATATATATATATATCAAAAAAACGATTGAAATCAAAATGAATAAAAATAAATAATACAGTTTTGACCCGAAAGAAAAGTCGGTAATTATTCCCGACCGGGTTCGCCTGGTCTAGGGCAGGCTACTAATGGGAATGAATTTATTGGAAAGCAAAATACAAAATTGGAAGCAGACTTCCAAATCAAAAATTAATGATATAAACCTTGCGATTTTTGTTAGACGTGTCATAGTTCAGGTGGTTGAGGTCTGGTTCAATGTTGGTTTCAGCATAGAAATAAAAATGGATTTCTTGCGCTCTCTTTCTACGCGTGAAGAATTCGGCCCAAGCTGAAAGAATGGAGCAGCCTCAAATTTGAAGGGATTTTGAAATGTGGAGACTCTAAATGTAAATGTTGCCCCACGTTGTTGACGGGGAAGATTATTGATTTCAAAATTGGTGATTGCACAAAAAGATTTAAGATCAACTGCAACTTAACCTGCACCTCTAAGAATGTTATTTACTCCCTTCGTTGTAAGTCTTGTTACCAATTTTATATTGGGCAAACCGGGGATATGTTCCGTAATCGGCTGACTATTCATAGACAACAGATGGATAATGCCAATTACATGACTTTAGGAGTGACTAAACATATTGCTGCATGTGCTAAAGATCTACCGTTAAAATTTGAGGCTGCTCCATTCTTTCAGCTTGGGCCGAATTCTTCACGCGTAGAAAGAGAGCGCAAGAAATCCATTTTTATTTCTATGCTGAAACCAACATTGAACCAGACCTCAACCACCTGAACTATGACACGTCTAACAAAAATCGCAAGGTTTATGTCATTAATTTTTGATTTGGAAGTCTATGCTTCCAATTTTGTATTTTGCTTTCCAATAAATTCATTCCCATGAGTAGCCTGCCCTAGACCAGTCGAACCCGGTCGGGAATAATTACTGACTTTTCTTTCGGGTCAAAACTGTATTATTTATATATATATATATATATATATATATATATATATATATATATATATATGTATATATGCCACATCGTTTAATGGGTTAATGAATGTTGAGTTGCTACTCTACCTAGTATATTTACTCTATGCATGGGACTGTACTTCTCAGAGTTTCTGGTGTGAACTCTTTGAACTTCTAAATACAAAGGTCATTCGCTAATGATCATGGAAGAAGAATTGTTATATTCTCAGTGATATCCACTTTCGCAACATATTTTCTCTCAGTGCAGCTGCTAATGTTGATTTTGCAGACAATTTTTGATGATAATTGATCGCCCTCGCAAGAATACTTTGTAGACTTTGTCTCCGAGATGAATTATATTAAGCAATAGTTGTTGATACAAAATTCCCAGAATCTACATCTAGCTTAATTGTAGTGTAAAATGCGCATTCATCAAAATGTCTTTGAAGTCGCAATTATTTGAACTTCTCGAGTACAGTTTCGGTATTAGCGACTTTGCAATGCAATTACCTTCAATTATCCGTTTTGTGAGATGCCATTATATACAAACAAAATTATGTTTATTTTAAAAATGTACCTATTTGATTGAATAAGAAGCGTTGAAAATGCAATGCAAGGTCTTATAGGTCAATTAAT
>CAJQUW010015235.1:0-108931 GCA_907163375.1 Prostheceraeus crozeri | reverse complement strand
CTTCCTACTTTAATCATGCGTTTCTTATGTGGGTCATAAGAAAAGTGATATTCATCTGCATCAAGGTAATCTACACCAAACTCATTTAACTTTGTACACAATTCAGATGGCGTTTTCAAGCTTTCAATGTTCAAATTAACTCTTTTTACAAGTTCACTGGAAGTAGACAATTCATCACCCAATATGTCTTCGCTGTATACGTGGATATCCCATGAAGCATTTGTTGATGCTTTGAGTTTAGAAGAGGACAATTGAACCTTGAATGTATCATTTAATTCTGTCAACCAAGGTGCGCTTTCAAGGCCCTTAAACATCCCAATCATTTCAGATCCGAATTCAATAACAGCGGACTCAGACTTTTCCAATGGTGTCTTTTTAGTAAAAACAATAAATTCTGCCTCCGTTTCAACAGTAAATAAAGTTACTTTCTCTTTCTTATATTCAAAGTCATTAAGGATTCTGGCACGGGGATCCTTGAAACTGTCTCATCTGCAAGTATTCCAAAACACTTCTAATGACCTCCAAATTTATTTTTACTCGATGCTCCTTTTTGTAATATGCACTACTAATGGCTACAAGTTCTACATTGAAAATCAGGTGTATCTTTCCTCTCCGAATTCCACCGCACGTCCATCTGTACCAATCCCTTGATGAGCAAAGTTGGTTCTGGATAAATAGACCCAAAAGTATGACGGTCAGAATCCTTACCTAATACAATAATGAAACATGCTTCACTTCCTTCATTCAATTTTGTTGGACCCTTTATGAAATGGTTTGTAGAATTTATTCAAAAAGTCAGCTTGAAGATGATCATTTTAAATCGTTCAAAACATGTGCTCTACCCGATTTCCTTTTCTGATATCTTTGCGGCAAGGCTCATTGTGTGTGAACCTTACGAATCAAAAGTTTGACGTTTTGCAAATGCCTTTTGAATTTGTTAATCATTGTTTTGGACGCAGAGTGGTAAAGATGTTGAAAAAAGGGATGTAAAGTTCAGATGATGAAAAGCCATGTACCCATGTGATGGACTATGTTTTTGAAGAATATGCTCGAAAGCTAATCTCAATCCTTCCTCGTCTCGCACTTCTTTATGTAATTCCAAAAATAGTTGTTCTTTAGCAAACTGATATCGATGTAATAAGTGTAATTGTCAGTTAGAGAGCATACTTCATGAGGGGTCCCATGCAGGTAATTGCGGACTGTAGCTGAATTTCAACAGATTATAGAGATGGTTTTGTTTTACTTTGGGAATATCTTGGGGTTGCCTATTGCTTGGGAAGAGTTGATATTGAAGTTTAGTAGACATTGTTGTTAAACTCATATAGTGGAGGGAAGAAG
The DNA here is from genome assembly GCA_907163375.1 of Prostheceraeus crozeri. Lineage (NCBI taxonomy): Eukaryota > Metazoa > Platyhelminthes > Polycladida > Euryleptidae > Prostheceraeus > Prostheceraeus crozeri. The sequence continues at coordinate 107,593 of CAJQUW010015235.1, read as the reverse complement.
TCACATTGCTGATATTGAGCTTAAAAAAGTTACAGAGTGTCCTCCCATCTCCACATTTTGTAGATCCTTGGTGCGTTATCCAGTATTGAATGAACTCAGGATATCCTTTCCATTATAACTAGATATTTCCCTTTGATTGCCATGGACCTTTCTCCTAATTATTTTATCAATCAATATGTACACCTCTTCACTTCTTGGCTCTACTACCTTGCAATTCAATAAGAGTAAAATTTTTCGCTTCAATTGGATTGCCATGGTAATTCTATTAAGTTTTTATACATGGTGGGTCTAAATGTTTGTATTTACTAGCATCCACAAAAAACCTCTTCTTCAGTTCCAATTAGGTTAGATACCCCTTCTCGAAATGTAGACTTAAACCTTTGAAATCCGAACTCTATAGTACCAACATTAATTTTCTTTTCATTGGGAAATGTTTTTCGCTTTCTTATTCATAACAAATCGAAGTGCCATACATCCACTCGCATTATCTGGGGGTAACATCAACTGGTTTCATCTTAATGATTCGATGGTAGCTTTCATATGTAATTCGTGTAGAACAAATTTCTGCAGGTCTCACGCTCACGCCACCACATGTGTATTTTTTGCAAGTTGGAGAAATAGCGCCATATTTTTGTCTTCAGTGTGCGTATTGAACCTCTCCAACCATTGGCAGCTTTGTATAAGCACTTATTTTGGACACTAAACAATTCCATCATTATGACTTTTAATGGAGACTTCGAACATGAGAGTTTTTCGCGGTGAATTCCTGTTCCCTTGATCGGTCTGTATTTCTTTGCGGAACACGCCCATCATCATAAATGCTCTGGAAAAGAGCCTCGCTTCAAACATCTGGTCTTTCGTTTAGTATGTTCTAGCGCACGTTGACAAGCATAGCGAGATAAATATCTATTACGGTTTAGATGTATTATAAGCTCATCATTGTTACTTTGTGAATATTCTGTTGCATGTCAGCCAAGTCGCTTGCCATTGACTATCTATATTGTTAAATAAACGCATATGTTTTTGTTGGTAAACCGCTTGTCGTCGCATTTGTTGGTGCACGAGTGTAAGTCGGTTGAGTCTCTTCAACCATCTTGATTTTCTCTATTCCCACAGCCTGCTGCACGAGCTTGAGAGAACCTCCGGACGAGCTGGAAAGTTGCGGGTAATGATTTGAAGTCGTAATAGATCTTTCTGAGTTTCACTGCTGTATAGAATCATCGTCTTTGTTGCTGTTTGCCGCGTACTTACTCTGCCAGCAACCTGCTAAACCAAATGATTCGACCCTGTATGCTCTTCCTTTGCTTTTTTTCTTTTGTGGGGGGTGCCTCTCGAGCGCAGATTTTCAAACAGTAACAGCCCAATAATATTTTGTAAACGACTTGATGTATGAATGGAGAGGCAGAGAGGCTGTGCATTTCAAGTATTTGCTTATATATTTACTAGTTCTCTTCGCAAACGCATTGAGCGCTAGCTAGCTGCTTTGTGGTTGCAGATCATCGGGTACTCTGCAAAGCTCTCGCTTGCACACCATCGTGGGGTGTTTTACTCGTTGATCGATCGTTGTAAGTGACCCTCTTATCCAATTCAGTTCACAGTCGGTCCTCCAATAATATTGTGAGGTACATTTTGATCAGATAAAATTTTCTGAAAATATGTCCACCCTTGTGGTGCACCTAGTTTTCGCCTTACATCTCTGACAGCGTATTGTAGAAGGTCATCTATGTGACTATTTCTAATAACATCACCAGTGTTTCATCTATTATCTCCCCTCTCTCATTGAACTTCACATGTGGATCAATGAAGTCAAATAATCGCTCAGCGCGCACACGATATGGGTCGAGGTGTTGACAAGGTTATAAATCGTCGCAACTTGTCACGAATCTGTCGCCTTCGTCAATGTTTTTAGCTGCTAACTGCATTCGTCGATAGGGATCCTTAATCTTCTGAATTTCCATATCCTTTGTGTTAGTTCCTTAAGTTGATTCGTAATAGATTGATCTATATTTTTGACTTCCTGTGCACTTTGTAATGTGGTCAATTGTACATACTCCTCTTGAGGAATGACTACCATCTTTGAATACGACATGTTTGAAAATAATAAGGCAACAGAGTACATTGCTTAAACCTAACTGTGAACTGAGAAAACTGTCATTGGTTCAGCGGAATTAAGTATGATATTTGTTCGAAATCGAAGTCGTTCCGGACATTGCTGGGTTAGATCAATAAATAGATAGCCATGTGGTTTCTTTGTTACATCTTCATATATTTTTGAAAGTACTTTAGGTTGTTGAGGTATATTGTTATGAGCTGATGTATCTGATGCTATCTCTTGGAATTTTTAACTATGCCAATAATGTGTATTCAAACTTCTAGTTCTTTGCTCTTTCCCTCATCGAAGATGTTGTTGGTTGCTGTATGATAATAAAAGCTTCCTAGGCTGTTGCAGTTTTGAATGAACACTTTCGATACTCTTTGAAAGATTAGCTTATTCGTATCGAGCATCTAATATAGTACGTCATGCTTAGATATCCTCGTGATGGCAACCCCTTGTTCACCTATAACTTTCTGGCGCGAGAGCAGCATGTAGTTGTGGTTGAAATATCCATAATACCATTGACTTTTAATTTCCTTGTTCAAATTTCATTTCTATAAGTAGCAATTCAGTTACAATGTAGTTTTACCGGACTGATTGGTCCAGCGACACACATTGTGCGATCAGTGAATAGACGAAAATCTGTCATCTTATAATTCCATTAACATTAAACTCCTCATCCGCTAATATTTGCTTAGCAACAAAAAACAGGACACATGTTCCAGATCAAGTTTAGTTACATTCGAATAGAAACTTTAAGTTAACTTTACAATTAAAACCAATTAAAATTAAACATTTGTGTTTCTCTCCAATTAGGATTATAGCAAGTTTTCAAGTCGCTTTGGCGCTTCAACTACAATTTAGGTTCCCATCTTTAGATTTCCGACTCGCTTTTTGCACTCTTCCTTTCCCATCCCTTGAAGCAGTCTCAACTGTTTAATTAAAATTTATCCATTGGTCGTGGTTCATAGACTAGTTGAAGAACCTTCATTTGTAAAGATGCGACTTTACCAGTCGGAACCATGGAGCCAATAAAAGTCCGGTTAACGCAGCACTAAGCCATATAGCGTCCCGTTTTGAGATCTAATTCCATCGCGTTTGTAAAGCGACTCGAATGCTTGAAACAGCTCCGATAGTTTTCAAAAAACAGTGTAACAGAATTCCGGCAATTCCTTAAACCCCCACTCCATCTCTAATGCCTTTCTCCAATGAGTGGGAGCACTTTCAGGAAGTCAACACATTCTTTCGGCTTCACGAAGAGTCAATAGTTTTTACGAAACACCTGTTCCCATTTTTGGAAAATGTCATCGCATTTGGTCTCATATTGCCCTACCCTGATGTAGACATACCATTATGTGGAGAATGGAACTTGAAGATAACACGCCATCATCACCATAATTAAGGTTGAAACGTAGAATGTATTTCAATCCTGCCCCTTTCGTGTCGGACGAAGCTTCAAGAGGATCTTAGTTCAAAAGGTCATTCTCTTTGATTGTTATTACATATACTGCGTCATGTATTAACAAGTAATAATTCGGCGTTTTCAACCCGCAAATGCCTGTCACTTGAAAGTGGTAAAAATATCATTAAAAGGTCTTCCTATCTACCCTATCTTTGACTCATCAATCAAGTGATGACGTGTGTCATTTATGATTCGCTAACCTTATATTAAACATTTTGCAGCAGTTGCTGCAATTCCATCCAGAGGACTATTGATTAAATTAATATGTTTCCAATATCATTTAACATACTTTAGAAACCCACCACCCACCGCGCTGAATTAAGTTTCGCCTTTGCTTATCACTACTCCTTGGATTTGAAAACTTTTTTATGCTATTCAAAGAGCCAGCATTCAACAGAGGCTTGTAAATAGGTAGACATTTGTGTATTGCAAAAGCTATATCACGAATGAAATCTCACTTGAATTTTGAATCAATTTACACTTCTTCTTATTATCAAGTATCCTGTTTAAACTTTCGCAAGCGAACCTTTTTAAACTGACTTGAAGGTTTGGAAGGACCGTTTCGATTGGGACGAAAGATGCCCTTCCGTTTTACAGTCATTTTTATTCTATTATGGAACTAGATATGACAATTACAACATTTTTGCTTAGTACTTACAACAACCATTGATACATTCAAAGTTTACAAGCAATTCACACAGAGTTTGGTGCTGGTACGTATAAAATTACATAAAACTCTTAACAAGTTGGTAGAGGGGTAGAACTGGAATATAAGACGCACATCGGCTAGAGTCTATTTGTAGCAGTTATGATGCTGCTCAATGTCTTTCATTCGATGTTTTGAATAGGACAGCACATACAGCAGGCGTTGATAATGGAAAGTCTTTAAAATATTGGCATAGTATGCCCGCAAACTGATTACCAGCAGAATGTCCTTGAGCAGCCACATTGATGCGTAACTGATGGCGGGTCCACTGAACAAGTCCAGTTTGCATTCCTCACATCCCGTCCGTCCATAGTAGCTGGAGGTGATAAATGTCATGGAGGACATGTGTTGAGTTTCCGTTGGATACGCTGCACCAACAGCGAGAGTATTCCGTTACAACTCCTAGTGAGATAGTGGGCGAAATACTTCATTGAGCCAAAATCTTGCAAACTCGTGTAAGAGCGTTTCTTCACGACTCTCATCAACATTCTCGCACCCACACGTCCCTCTCCGCATCGGGAAATACTTCACTATTTCCTCCATCAATGATCCACCAAATCCGCTTTATACCATGTATTTCTTCACGGCAGAATAAACAGATATTGCCCGCCGTGAAAGAGTTGACTTCGGTAAATTATTGAAATGGGAAGGGGTAGATAAACGAACATGCTGATTGACATTGTATTAGCCTCAAATTATGCTTAAATGAGAACGTACAATGTCCTCCTTATATAGAAAAGTCAAACAAAGACACAATAGTGACCAATGCACAGACCGCATGATGACTCATCATGATCACGATATACAGTGACTGTTGATAGATTATTTCTTCGCGCAAAGGAGGGACAAGATGGAATGTTTCAAAAGGGTACATAACATGTAGAACCGACATAACGCTATGAGACAATGGCAGAAAAGAGAAGGGGATCGTTCCTGTTTAAAACATTTAAAAGTATCGCATAGTTCCGTTCACGATTATAATTTAAATGGTCTCTTGTTCGAAATTTCCTTCCTGAGTACACTTTTATTGGGATCGAGCACGTTTTTATTAAAAACACTGTCAGATGTCTCCTTCTTTCCAGATCGTTCCAATTTGTGCCTCCTAAATTTCACTATCATTGCAGTTGTAGCATGGAGAAATCCGCGATCCACCTACGATCCAAACTTGTGATTCATAGCATGCTCATCTAGATCCATTAGTCGATCAAACTAATCACCAGCGTTGATGATTTTGCACTGAGATTTGTTACAGTTTCTATGGCTTACTGAACGAATACAATCCATGTTGTCAACATGATTAATTTTCCCTTGCGACAACCCACGACGTTGGATACTAGTCATCAGTATGTATGTCATCAAACAACAAATCTCAGATTTAGAGCATCGTTTGGTCACGTAAAAGGAAAATCAATGTGTCCATCTTGAATACAATGGTTTTCAATAGGCACAGATCGTCGCAATTGAGCAAACATTCATATCAAAAATCAAACTACGACGTCTAGCCGGAACGTACCCAAGCTGCTCAGAACCAAACCACACAAGCGATCATAGACGTTTCCGAAACTCAGTTACGCAACGGATTCCAAACACAATTACCTAGCCATAAAAAACAATCTCATACAAGATCCTATTCATATCACTGAATTACATCGTGACCGTATCCAATGTACCTATCATAACGAAATAAATTACCTATCCATTACCTAGCCATTCCTATTGATAACACAAACTACAGTAACTATCGCAGTACCATCATAAATAAATTATACAGGTACCGATCAATACATATCCATTACCTAGTGATAACACTAAAAGTTTAACATGTACCGATCCTTTACCGATCCGTCCGCAGTAGGCACAGTGTTCACTTCGTTTGTACTTCTGTGCGTATCCCGCGAAATTAATGCAAAAAATGATGATTTAGTTTTTGAATCACTAGATTTTAAAAAAATATAATTATTAATCACAATTTATGGAATCTGTTTGTAAATCCAATTATTGCAAAACTCCGAAATTTCATCATAGTTCCTGGAACCCTCAAACTCCTGAAGAGACCGCGGAAGTCCCTGAAAACCTACCAGACAGTTAAATATGTTTTAGCTAACTAGGATCGCGTTTTCTGTTCTGTTTTGGCCTAAACCTGCGCAGTCAATCTGAAGGATGTGGAAACAGTTAGGTTGAATGATAAGTGACGAAGAAGTAGAATTATGAAATATTTCTGAGCGCAGGGAATATGACCGCCACGCGATGTCCGCCGTAAAATGGAGAGATTGAAACTAGTATACTCGGCGTTTCTTGCGAGCGGGAAGAAAGAATATGGAGAACGAAGTTAAACATTCCTTCGAGATATTAAAATATAAACTTCATATCAAACCGCTGCTGTTTTCGATTTCGTGACTTATGTACTTCAACCTTGCGTCGGCACTCTTTGCCATGACCACCGAAACTCCAAAAGGTTTATTTATTCGCTGCGTAACGGCAAGCCAACACACGCATTATCAGGTACTCTGTCTGAACCCCACACCGGCTATTCGCGGAACCCCATTTGAAAAGCATAAGAACCGATAAGCAGTCGATTGGCAACCTGGAATTGAATTTCCACAGCGCAGCTCATCTGTATTATGCCTCTACACTGACCCTCAAGTGGCCCCGCCTCTCGCCCTTGTATAGGAGCTATGCGCACAGCGCGTCCATAGAACAGCAATGGGGCATGCCAACCCACATACGCTTAATCCCGGTCAGGAATCCCTTGAATAATGCAGTGGGCGTAATTAAACTACGTACGGAAGCGATGTACTTTAATATGTCGACTAGAAACAGACTCCGATAAACTTGAAGAGGGATATCGATCTAGTCAAGAGGGTGTAGGATATGAAAAAAACGATCTTCGCTGACGGCGATTGCCACAAATGTTCAGTACAGAAAAAAACGTTGAAAAACAGTAAAAGGGTCAGTCAAATTCATGTACATAATGCATATAATCGTACCACGATTGTTCATCAAAGTGAAGTTATTTAATCATATTACTTGCAAGTCCGAGTACAGGGTGCATCGTTGTCAAGTTTGATGTTTGCTTCGTATGAGTAGATCGACAAGGTAAATCTAATGTTCTGAGATTTGAATGCTTTTTGTAAATATGATAATCAACGCTCTGTCGAGATGAAACCCCCCCATTTTTTTCGAAGTGAATAAGATTTATGTTTTGTAAGGGCGAACACGAAGGGATTTCAAATTTCGTTTAGTTAATAATCGAATTCGAATTTCGAAACTGCTGCGATCTGGAGTCGAATCGAATTCCTAACTTTGCAGTCCTTAAGCGGATTTGCCAAGGCTTAGAGCCGAGTTTTAGGTGCAATGTTGGTATATTTTGAAACTCTACGTTCAATTGACTTTATAATAGATAACAGAGCAAACCGAGGCGTGTGTCGGTTATTTCGGGCATCTGCCAGTGGAAGGAAGGTGTCGGGATGCCGTTATGGCTTGGCACTTAGTTAGCTTGCCGGCTACGAGTCTAGACTGCTATGCGGAGGTGCCTACATCACGAGTCTGCCGAGTCAGATCATGCTTGTAGGTTTACAATGTTTAACAAAAGCTTTATCCATTCACAAATACGAGCTGCTACAGTTTCTATCGCAACGTGGTTTCACTGTGTAAGTAGTGTGCATGGTTTCAATTGAGGCCTACTAATGATTGTCAAACACAATGCAATTGGATTTGTTCCCTCTCTTAAGGACAAAGCTGCGGTCCTGCATTCAGAATCCAAAACTACAGTATGGATAAACATAATAAAGAAGGTCCCGTGTTACTTATCTATTCTGTGGATATAGTGTGCTAATCGATACACAAGAAACCGCGAAAGACAAGGACCCTTTTCATTCGTCAAAAAGGTGCCTAGTGAAAGAATAGTGACTATAGTTGTATAGCAAAAGCCACAATTTTGAAACTAAATGAAGATAGTGACATACTGTTTGGATATCAAATTAGCATTCCACAAGTTGAAACGAAAATCGATCATATTCCGAACTAATTTTGATGAGAGTAAGCGTACAACGACCAGGAAGTTGAGAAAGAATAGCATTTTCACGCTTGTCATTTTTTCAATTGGTTGTAGACAGGTAACTACTAATGAACTGTGAACTCGATTAAAAGATAAATATTTTTGCTCCATTTTCCCCCCCCCCCCCCCTTTTTGCCCCCAAGCACATCCGATCTATTGCTTATTGTTAAGCTTTGGTGGAATAATTTTAGCATACAATTGTGATGTAATAAAAGACATGCTCGAAAGTTTGTTATTAGCTAGGAAGAATCAGAGGTTGTTGTGTCATAAAGTAGAGTCCATCACCAGAAGCGAGTCGACATGAGACGTTCAGCAGAATATTACACCCCTTGCCGAGACAAACTGCTCTATTTTGATTCTAGTCAGCTCCACTGATCGGCTTAAAATAAGCCAGAGAAACAAGTGATTGTATGGGCTGTCCTCAACAAGTGTTGGTGCACCAATGAACCTTCTTTCTAGTTGCTGAGTGACCGTTATCGGTTCTTCGGCCACTCCATGATACCGACACGAAAAAATTTCCGTTTTCGTATGTATAAACCATAACTTACGGGCCATCCTTCAGTGTACGATATACGTTGTCCCAACGCCAACTCTCGCGTCCTAAGTCAATGACGAATCTTAAGTTAGACTTTGATTTGTTACCCGCTCTCACATGCACCAAAATATTATCATGAAAAAATGGCAGCCATCCAGTCCACAATCACTTTGTCACTACCAGCGTGATGCGCAAGAATTAAGCATGAGGTAAGCGCACATATAAACGTACTGTCAATATATTTGCCTAAAGTATTAACAAGTAAGCTGGTATTTGGCAAAGAGTAGACTGTTATTGTGTACATCCGAAGCTAGATGAAGAGTCCATATATAGTTTAAACCTGTATAAAGTACCGACATCAGAAACGAAAATAGGAAAATCCTCGTTTCCCGCTTCTTTTTTTCGCTGGCTCGTGTAGTATAGTTTGCTTTTATCATCCAACGAAAACACACTACGCACCATCTGGTAAATCAATCAAGCAATTTATGAATCATTCTATCACAAGACCTTCACCCATTTAAAGCCGTTATATGTTATCAATACTGTGTGGGAGACACTTTAGGTTTTTCTCAAAACATTGCAACGTCTATTCGCCGTTATAATGCAAACTTTTTAATTAGTCCCTATTTTTATTTTGTACAGGTCAAAGGGGCCCACTGCTTCATGTGCGTTCTATTCAAACAGTCGCGTCGAACGAAATTGCTAGACAAAATCGAATAAGACAAAGGTTATAACTTTATGCTTCGCGATAAATTGGAAAATCGAGTTTTGCAGTGTCCTTCAAATTGTGCTAGGTGAAAATATTGATAGAGCACGCACTGGACAATCATTCACGCTGGGGACAACCGTATAAATACCAAAAGTATAACATATGGGATGGGGGTGGGAACGATAACCCAATGTTAGCCGGCATTTCTGTGATTATCAAAACCAAAATTTGTATTAATTAGATCACACAACTATTAACTGAGTTCGGATGCCTATAATAGAGTTTAAAATAGTTTTATAGAGGACTTTGAATGATAGATTGTCATCCACCAAAATAAAGCTACCTATTTAATTGCGTGTCGATGTTATTACAAGTTCTCAGTTTGCATGTTTATAGTCCGCACTTTATTCAATCCAAGAGAAGTTTTAGAAAGACCAAAACAGAGACAAATAGAATAGAAAGTACACAAGTCATCTTGGCGACGGTGGGACATAGTGACTTCCACAATTGTTTGAATGCAGTGCTTACAAGAAAACCTTTTTACTCTTTATTCTGCTGCCATGACAAGTGGTATTAGTTTAATCAATTAAGTGCGAAAAATTGATAGTGGCCTTCAGGGCAGATTTATGCTCTTAAAATGATCGACAAGCTATTCAGTTCTATTCAAACGAATAAAGCATTGTTGAAATGTAATTATTCTTAAGCAGCAATAATTTAAATGATAAAGTAAAAATAATGAATTAAGCCAAACTGCTGGGATTATATATTATTATGATTGATTAAAAGTTTCGCCGTATAACGGGACATATCAAAGAATCTTCTAGGGACACAAATTTCAGAATATCATCCAAAATATGAAGGATATCAAAGATATTAAAATTAATCAAAAATTCTATGGCACTAAAGTATACCGCTAGCGTATCAAGATATCAGAATATCACACCGATTGGTAGGCTCTGCACTCATCCTTGTTGTTTCAGGGCAGGTTTCATTGGATTTTATTAACATAGCTTCCCTGAACCTCAGATTGATGGCATTGATATACGGAAGCACAATATTTTTACGTGAAAATGGAAGAACTGAATGGGGAAGGCATGTTTCTTTATGTTTGAATACACTAGAGCTCTTCTGAGTCTTGTGTTCTTTGTGACTCTCACATGGAGTGGGGCGTACTGTACTACCGATGTAACTTGCCCTGCATATCGTCCTACTTAGTGTCATAAAACTATCATTTGGTTTAGGGGACACAACTTGTTGGTTGGATATGGTACAGTTTGTTAAGGTCACACTTTGGAATATCAGTCGCATTCTTTTGAAGACTAGTGCCATACGGAAGGTGTAGGAACGGTGAGGCCAATTCTAAGTGGAAGATCCAAGTTGCGAAAAAACTCTCAGGACTTTTGATGTCGACAAGAATCCGAAATGTATGGTATTTGAAAGTAATAAGACGGAAAACAGTTTTAGTTCTTAAAAGGAGGGAAGTTTTATCTTGGTTTGAATAGTTTGTTTGCAAAAATTCTTAGGGTAGTCATTGAGGATGAACATTCTCTTCAAAAATTCTTCATACATTCTTGCCTTGGTTTTTACAGATACTACAACCTCGTTAAAGAACGTTTTTTTTCATTCTTTAATATATTCATCTTTTGCTGTATGGGTAAGGCAGAATTGATTTTTCACGAGAGAGGCTTTTTTCCGCTGACTTCTGGAATAACTTGAATTTCACTTCAACCATTATTTGATCGTTTATTGTAAAGTCAAGTAATAGATAAAGTGTTTTCATCAGTTGGATGTTCTATTGTGAAAATTGATCTTGCGGGTGCATTGCGTTCATTTCGTTTAAGATCGCAATGGATTCATCTCTTGATGGAGGTAAAAATAAATTGTCATCACGTATATTGTGTACATTTGTTTGTTACGGCTCTGGACAGCCTGGTTTTCGACACGGTCCATGAATTAAAATTGCCAAAAGACCTGAGACGCTAGCTCCCATGGGGCGTACCTTGTCTTTGCGATAGATAATACGTTATATTTGAGAATAGAGCGTTGAAGTTGTAGTTAGTAATCAGCCACATCACAGGAGTAATTCCGTGTCATTGAAACTTTCTATCTTCCCATATATGTATTGCATTTGAAGATTGCTTCTGCAGGGGAGCGGTAAGTGTTAATATTGCTTTTCGTACAATGTTGAAACAGGGTATGGATTATCTGAGAGTACTTTGATCCAAGGAATTTAGCTTCGATAAGTCAAATGTATTTGTCGGGTGTGCATGAACATCTTCCAGCAGAGGGTTTCAATAAAGTCTTGAGAAGCCACATGGTTTGTGAGAAAGGTGAGTTAAAAGCGATACTATAGGCCTTATTTTCAGCTCAACCAACGATTTGTGATGTTTTTATCAGGTGGTAGAAAACAGAAAATTTGGATTTTGAACTTTATAACTGGTAACTTTGTGGTTAGCAATCTTCTATATGGAATATTGATCTCCATTTTGGAATGTATTTGTTTTCAATGGTTTCATTTTCAATTGAATTCTTTCTCATAAAGTTCATGTTACTCATATGATTATCGCCATGGCTCTTATACTGTTGTGAGACCAATTGCGTTTCTTTAGTGACATAGAATTTTTGATATTTGATATCTTTTGATACATTCATATTTTGATGATATTGAAATTTGTGTCCTAGTTCTTTGATATGTGAACAGGTCGTTATTCCGGCGAAAATTTTTATATCATAATAAACATTTAATCAGCAGCTTGGCTTTAAATTCATTTTTAACTTAATCATTTTAAATTATGCTGCGTAAGAATAATTACATTTCACTCATTCATTTATCTAAACAACTGAGCCAATTGGTTTTCTACTATTTAAAGGACCTTTACAAGAATTCTGAAACAACTAGCACGAATTAATGAACAGTTGCGTTTTTGAATAAATGTTCCCAATACGGGCGTTTTTCCCACAGACGATATAGAAACATTCACTTCCCGGAGTGCTTTTATCTGTACAGATGAAAAGGATCGAGAATTTCATACAAAACTCAGATTCGCATGGTCTCCGCTATTATTCAGATCCAATCTGCATGATAGTTTTCTTATCACTCTAGCCCTCCACAAGAATCGTTTAGAGAAAAATTTGAAACTATTTTTGAGGAAAATTGGTATACACGATCATAACGTATGAATATCACTTGTACCCCACAACAAATAAGATTGAGCTAGTTTCCATTGATGGTATGTTAACTGATGATAACAAGAACACCACAAGATTATTTCAATTGAAATTGAACCATTGAAAACAGAATACATTTCCAAATGGCGAGACCAATATTTCCAAAATGAAGAAGGATTTGCCACGAACCACAGTAATTTACAGCTTGATAGAAGTTCAAAGAATCCAAAATTTTCTGTTTTTCTACCACTGATAAAACTCACAAATCGTTGGTTGAGCTGAAAATGAAGGCCTATAGTATCGGCTATTAAACTCACCTCTTCTCACAAAACTCATGTGGGATTCTCAAGACTTTAATGAATCTCTGCTGGAAGATGTTCATGCTCACACGACCAAAATACATTTGACTTTAATCGAAAGACTAAAATTCCTTGGATCAAAGTACTCTGTCAGATAATCCATACCTGTTCAGGCATTGACGTAGAAGCATGTATACACTTCCGCTCCCCCGCTGCAGAAGCAATCTCAAATGCAAATAACATATATGGAAGATTAGGAAAGTTTCATTATCACGAGAATTACTCCTTGTGATGTGGCTGAGTTACTAAACTACAATCTTCAACATCTATTTCAAATATAAACGGTATGATGCTATCGGACAAAGACCAAGGGACTGGCCCATGGGAGCTAGCGTACTCAGGTCTTTTGGCAATTTTATTCATGGACCGGTGTCGAAAAAACAGGCTGTCAGAGCTCGTAACATTACAAATGTACACAATATACGTTGATGTACCATATTTATTTTTACCTCCATCAAAAGATGAATCCCATTGCGATGCTTAAACGAAATGAACGCAATGCACCCGAAGATTCAATTATCACAATAAGAACCGATCCAACTGATGAAAACACTTTATCTTTACTTGACTTTACAATATAACGATCAATAATGGTGAAGTAGTGAAGATTCAAGTATTTCCAGAAGTCAGCGAAAAAGCCTCTCTTTCGTGAAAATCAATTTCTGCCTTACCCATACAGCAAAAGATGAATATATTAAAGAATGAAAAAAACGTCTACTAAGAGGTTGTAGTTCTGTAAAACAAAGGCAAAGAATGTATTGAAGAATTTTGAAGGAAATGTTCATCCTCAATGCACTACCCTAAGAATTTTTGCAAACAACTATTCAACCAAAGATAAAACTTCCTCCTTAAAGAACTAAACTGATTCTTTCTCCTATTACTTTCAAATACCATATCATATGGTGATCTTTTCGTCCAACAAAGTCATGAGAGTTATTTTTATCGCAACTGGGATCTTACCAAATTAGAACTTGCCCCACCGTTCTACATAACACGTTACGGATGGCAGACTGTCTCTGTCTAATAGAATGCGAACATGGAGTATTCCAAAGTGATTGAACAAGGGCTTAACCTAAAGCTGTGGTTACCATATCTCGCGGAACACAATCGAAGTTTGTGTCACAAAGCAATGATAGTTGTATGAGAACTAAAGTGGACTTATGCCGGGACAATTCTAACATCGGTAGTCCAGTACGCTTCCTACCATCCGATAGTGAGGGAGTCAAAGAACACAAGACTCAGAATGAGCTTAGTGTATTCAAACATAAAGAAACATGCCTCTTCCCCATTCAGTCTTCCCATTTTTCAGTAAAAATATTGGCTTCCGATATCAATGCCATCAATCTGAGGTTCAGGGAAGCTATGTTAATAAAAATCCATGAAACCTAGCCCTCGAACAACGAAGGGATGAGTGCAGAGCCTACCAATCGTTGTGTATTCTGATATCTAGAGATACGTGCGTAATACTTTAGTGCCATAGAATTTTTGATAATTTTGATATCTTTGATATCTTCATATTTTGATGATATGTGAGAATTTGTGTCCTCCAGATTGCTTTTGCTATAGTTGGTGAACAGGTGTAGATTTTCAGGCGAGCGGAAAAAAAAAGTAAAGATCATAATAAACAAAATATAAATCAGCTAATGGCTCAATTCATTTTACTTTTCTAAGGTGAAGCAATTATGTAGATACATGTTTCATCATTTGCCCCACACAATATCTCCACTCAGAACTAAAATTAGAATTATTTCGTAAAATTGTTTTTGGAGGTGGTAGACTTAGGAAACTTATTGACATAAAGTGGGTGTTTGAAAATTGAAAGGTAATTTAATGACGTGCTATAATGTTGAGTAATGGTCCATCAAACTCAAAGACGAGATATTTTCAGTAGCAAAGCTGCGGGCAAGTGTTGGAATGACAGGCTTTTCGATTTTAGGGAGGGGGGGACCCCCCTTCCAAACCGCACAGTGGGAAAGCTCAGAAGTAAATTTGCTAGATTAACTTGGGATGGAAAATTATTTGAGAGTTCCTCTTTGTCTGAGGGAAATTTTCCGAAATGTTATTCAGGACATATTTCGGGGGTTATTTGTGAGTGATTTAGCTTGTTTATAATATCGTATGGCTGTTTTTAATGTAAAGAAATCGTTTTTATAAATGAAAATTAAGGTAGAAACAAGTAGCAGGATGTGGAAGGTCGAGCAGTCCAATTATTTCGCGTAGTCGGAGGTTTCTTATCAAAATCATGTCCCAGAACTTACAGAACTCCGGCTAAGCATCACCTCGATGGACTCATATTTTCAATCGTAACAAATATCTACTTAAAAAAAAAGGCTTCGCTAGATTGATACAAAAATTGATAGATTAAACGTGTGCTACGTTGGGACATCATATCATGTGGAATTGGTGACCTTTTGATCTCAGGGTTTGTGATGTGTTACAAGAAAAACTGATTTTACCTACTAATTTCGCAGAGGAGGATCATTATATGTATTACTGCAAAAATACTGGCACAATGTAATCGATATGGAGAGATTAAATATACACATTTTCACTGATAGCTCGCGGGATGCTTTATTAGAGATACATATAATATACATTGTGATAATTACCAATTTTTAAAATAATACTTGTCAATTAATTTCCTGTTTGAGATTATCAAATAACCCACATATGCATCTGTTAAATTTACGATTAGGGTGGCAAATTATTTCGAAATTTTTTAATTACCTAGTTAAATTGAAATATGTTCTATGATGTATTAATTAATGAGAAGCTGTGTCGGCGGTAGCGTTGGGTCCGCTCCATAAGAGTGAGATGGGCGGCGCCCAATCCGCGAAGTCATGTTCCACCATGCTGGAGAGAAAACGTAAATCTTACATCTTAGTGCCAAGTGCCTTGAAGGACTAGTGAATAGATTTTACATAGCTACTACGTTCCGCCCGTAAATACTATAGGGTTCCGAATGTGATAATACTGGATTGGACTTCGCTAATAGGTATTAATTAGGGAGTTATTTATAAACTACCACCTTTGTTACATGTAGAATAGATGTGCGAACTATTATCTTTATCAATCGTGTGTTAGGATGGATTCGGTCACTTTGGATGTCAAAGAGTCTTCGGGTGGTATTCTCAGTTCTCAGAGACATCAACTTTCGGTGTTGATTATTCGTATATAGACGCGGGTTCTTGAGGGGATAATACTATGGGGGGCTACCGCAAGGATGGTTAAGTTAAAGCGGATTAATGATGAGATTAACTCAATGAATGATGAATTGTGTAAAACTTACCCAAAGCACACGGGAGAAAGCTCTTTCTGAGCGCACGCGCCATGTAATAGTCTGAATCCGTCAGTGCGACTCGAAATGCCGCAATGCATCATATCGTAGTGTTCAGCACAATGAATGAGAAGCTTCGCTGCATAATACATGGAGTGTAAGGCGCGCAGCGTACATAATTTATTTAACTACATCAACCGTATTAAAAATAAATTCTAGGTGTAAACCTACTGTGTGTGGCGTATAAATCGGGCAGATCCTGTCAAAATGGATGGAGGACTCCGCACCGCATCATAACAAGTGTCTGACTAAGAAGTGAAATGCAAATGCAATGAAAAGCAAAGAGGTTAGTCGGCAGTAAGGTTTTGAATATGATTTTATGTGTACCATCCATTAATAAGGGGGAATGGATAAGTTTAACCGAAGACTAAATATGACAATATGTAGGTCAAAGATATTGTTGGTATATTGACCAGAAATTAAAACCACAATGAAACTTTACGTCCACTCCAGGAGTAATCTTATGATCGGTGCCCAAAAATCCATTTTATGCCCATAAAAATAATTAAAAATTGTTTTTACCGGCTGCTGCCAGCAAGTGAACCTTCTGAATGCATCTTTCTTAGCTTTGAGTTGAATTGTTAAGGTGAAACTTTGTGACAGGACATATTCAATGCCTGTCATTGGGAATGCGTTCACTTGATTATTCTATTGATCTTGCCTTGTGAAGCTCGTGGCCACGCAATTCACAATTATCTGATGATGTAAGCCTGATATTTCTGGGTACAACTATATAAATTCCTAACCAATCGCATTACAGAATTCATGGTCGAGTTTGAGGTTTGATGTCTAGTGATGACTTGAGTAAACTTCCAATAAAAACGATTTTTTTTACTTCCAGTATTGTAAGAGTGATTTTAGCTCTCTTCAATTTTTTTGCACTTGCCTGCATTGGCGCGGCAATGCATCAAAACGGCTTGGCTCTCTCGAGAATTCGCAACCAAATCCTCCAAATTTTGATAAAAGAGCATTTTAACAAATGTTAACATTTGTAAATGCCCGCTTATAGGCGCCATCATACTGGATGCCTTGTAAACATGGTTCCATACATAACATCTCCGATGTAGTAAAGGAAGAACCGGTTAAATTAAGTTTTAGTAAGATAGTTAGAGGTTGTAAAAGTATATATAATAGAACTCCAATTCCCCTGTAATAGCTTTAAGTGCTATTTTAAAGCCCATAAGGGCTGCACAAACTACACTGTAGGCCAGAATTTGAAACCTCGAGCCACATTTTACACACTCTGCTCTACTTTATTTTAATCACAGAAACTGGGCATCGCGGATGATTGTGGACTTTTAGTCCGCGATTCGCACGATTAGTTAGACTTAGCTCCACGATTCCGCAATTTTTATTGAAAAATGTCAGAAATTTGAAATAATTTAATCCACATATTTTATTAGTTTAAAGACGCATTCTTTTGTTTTATTTCAATTATCTACTAAAATAATCTTATAAGATGTCTGGTATTCCTTGAAAGATTATAATGATAAATTGCACTGTATGTAGGCCCCTGTTTATGTCTCTAGCCTAGCAATTAACATCAAAAATATTTGTTTTAGTTATTTGATCGGTAGCGACAGGTATAGCCTAAATGTGTGGTTTCGTAAAATTTTCTTTAATGTGAAATGATTATATTCTATGCAGAGCGCCTTATCTGCGTCGGAAATATGTTCAAGATCGCATCTTCAAATACTCGAGTCCTGTCATCGTGACGCGTATTAGTACTTGCCTTCGAATTATTTATCACGATCTATGGAGGCTCGGGCCGCCATATCATTCACTTCAACTAGCAATCAAGTGTCGGGTCTTTAGGCCCTAATTGACAGGCTGGATTGCATGCATCCCTTAGCTAAACACTAATTATAGAAATCAAAGTTAGGCCTACGTATTAATAGTATTAAATTCATATGTTTATATCCGCTTTCACGAAAGGTTCTAAGCGGTTTCACATTCTTTAACAAATGGCCTTTTAGAATCCTTTTGAATGTGAATGTTTGGAGAGGGAACAAATGTCGCAGCTGGCAAGTTCATGCCTACCCATGCCTGCGCTACAGCCGTAAAGGTGCGAATCGCCTGTGAGTTGTGGAGTGATGTTGGTGGTCACGGGATCTCACAGGAGAACTGACTGTTATGCACATAACTTCTCACGGTCGCTCTGCTTGGTTCATGAAGTTGAATTTCACTTTGCAGATACCTGCGGGGCTGTTTCCCATCTAGCATTGTGAACAATTAGACATATTTTATAATTATTAGCTCTACCGGCAACCAGTGAAGATGTAGGAGAAGATCCTTTATTCCAGTAAACTGTGACGGGCCTTGGCGTCCTGCGTTTTCTGAGGTCGATAGATTAACGCGGTGTAAGCAGTTTTACTATCAATAAAAGCAAACGAAAATTTGGAAACTAAATTAATTGCTTTGTAGTGAAATAAAATCCTGCCTTTAGAAGTCGAGTCTAGTTAGTTGAAAATCAAAATATGTTATAAAAACTATGCAAAACAGTTAATGAAGTCAACGTTTTTTGAAGTTAAAATGACGCGAAATGTATTAGGTCTGGCAAGATCTTAAGGATTTACAAATTCGTAATATGCAAAGCAGAAGACTACGATAAAAATTCGGAAATTCTTTACGATGATAATAATTCTATCTACTCTTAATGGAAGACGTAAAATAGAATCGATGGAAAAACAAAAGCAAATAAATTAATAAACACAAGTAATTGAAAATTGGCTCGCTCAGTTCGGAGGTGAACGGCTTAAAAGTACTGGCACTA
Organism: Prostheceraeus crozeri; assembly: GCA_907163375.1. NCBI lineage: Eukaryota > Metazoa > Platyhelminthes > Polycladida > Euryleptidae > Prostheceraeus > Prostheceraeus crozeri. The sequence goes on along the minus strand of CAJQUW010015235.1, from coordinate 88,392 downwards.
GAGAGAAGCGGTGTTTTTCTCTTTCTTAAGGATCATAAAAAATAAAACTGAAACTTGTTTTTCCGAGTCCGCCCCGATAGCATCCTTTTAAAATTACACCCATATGAAAAAAATTGATTGGGCTTTATCGGAAAATTTTTGAGTCAAATTCTTACTTATACGTTTTAAGCGGGCACTTGAAGCTTTAATTGAACAATTAATATAATTTAGGACAACAAGATTATATAGCATATTTTAAATCAATATTTAAATAAAGCATATTTATTTCCTTAGATGTACAGCAATTGTACCCTAGCATCTCCATCTTGATGGGGATCCAATGCAACATTTTGAGCTTTAAAAGATAATTGGCACGAAATCGACACTTTTGGTATCAGCATAGAATAAAGTGAAAAAATGTTGACATTCATTTGCTTCATTACATAATTGGCTATGATAATAAATTTTATAAAGCAATTAGCGTTCCGTACCATGGAGCGCATTTTGCACCAAGTTTCGCCATATGAATAAAAATAGAAAATCAAGCGTTTAAATAAGTTAAATTTGAACCTACTTCGTATAGAAGATACATCGATGACATCATTTTGGGTCCTATTGAGTATAAACGAAGAAACCCTAAAACACATAGCTTCAAGCTTTAAACTCAATAAAACCCTAACATTAAGTTTACTGTAGAAGCAAATCATCCAAATCAATGGTTGCCTTTTTTAGATATAAAAGTTGAGCACGGTAAAGTGATGTATTCATGGTACCAAAAAGAAATCCATTCTAAAATTACATTAAGAAAAGATTCTTTTGTCCCACATCATGTGAAGCATAATTTTATCAAAAAAAGATTTAACGATGTAGAGATGCGGTGTAATGTTTCTGAAGAAAAAGTGGAAAGTGAAAGAAAATTTTCGAACTTTCTGTTTGAGAACGGACACAGTAAAAAACGAAATTAGAAAGGAAGCTAAATAAAAAAATAACAAAACCAAGTCAAATGGTGATGCTAACATGTCGATTTAAAAAATTACCTTTCATTAGCGACAAATGTAACAGGGAAATAAAACAATTAAGAAATATGATCTACCGGTAAAATTGATCAATGAGTACGGCAAAGGCACAAGTACTTCGTTTTAATAAAAATAGTAACTGCAGAAACTGCAAATGCGATGAAGAAGTTTAGAGGAGCGTAAATAAAACTGATAACTGTAATGATGAGCACATGGTCTATAAAATACACCTGCAACATCTGTGGTGGAATTTTTATATTGTTAAGACGTTCCGCAAATTTATTACTAGGCAATCTCGAACACAAGCATAGAAATTAACAATACCATAGAAAGTCCTAGAATGGAAATTGCATGAAATTTATGGCACACGCCGGGGGAACTTAGTGGGGCAAAATGCAACTTGTGCGATCTGGCTTCCATGTTTTTTGATTGGCATTTATATTTATCTGGCCAATTCTTGATCTGGATTGTTGGCCCTTGTCCAAAGACCATGTACTCAAAGCAATAGTGAATTTAACAAAAGGCTGTGCCGACAGGATGACAAAGAAGGAAATCCTTTTAAACGTTCTGTACGTTCATCATTTTGGAAATATCGCTCCGATAATCTATCAATAGTAATAATCAGACTCTTATGCAACTTGTAATGTCTATTTACAGAACATGCATAACTCAAGCTTGAAATCAGTGGCCAAGAAACCCTTGAGTACTCATTTTACTTTAAAGTTCCCCTGTTCACTAAATTGAATAATTTTAAAAATCTCAACATGCATTCGAATATCAGCTTCCAAAAATATCACATGTGTCATTCAATGTTTAATTGGAAAGTTCCAGCGACATTTCATTTATTTGAGAAATGATTGTCGGTTAAAGAAACTTTCAATGTATTTATTCCAGAAAAGCTCCAGGTTTCTTTGCCGCTTGAAGAAGAAATTATCCAATAATTAGACTTTCTATCGGTGAATTCTTCAGATGTTCTTACAAACAGCACATCGACCACTTTCAATTATGACTTTGTGAACCAATTTTTAATTCGCATTCCAATATTGAAAAATTGGAGAATTGTTTGTCAGTGACTGCTACAAATAGACACACTATATTAATCCATGGAACAATGCCGCCTTCTCACATGCAATTCTCTTCATGAAAATCCTGTAATTAGGTGTCAACAACCTCCACAACCAACTTGCATTGTTTCATAAAAAAAATGGATCACCCTTAAACATCGCCTTAACTTCAACTTTGTCTAACTCCGCCAAACTTGAACGAATTTCTCTGAAATTTGGAAGATATGTCAGTTGTGCTTACTAATATCATTGTTGGAAATTTCAAGCATGAATATTGAGTTGTTTTCCTGTTATAGATAAAAAGTAGTAGATAATTTGATCTTCATTTAGCAATGTTACACAAAATCATACCTCACTCTTATAAAATTACATTTGTTTCCTTTGTTATGTAATATGTTGTTCTACAAGCCAAAAGCTATCAAGCAAAAAAAAAATAAAGAAAATCGGTCAATCAGAGCCAGTATAGCACCATTATTCATCAACAATAATGTAACTGCTACATGTGATTAACTGGACTTCATGTTCCATAGCTTCCTGACTTCGTTGCGGTGGTGTTGGCAGCACTCCTGATTGCTTTCAGCTAGAAATCTATCTCTTACCGGTTGAAAACAATACAAAGCACAAATGAACAATAACGAGATCGCATTCACAAAAGGCAAAGTGTCAGCCTTGCTAGAACTAGGGTTTTCTTTGCGAGCTACAAGCAAGCGACTAAATGTCCTTACACAAATGTGCATCGATGGCATAATGATGATTTTCGACTCTGTCGTAAAGAGGGCTCTGGCCGTCCACGCAAAACATCCAAACGTAGAGACCGCCTAATTTTGAGATTTGTTAAAGTTGATCCAAGTCTCTCGTTAACTGAGATGGCTGCACTAGACTCGTCTATTTCTAAGTCCACTATTCGTAGAAGACTTATTGAGTCGAATTTCAAGAGCTGTAAGAGGCCCTCTCAGATCGAATTATCAGATCAGCATACAAAAAGACGTCTCAGATGGGCAATGAGTCATTGTCACTGGCGAAATCAATGGGATCGGGTTGTCTGGTCTGATGAGGCATCAGTCCGTCTGAAGGATAGTGATGGTCGATTGAGATTATGGATAAAATCTGATCAGGAAATTCCGAGACATTTACATCGTCCCGGGTACAAGGTGGTGCGACTCTACTGATTTGGGCTGGCATTTGGACCAATGGCCGCTCTGAACTTCACATACAGCAAGGAACCATGAATTCTGAACGCTATGTGAATGTTTTACGAATGAACATTGGCCAAATGACAGATCAACTTGGTGATCCATCGACTTGGTTATTTATGGATGATAATGCTACGTGTCACAGGAGTAGTAGAGTCAACTTATGCAAGTCTCAATTAGGGCTTAGGACATTATCTTGGCCAGCTCGTTCTCCTGATCTGAATCCCATAGAAAATGTATGGAGTATTCTAAAACGTAACGTTCGTCGTTCACTGCTACCTACAGATGGCGTATCACAACTTACGTCACTGTTAAAAAGAGAGTGGAGAAAGTTAGATCAGTCAAAAATCAACGATATCATCGAATCAATGCCTAGACGAATTGGTAATGTCATTGACAATAAGGGTAGGGCCACAAAATATTAGCTTCTTAAGAACCGTTACTGTATCATAGCTTATCAGATTATATAAGGACATTTAAATATATTAGGGACATGAAATAACATGAAAAATGCTTTCTGTATCATACTTATGTTTTATTTAGTCAAATTTTAGGATGATCCACTTTTTATGAAAACGGACAGTAGTTTTGACTATGATACAATTGTTTTAGATCGAATTCTAATCTACAAACCATAGATTTTTCATGTACCATCATTGTGACATAGGCAAGATATCAAACTTCCATTCTAGTGTACTATTATCCACTTCTATGAACACAAGAGAGCCATGAATAACCGTTTCATACGACCAGGTGCTTTTGAACGACCAATTTAGACCCAAAAGCATAATAAGCATAGGCCGACATCGGAACGTAACCGGATCGCTTTCATTGATACAACTCGACGAACACTCGAGACACAACATTCAGTAAAGAAAAAACACTCGTACGGCTTAAGCTTACATATCAATAGGAAAGATGAATTACACTTTTCTACAGTCGACTTCAACATTTCGATCACCTCACATTGGGACAAGCAAGCACAATTCTTAATGACACTCATGTCTCTTCATTAGCCTTCACACAGCGGCTGCTGGACACCGCTATACTAACGACCTCAGAAGGGGCCATGACGCCGAAGGCCGTCACAGTTTTTACTGGAATAAATTTTATTATCACTTCGAGACCAAAATTTTCTTATCCCTGGAGTTGGACATTAATGAATTGTCTTTTTGCAAACGGTTAATACTACCCCAGGTGCGATGGTTCCATTATGGGAGATACTTTAAGCAATATAATCCATGTACATTCCTTCAGTTACTTGAAAAACGTATCAGATATATGCCCGACCGCGGTTGTCGGGAGGGTCAAATATTTCAATCGCGGAATCGTGATCGCGTACCCTTGAATGTTTGGATCGCGTTGCGCAGCTCATAGATCTCTATTGCCTAGGCTAGATACAACGAAAAAATCTGGCCTCTGAATAGGTATCTCCAAAGTCAGTGATAGGAAAGCGGTTGAGGAATTTTTACAGCTTGCAAGAATGGAGCAATCTTCATGTTCAAATATAATATCAATACTAAGGCTGTCACTGTCATTTCATAGCAACATATATGGTGTGGATGCTGACAATTGAGACCACATAATTTCATTGCCATGGTAATCAAATATCGGGTAATCAAACATAAATCAGTGTGGTATTGTAAATGATGCGTTCCATGATCAGCAATCATGGGGTATAAATTAGCCAGCATTTTTGAATACTAGTTCTTAGCGATTCGTATTTTTTTGCTTATATTTTTGCATGGACAAGTGATTTCTGCAAGCTATATTTTCAAAATAAATTTCGGGTATTTCTATTCTTCTCCCCCCTACATTTTCCAATGTTTCCAAATTCATCAAATTTCGTTCAAACTTGGTCACATTAGATTTAGAATAGACTTATCTGTCAATGAGTTATAGCACCACTTGAGAAGTCTCACTGACCCTTAGGATGAGGAATTGGTCCCGGATACTCAGTTAGAGTACAAAGATACGCTGTGCTGTGATCATGAACTCGTGGGATTATTGTCTACTCTGCAGACAGTGAACGGCAAGGCAAGTGCTGTGAATTTTCTACCAACCAGAGGAATTTACACACATAACGTTTGCGGAGGTAGTGAGACTGCACTTAGGCAGCAAGAAGAAGATCGTTGTGACGACGCACCACAGGGCGGGGTCAGCAACAAACAACAAAAAAAGTGTGGGGGGGACGCCGTAGAAAGCTACTAAATTTCGTTATGTAGGATCGTTTGCGGATTATTATGCACGCAATTCTAGCTAATTGCATGGAACCTTGACCTCTGGACATGACCTAAGCCGGTATTGTATGAGTTAGCACACCCCAGGTTTTTCAAATTTTGTCTAAAATTTGCAAAAAATCAATCAAATCGACACCAACCTTCAGGATAACGACGTATTAAGTATAAATGATTCTACCCACATAACCCAAATTTTATGGCAGAATCAGACCCAGTACTTTTTGCATGAGAGACTCGATCACGTGAATGTAGCGAAGGCTTGTCCGCTTGAATCTGACTTCGTCTGTGCGACGCATTATTATTACTGGTGTGTGCATTGTGTTTCCATCTCTCCCTCTCGTCTCATGCCACTTGTTATGTTTAGAAATCATTCCACAACCACTACCTTGCCCACACTCCTTATTAAGCCAAGCATAATTAATGTAAGGGGATGTAGTCCTGTCCATCATCGGCTTCAAACGAGTTGTCGGGAAATGACTTTGTTTAACCTCAAGGTGCCGTTCTGCTCCGGGACGGTGAGGTCCATAAGGAAGTCAGAATCAATGCTGCCGGCATCTAGTGCACGTTCAAGTTATCGCTCCTAATTCAAAAAGTACTTGTCCGATTTGCCTAAATTTTCGCATGTGGGTATGAGAATAACTTCACATAGTTGTGCTTAAAGTTTTGTGACGATTGATTTCTTCTACGGATTTTCGACAAATTTGAAAAAGTGTGGGGGGCTGATAACCCATAAAGTACCCCTAAGCCTCATATACATGCGTCGGCCAGAGCGCGAAATTATAAAATACGAACAGTAATCTCCATTCTTGGAGAGCAGACACAGCACGTGATGATCATAATACCATACAATGGATTAACGAATCCATTTTTTGATAAATGCCAAAATGTCTGCAAAGAAGCAAAAACCCTGATGATGTATATTTATGTTTAATAGGTTGTGTCTTGATTTTCAGAGGGAATTCCAATGTTGGTCAATAAAGGACAAAAGGTAACCGCGGGAGTAACTCCTAGCAGTGACTTATCAGGCAAGAAGAGATGTAAAATTACCGTTTCCTTCCCAAACAGGCTCGCCAGCCTTAAACCAGAGAACAAATAATGGAAGCTTTGAAAAATGTTCGGTGATAGGCGACGATTGTAAAAGACAAAAAGGTAATCAACATCGGAAGGGCATTCGGTTGTCCATTTTGCTTTTGATCTGTTAAAAACTCGAGACCAAATGCAAAAAATTCATAGAATTGGCCGCCGATCCTGAATAGTTGTTTCAGAGCGGAGATAAAAGGAAGCATATAATGAGAGATGTAAGAGGTCATACTTACTATTTCCAATAACGCTGCTCACAACGTTCCGAACCTTCTTCCTTAAGAGCTATTGCAACTTCCTTTGTTTGATGTCCATATCTGCAAAACACATGTTCTCCCTTGCACTATATGTTTTGCTAGCTTTCGCGACACCCGTTTTCAAGCATGCACGAGTACAGAGAAGATTCGTACATACTGATTCTTTTGTACATGAATATCTGCTTAAATATCGATGATAAACATGACTGAAATTAATTACATTAATGCATAATTGCTAACATCACAATTACTTAATTTTTTCCATCATTAAGAAATATAACTGGATAGGAAGAGTAGTTTTTTATGATCAAACTCGAAATACATGACATGCAAGTAGCATGCAAGCACGTGATGGTCCGACCGCCGTTTCAACTTGCCACTTGTTATGAATTTTCTATTTGAAATGCACTTGCCAGTAGATGTAGACAGAAAAGAAATCTTAGTCACGTTGTGCTATCATTTCGCCACTGAAAATTTTTGTGTTGAAGTTTTCAATTTTTTGCAGGTGATTGCTAGTGAAAGGTACAAAAAAAAGAAAATTGCGGTCAGAGGACGAAATAAGAAGGCGAAGGACTTCGATAAAAGGAACGTCAAGGTAAAAAATGGATATACGAAGTGATAAAGGAGTTGGGTTGCCAAGCTGAATAGCACCAATTCTACTACTACCGAAGAGAAAAATTGTCATCATTGACTGATCTTGGAAATACGACTTGCATCAAGTAAAGTGCAGCGTTTAGAGTTTTTAGTAAGTAATGCGTGGTCGTTTACTTTTATTCATGTTTTTAATATTTTAGATCGATAACGCTGTAGATTTCATGAACTTGACGGGCCTTAATCTTTATACTCCCTACAATGAATGACAAAGAACTAAAAGCTGCGGAGTGAGGCGTCCTTTCGCTATGGGAATCAGCCATTTCAAAGGGTAGGAGCTAATATTGAAAGAACACATTGTATACGTGCAAACCATGTACAGCAACACTTGTATGTTATTTGCAGGTAACTTCAAAAATAGTAAATTTTTTTATGGACGTCATATTTCTTGTCATCTTTTATGGTAAGGTAATATTGTCGATATTTTATGTGTCCCTCATCATATATAGGCAAATTTTTGGTCATTTTTTCTGCAGTTTTAGACTGTTAGTAGTTTGCCAGGGAAGAGGGGAGTAGAAAAATTGAAAATGACGCGATGCTGTGCAAGAATGAACGCAATTATTTGACTTCATCAACAGCGCGATGCAGTCTGAAGGACAAGGTTCCAATGCATGCATTGCCTAGCAGATATGAATGCTACCGCGGCGCCAGGATTGCCTTCGTGCGTTGTCTGTCTTTCCTTGCCAAGCCAACCACTGCCTTCGGTAAAGCGTTTCTCTTCTCCTCCCATGATGGAAAGAAGATGCAAATGCAAAAGACAGATCTTAATTACAACATCAAATGATAGTAAATTACACATTCTGTACTGTTTTGTAACAACAAGCCGGTAATGGGTTTAACTGTTGCTAAAGTTTAAAATTAATCGTCTATTTTCGTAAATTGAACTTTTGAACTTTTTGCCTGAAAGTGGAATGATAATTTTTGCTATATTTTAGGATTTTTAAAAACTTACTTTTTACTAGATTTTAGGTAACATTTTGAGTTTTTAGGTCATATTTGGTTATATTTTAAGCTTTTTTAGGTCACAATTTTTCAATGTTAGGTCATAAAAAATTGCTCTACTCATTAATTTTTGAACTACATACCCAATATGGATTCCCTGATATTCAACTTCCCAAATTTTCCCTGAAGTTTTTTCAAAGATGTTTCTTTACTTTTTTCTTCAATATCCTCAAAGAAATCACCATTAAGTTTTGATAGGTTCTCATTTCGCCTAAAATGTAATTAGAAGTAGATTTAAAATTAATAGACCCTTTTTTCCATCCTTGGTATGAATGATCACTTCATATAAGAGTTGTTTCTATGCAGTCAAATAACATCATTCTATAGGCAATGATTCCGGCTATCACAAAAAGATTTGTCTGTGGAACTTTGACTTAGTTTCATGGCAGGGTTGCCAGACTTTCCGGATTTTGTTTCGGAAATTTTCTCGAAGTCCCAGAATATTTGTCATATCCTTAAGTAGTTATAAGTACGCTGTTTTCTACAGAGCCTCCTTGAAAAAGTTGAGGCAATATTTGTTATTGAACGCAAAAATGAGGAGAAACCACGATGGCATTATTGAATTTACTCATTCGATGTTGAAAATAGTTAATATGACACTTAACTAAAAAAAATGTTCGCTTTAGATTCTCAAATTATGATGAGGCACCTTATCTATATTATCTCCATTTGAGAATTTTTAGATTTTTCCGGCCCTCACCGTTTTGTTTTTATATTCTGCAATGTTCCTGAGAGTACCGTGCGGAACACAGCTTTTTATAAGTAGGACTTATACCATCTCAGGGAATGCATTGTTTTCTTTACATGGAGATTGGTCATGAATGAATGGGGATGAGTTGGGGTTTTTGAAATGGAACCATGTTTACAAGGCATCCAGTCTATGAGCGGGCAATTTTCTAAATGTTATACTATTTGTGAAAAAAGTTTTTCCTATCAAATTTTGAGAGATTTGCGATTTCCTCTAGAGAGCCAAGCGTTGATGTATTGTCGCGCCATATCCGGCAAGTGTAAAAATTTGAGGAGTGCTTAAAATCACTCATTTCAATCTGGATGTAAAAAGCGTTTTATTTGGAAGTTTACTCAAGTCATCACTAGACACCTCAAAACTCGACAATGGAATTCTGTTTGCGATTGTGGAGGTATTTATATAGTAGTTCCCCATGAAATCTCAGGGCTATCATCAGATATATGGATTGCGGCGGCCACGAGTTCTCTATGGCAAGTCAGTAGTAGAATATTCAAGTGAGCAAAAATTACATGATCTCAAATTAAGGATAGGTCTACTCTTAGGTAAGTAAGACAAGAAATGACTTACAAAGTATGACTTTCTATACATTCAGTCACACAATGCTGCACGAGGAGCAGATTCATCGTACTAGAGGCGGTTATCGGTGCAATCAGAAAAAAAAACTTTTTGTGTTAAGCGTATATGCCCATGGAAACTTTTGTGGTCTGTACACCTCGCGATGATTACTCAGTCCTCACTGATTTGTTTGAAGCAACATTTAGACGATGCACGTAATGTTATCATGTCGACCACAGCGATGATGACTTAAATTTAGATTTTTGTTGATTTGTCGATTATATGCAGCATGCACTTTGCACCTGTGAGTATTGAAATGCTAGCAGATTCTTCATTCGCTTTTGTGTATATCGATGCCTATAACTTCCTTCACAACGTGTTTTCATGATATGTTCTCTCGTATAGCTTGCTTTCTTTTATTTTAGACATTTCAATGGTTTTTGTTGATCATATAATTAATTGAACCCTGTAACATTCTACTCGAAAGAACATAGGCGTAGCGGAGCCATTCTTCCATACGGTCGAGTTGTTAGTGATCTAACTATCATTCATTTTTTGTACTGAGTGGGTTGCAGAGTGCAGAGTTTTCCTTTTTCGAAAAGTCTTAGTTTGACAGAGCAAAAGTTTGAAACCTAGGTCCGGGACGCAAAGTGAGCACTACCTACAAGGACAGAGCGTGGGTACATACATACGTTTTGTCAAACAAATCCTTTACATTCATTTTTGTTCTTAGATTCGCGGAAAATAAAATCTTCGTAAGTTTGTTGGATGCATATCATATATCCATATTTGATGCGTTCAGGACTCCGCGCCACCCCTCGGTTGAGAGTCACTGGATTAATCCAATAGTAGATGTGGGATATTTCCGGTTCTCGTAATTACATTTATTAATTCGAAGGTGTGCCAAATGGTGGCCGTGCGGGGTGATTGCTGAAATGTTTCTAGTTCTTTTTTGGAAATGTATTTTCATCAAATGATGATGTTATTCTTGCGGAAATTATTTTTCATCAACTACTCACATCTAACAGTGAGTAGATGTATGTATAACATGTCATGCTTGAAAAGGTTCTCTCAACTGCTGTTTGCATAAGATCAAAACTTTTTGGCGCGAGCTCTTTCGGAAGCATTCAGCATGATGCAAATATGTTAAACGATGATTACACGCTGGATTGTGATGCCCGACGGGACTTCAGAACTTTTGCAAACAGCAAACAGAAGGAACTTTCCACTTACATGCAAATGCTTTGCATTGCATAATTTTAGAATTCTGTTTCGTGCTCTCGATATATTGATAAACTCGAGATTTTAAATCCCCACTTGTCAAGGTGTCCACGTAGTTATTTCTATTGTTTTAAGCTTGTTTAATGCATTCTCTCGCTTCATCTACTGACTTCTCCATTGGTTGTATCATTGCAGCAAACGTGAAGGTGCAAATTCGCGCTCTGAACTAGGTCAGCTGAAAATCTAAAGCTCAAAAATCCTGTCTGCTGGAGATAGATGCTTTCGGTGTCTGAATCGCGTGCTAGTATTCCTTGTCCACATGTATGCGCAATTTCCACATATGCACAAATGAAGTTCCGTTAGAAGTGGAGGGTTGGGATGGAATGGAAAATGCTTTTCATGGATCAGCAGAGAGGCCGAACACGTTTACAAGTCAGGATGGTCACTCTGCTTCACGACATGGATTGATGAGCGTGTAAGTGATATCAGTAACACACTTAAATATCTAGAATAGAATCTTGTATCTTGTTGTATTTACGTGTATGTATATTCAAATATAGGTTGTAATGTAAGAATTTTTTTTTCTACGACTAAGTCATTGCAATTTACAATACCCAATGACATGTAAGGTCTTCTCGCCGCGAGTGCTGCTGTGCGCATTACATAGAAAGATTAAAACATCAGAGCGATCAAACGTTGTTTGTATATTCATATAATTAGATACAAATTTCCACGACTGATCTGTAGTGATTTTACTACATCTCTTGCCATTCAAGCTGATATGAATCGCCCTTTCGATTATTGTTCTCAGCCTCTAGTTCTAGATTGTGTAGCAATACTGCAGATTGCACCGTAAATTAAATAAAAGAGTTAGGCAGGTTTTCACGCTGGTTTTTATCTGCTAGTGGCCCATCTATAGGTATTCTTTATTTGTTTTTTCGCCGACATCGTTTATTTTACTTGATCGAAATTCATTATGCAAATGATAATCATGCAATGACTATTTAACGTGAGTATGGAGGTTAACTTATTACACCGTTTTTCAGTTGTAAGAATTATTAGCTTTTTGTCATAATTCGTGTTCAGTCATTATGCTCCTGACTTAGATACATAATTCTATAATTTACTGATTTTCTCCTACAGGTGTGCACATTATTGCCACAGATGAGCACTAGTTAGAGCACTTTATAGTGCGAGGTTGTTGCAGCACGAGTAGTTAGCAGATAGCTTTTAAGGGAAGCTGACGGATTTGCTAAGCTCTACTTTGTGCAGCGCTATGTGAACAGCATTTGCACATTTCGTTAGCACATGTTATTAGCTGAATAGCTAGTTGTATAAAGCTGAGCATTAGGAGACAGGAGATTGTAGCAAAGCACATTTGGATGACATGCGGTATGGACTTGGTACTTGTTAGGGAGGTTGCATGCACTAGCACAGTCTTATCACATTTCTAATAACCCGCGAGTGAGCACGAAAGGTTGCGAGCAAGCCACTTAGGTAGATAGCATGTTAGCAGTTAAGTTAGGGCATTGTGTAGCGGAGCACTGGTGCTTAAGCCCAGACCAAGCAGGAGTTAGCAAGAGGAATATTTAATGAGGGAGACAGGCTTAAGAGTGTAGTAGAGATTTAAGCCAAGCATAGCGTAGCCATACTTGTAGCCACATTGATGCTAAAGTTTATAGCAGTGAAGCATTTGCACATGGCAGGTAGCACAAAGGGTTTAGTAAAAGCACAGGAGCACAAGCAGATGAGATTGGTTGGAGCCAGCTCATCAATGTTAGAATTGGCTGATGAGTTGGATTCAAGCAGAGCACTAAGCACAGCAATGGCAGCACTGGCAGCACCGTGGATTATAGTATTTTAGTAGGGGTGGGAAGAAGAAGCACTGGCGACGAGCAATGAACAGGAACAGTAGACCAAATTGGCACAAAGCATAAAAAGTATTAGCACATGTGTTAGCAAGTTCGGTATAGGATACTTGCACTTGTGAGGGATAGCTTGAGCACATGATTAGAGAAAAAGCCATAGCAGTTGTGAGTGTAAGCTTTGGGTTGGGCTGTAGAACAAGCTCTGTGGTTAGAGCTGTGCATTGTTCAGTAGCTATAATGCACATTTGGGAGAACGGAAGCGTTTAGGTTTAGCAGAATAGAAGCACATGAGAAATTTTTGAACAAAAGTGAAGCTATGCAAAGTGTGGAAAAGCTACGCCAGTACAAGCAGTAAGTTGAAAATTTAGGGTATTCATCATTAAATTTAGAAGTGGCTCGAGGTAATTAAGAATGACTCCCCCCATCTCAGAGTAAGATTTTAAACATATACCCATGTTTTATATTGTAACCCAGAGACTATTCTCCATAAATATCAGCAGTTCAGGCTGATTTTACCGTTGTTCATCAGGGAACAAAGTTCATAGACTCTGATTGAACCTCATTGTGGAGGACTGTTAAGAATAAATTCCTTATATAGTTCAAGCACTTTCATAGAACTTTGTTAAGTGTGGTGATAAATAACATGCATCAACCTTGCAAACAATTGGCCCTTGTCATGCATGTCCGTCGCACACTCGCAAAAGCTGTGGGTGTAAATGAGTTGGTACACACCCGGCTATGACATCTGGTATCGCTACTGCAAGGGTGGATTCATACTCCAACACCCTCGGCGTTGTTCAAGTCCCACTAACTTAAACAAAACGGAAAGTCATATTTCTCTGGTCAAGCCAATTACTCATCCAGCACGCATGTCCTTGCGTCTTAAATTTGCTAGCGATGTCGAATTCATTCAGCTATCTATTCTACTCTGACTCGCTCTGATAACAATGCACATGTATACTACAGATCTTGCCATGACCACTCGAAAAAGCCGCGTTGGGAGGGCAGGAGAGAGGAATGTCACAATGAAGAAATATGCAGCTACATATGCCATATCATTATGACATTTCTAATAGGGATGCACCGATATATTTGCCGATATCTAATGAAAATGCCGATATAAATAGCTTTGAAAATGTGAAAATGATTATTTCAAATAATTCATTTCTATTACATACTTGCAGTGATATCTAGAATGTAAATGCAAAATCAAATATATACAGTGTATAATGATTAAGATACAACTACACATGTACATTGCATAATCGGAAGTACATATGACTAGCATTATTAAATGCTGATCCGGTGACGATATGTATCTGATTGTATCAAGGGCGATAAGCAGGTAAACCTTTTGCATCTTTACTACAAGTGTAACACTGTGTTTATTTCCTATTATGAGAGTTTAACATGATAGTCCTAAGTTGAATAGTGAGTTAAAGATCGATTGTGGAGCCAACAAAGCATACAGCTACTGTTCATGGTTAGCAATAAATATTCAGTTGCTGTAGAGTATTTAATCGAAAACAGATATTTTTACTGTCGTGAGAAAAAGTGACCGTGAGAAAAAGTGTGGTGTCCGTGGCACAGTGGTTGCGTACTTGGACTAGCTATCTCATGGTCCAGAGGTCGAACCGGAAAGTGTCATTGTAAGTCGGCAGGAAGGGCATCCGGACTACAAAGCACCACAACGCTCCAAACAAAGTCTGACTTCAGTCAGCACCGTCCAAGGCCCCAGTAGGGGGAAAAAGTGACGCCTGACAAAAGGGAGCAACGGATTTTCTTACACCATAATATACCGAAAATAGAATTTGACTTTTAGTGTGTAAGTAGGTGTCACTGATTATGTACAGTATATCTCGATAGACGACACAGTTTTCTCACGAAAATTACATTTTCATATCCTTATCCAAAAATTGTTTGTCTACTATCTCTTCAAGATATAATTTCAACGGGAACGCTGATACTACATGTTCATGTCAGCTATACTGTAAGTTCACAACAAAGCTTCCTAATCACTTTCTTCTAGTTCGCGAGCATTTGCATAAACGGTTCGTCTTTTCTGTCTAGAACATTTAAATTGGGGTTATACTTTGCAGTCAACATGTGGAAATAAAACTTTAAAACGCGTGATAGTGAAATTTTTACAGGCACAGTTGCGTATTGTGATTAGTCTAGAGGTTGGGTAGGCTACATGTACTAGTACATGGTGCACATCATAGTACAGTCCGTTTCCTAAATCGTTGCATATCCCGAAAAGCCCTTTTATCTTTTTCTTATTCTCATCAAATCAATTGTAAGCTCATATAATTGATTACTAAACTTATTCACTTGTTCAACCGAGACACTTACTTGGTTAATGAAACAAAGTGGTCTGCCTAATTAAATGGAATAATTAGTGATTAGAAGTTTATTACTTCATATGATCATCCCATAACTGATCATGTCAACTAAATAACTGCCCCGCCTCCTGTCACTATTGAATGAGTTGCTAAAAATCTTGTCGATTTACTTATCGGACACCAATGCCAGCGCAGTGACTGCGGCGTGAAGAGATCGCTATCGTTTGTGAACAGTTGGAGGGACAAGCTTTCTTATGCAGATCAAGGATTCGAAATTTTCTGACATCAACCGAGGGAAATGATGAATCACCCAATGACTGAGTATGGGAAGAATATGAATTTGAAGTTTGTCAGTGAACGGATGGGCCGATATTGATAAAACTTACATATTCTTGGAGTTGATGACACCAGCATGTATTCTTTTAAACCCAATCTCGAAAGCGCCAGCGTTAACACAGGAAATTAAGTTGTGTGCAGTAAACCGTTAAAAACATTGTTAACGCGAATGAAGTGTGAAGTCTCGTACAGTTAGGTAAAAGTGTAAATTGTATTAAATTGCACAAATTATTGTCCGAATTCGAAAAAAATTATATCATCTGAAAGCTTAACACGAGCCCGATTCAATGACGATAATCCGATAATCACAATTTTCTGTTTTTCGAAGTTTAGTTTTTTGGCATCGGTGAATGAATTGACCAAAAATTCATGCTTTAATGTCTGCTGACCACAATTAACCAGACACAACCTAAATGCTCTGCCTAAAAAGTACTCAAGTACTTTTTGGCACTTAAAAGTTCTGCCAAAGTACGAAACATAACCTTTCACATGATGTAAAGTTTATTGAAATTGAGCATCTTCAGCATTGAAAAATCATGTCGAATGTTTTTTAGCAGCATTTTTCGGTAAAATTTAGTAGTACTGTATCTCTTTGCACATTCAACGAATCTTAAAATCTTTACATCATTATGAAGCTGAATGGTAGCTCACTGTCAGTCAATTTTCATTGCAAAATTCAGTCGTCTTTATGCTAAAATCCTGCACCAAAGAAAACGCTCAATTTTCTTTCGGAGGGGCTACTGACCACAACGGGCCACTCAAGAAAGTAAAATAGTAATCTATGGAACATAGGGTTTCAGATGGCATATCGTTAATTAAAATTGAACCATGACTTCAACACGAAAATTACATTTGAAAATGGGCTAAGTTTTTTGTTCAATTATTTATGAAACGGTCTGTATATGTATAAGGAATTATTTATGTACATCGTATCGGCAGCCCCGATATATCGGCCGCTGTTTGACTTATTGCCAATAAATACAGGTTTCGGTTATGAAAAAATTTATATATTGTCACATCCCTAATTCTACTATGTAATTAAAATGTTCACATTCCTTGTGCCACATGCATTCGAATGAGCCCAAACAAGCTCCCATAACATGATATTTTTCCGGGTGTCGTAATCAGTTTTCAGAATGTGACATAATATCAGATGAACCTTGATGGCTCGAAAATGACGTCTCAAATCAACGATACATTTTCACGGAATTAAAAAAGCTTCTTCAGTTCATTCATAAATATACCATATCTTTTTAATGAGGCTGAACAATGCTGAATAGAACCCACACGTCTGATAGATTAGTCAGCATCCGAAGAGAACAGATCGTTGTGGTGAAATTGAACTGTTCCTGAGGTAGTCGATATTAACGCAATAAGCAAACAATTCAACCTTCTCTAGCGTTCAATCTGAGATGATAACTGAGTCTAGTATGGTAATTCAAAAGCATTCCGTCTTACTATTTTCATAAAAATTGAGCATATCAGGAATTATTCTTTTGATCTCCGAAGTCGTGATGTTGTGGTTTTCATTACCTTTTTCAGAGATTGTAATCTCAGTCATATCATGTTCTATGCTGTCAATCACAGAATTAGATTCATCTGCGTGCAGATAAACAAAATATTTAATTCTGTGCTGTCAACATTCTGATTGGGAACATCTGCACAATCAACTGTCGAATTATCACTAATTGAATGAGTCGCGCAAGCATTGTGATTTCAGCACTCCATTGCGTCGAGGTATTCCTGGGTATCAATTTTGCGAGCAATTAATTGTAGCTGATTGTAAAATAGGCATCACCATCACATTCTTTGTGAAACTTCGTGGTCACATTGTCTTTACAAAAGGTCAGAATTGTCGGATAGCTACATCGAAGGTCATTGATGTCTCTATACGGCCATCTGACAACATCTTCTGTCAAGCAGGAGGGCGTGCCCTTTCAGGGCCCAATGGGCCGTATGCATAAAAATGAGAATTTCTTATCAAGAAAAACTTATGAGATAAGTCAAAATTGACTCAGGTGCAAGATAATCTTGAAAATGCATGCATAAAGATTTTCTTAACTTATGAGATTTTCTTATTCCCACGATCCTCATACTGTGCATTTCGATTGATTGTTGCTTCACGCAGCTGCGTGAAGTGCTGAGAAGCTTATCGGTTAAATGCACAATGAATGAGAATTTCTTTTTCTCGCGACGTAGGAGCGCACTTCATAGATATTTTTTGTGAAGTGAAGAGTGAATCAGCATTGCTTGACTACAAATGACAATTAGCTTTCTCGTCGGAATCATTCTTCATCCTGTCTGCCTATTGACTGACGGGTGACGATTGCAGCTGTGTCCCGTGAAAATGGAAGAGCTTCTAGAAAATGAAACCGAGATTCTCGTATCTCTCCTCGAGAATCACTCTGTTCTGCTGGAGAAGAGCAGCACTCCCATTCAAAAGTCCCGCAAGGCTGCTGCCATGGCAGAACTATGTGCCTCCTTGTCGCAATCGTTGGGTCGAGCCGTTGATGCGGAGAAAGTGAAGAAGAAGATTGCCAATTTGAAAACCCGAGTCAAGCAGAAAACAGACAGGAACCAAACTGGCAACAGACCAATTCTTCTCTGTAAATGGGAACGCAAGTTGCTGGAAATATTGAACGCCGAGGAAAATCCCACGTTCTCCAGAATACAGGGATCGACTTCTGCGGGATTTGGCAGCCGCGACAGTGATGACTTCGAGAATCGTGTGCCAGAAATTCGCAGTGCAGCTGCGACCTCGATGCGGCCAGAAAAGAAGAGAAAGAGGAGATTGCATGGCGAAACGGAGGAAACTGAAGATCTGAGTAACTCCGAATTACAACGGCTGGTTCTGCTGGGTCAACTGTCTTACGTAAGGCTGAAGCAGGACTATTTATTCGAAAAGCGTCGCCTGCTTGACGCTAGCAACGCCAAAGACCATCCTCAGTGCTCTTCTTGCAACCCATCTTACACAAACTTGTAACGGCAAATAGATGCATTTGAATCTGGCTTGCTTTGCCTTGTTTTCAGTATGATCTGGATGTGGGAGTCTAAATCAGAAAAGCTGCATAAAATGTAAATATGAAGTCTTGAACAAGAGAAGAAAAAGACCAATGTAGACAATTTCACTTCCTCGGATTCTAGGATCATCAGATGTCATCTTTCTAAATTTTAAAATTCATCAAATTACAATTCCTAAGTTGTGAATCCTCTGGTGCGGCCTGCGAATAGGTAAAAATTCAGGATTATACAGAAGTCCTCTAGATAGCAAGACCTTTTCTGTAAATTTGATGCATTTTCGTCGGTCATATCTATATACACTACAGTAGCCTATTGTATTACAGTGGAATTCTCAAATTAGATGCTGGCACGCCACACAAAAATGAAAAGCCTGTTCATTAGACTAGAGATTGGCTATAAAAGCAGGTGCTTTAGGTGACTATCAATTCATCATGCAGGTAGTAAAACTGTCGAATTCTTGAAAATGTTTAGTATCTCACATGTAGGCCTACGAATACGAAAACGACATAAGTTGATGAGCTGAAAGAAAATCAGGATGACAAAGCCACAAGATGATTTTTACATATTTTATCAAACTGTCGACAGCTGCACTAGACTGTTGGCCAATTCATCACGTCGAACTTGTCCGGTGCGTCTCAAGTCGTTCATTAAAATCACCATTGTTATTGAAAAGCAAAGACCATATCCTCATCGATATTTTCAAACTCCTCAAAGTTGTCATCATCTCCGAGATATTTCGCAATATTATGAAGCACAGCGCATGCCACAACACATGACGGAGCACGCTCTAATTTCAGGCGAATACCGTATCTGAGAATCGGAAAACGTTGCTTCCATTGTCCAAAAGTCTGTTCAATGACAATGCGATTTTCTTTGTGGGCTTTATTGAAAATCACATGTGCATCTGTTGTCGGATTCGGGTACGGAACCATGAGGAAAGGTGCTATACCATATCCTTCATCTCCCAGAATCATTGAACTTCCAGAAGATTCTTCATGCAAGTGTCTGTAAAAAAGAAATTATTCTAATCAACCCTGCTAACTTTTCGATTTCATGTGGGCTGAGCAGCAGAATGGGTCTACTTAAAGTTGCCCAATCCGGAAGCACGACTAGAAATTTGAATGACAGCGAAAATGTTCGATCTTCTTTAGAATTAATGACGCAATAACGCCGATTGTGGGAGAATGGATCAAAGCATCAGAAAAGGCGATTGCATAGTCCTTGAACAATGCCCTTTTATCTCTGTGATTGGCATAAGGCCTCAATTAATTATATAATTACTATATATAATTAATATATAAATTATATAATTGATTGCAGCCGGATGACTGAGTAAGCGTGATTGACATCGGTACCTACCTAAAAAGTTGAGAATTTTTGAAGATCCTGTTGTCATGAACCGATCCTGGCCAGCTGACATCAATGCCTGTGAACACCCATTTTTCATTGCATGTAGCTTGAACATTTAAAGATGGATATCCTTTTCTGTTGACATACTCGTCTCCGAATGATCCACTGGGCTTGTCGATTTTCACATGGCTACAATCAATGGCCCCTATGCAAGAGGGAAACCCCATTTTTGCAAACCAATTTTCTTTCGCTGTTTGCTTTTCATTAGCAGTTGTTGGAAAACGTATCCAACTATCTGCCATTGCGGCAATCAGTGGAACTGTTTCATTTATCGTTCTGGATACAGTGCACTGATGAAAACCAGTCTGTTCAGCGATGTGACTCTGGAATCCAGGATTTGCAAGATATCTTAGTGATTTCTACCTTCTGTGTGGATGAAACCGCTCCACCTCTTGTTTCAGACGAAGGAAATAGATGTGACGCCAAGCACTGAACGTTTTCTCGATCAAAGCGATGCAATGCTTTATACTGAGCATCTGAGGCCACACACCTGCGCTCATTGTAAATGCGCCTCTTGCGGACAACGTTCAAGCTCAACATGACGAAAGGAGAATGCTAGCGTTTGTGAACTATGCTGCAAAGCGATGTGCCGTCAAGTTTCCATAACAACATCGATTTATGTACATCGTCGGTAGCGTAAGCAATAAAATAGCAGCTCACAAAGTTATAAGATTTTCTCATAAGAAAATCTCAAAATCTGTTTTTGTGCATATCATCATCTAAATCTCAGAGTCACTTGAGAAATTCTTCTGATAAGAATTTCTCATCTTGAGCGCCAAGTTTTAAGCATACTTTTGCGAGAAAATCTCAGAATAATTCAAGAAAAAGAATTTCTCATTTTTATGCATACGGCCCATTTTCTGAATATTCTTGGATGCGCAGGCCGGTCCCGTGCATACCTGTGCGCTCCTGTGCGAGTAGCTGTATAGGATTCTTAAGGATCTGAACGAAGATTCTGGTCGCGTGAGGGCACACCGTACAACACACACCATTCGCTGTGAATAGACCTTAAGAGGACGCGTCACATGTGATTCTACCATGATGATGTCACGAACGCGTTGGATGAATATTTGGTGATCAGCTGACCACAGAAATTCGAATATTTGCCTTGTTTAAGTTAGTGAGACTGGAACCACGCCGACCACCTGACGGCGTTGAAGCATGAATTTGCCTTCACTGCACAACACTTTACAATGAGTGAAATGAATAAACGTTTGATCAAATTGTCATGCAAATATGTGCGCCTTGTAGGGCATGAGCACACGAGATACATTCAAGTGCATTATCTAGATCTGCTGCTGAAATTAAAAAATACGTTGGAAATTAAAAAAGGTGTTGGAGTGTGACACCAATTTAGGGATTCTCCGATATATTCAATAATATATTTCTCTTTTGTTTATAAAATCCATTATTACGGCAACAATGGTCATCTCCATTCAACCATTTCAATTACAGTTGTTTTCCTCCCCATTGTTTTTAAGTTATCTTGTACATGTGCTTTATCTAACAAGGTTTGCTGCTTGCCATCTCAGGCGCTGCTGAATCCGTGCCGCAAAAGAGTAGAACATGAAGGAAGCTCCATGTGCAATAATAGGAGTCTAATATTTTTTGCTTAGTAGTCTTCTGCTTGTGCTCCCTGTGCGGTTAACTTAACCTTTTAATTCTGCTTAAATTCTATTTCATTTTAAGGAAACCATGTATTTGAAGATACTGAATGCATTTTATTCAGCTAGTCTTCATTAACATTGCACAGTAGTTCATTCAGGGCAATGTATCAACTTCCAACTCAAAATTTCAAATACCTAAATTGGAAAATTTGTTAGAAAGGAGAGACGAATGTAAGAAGTTATCTTGAGCTAGATGTAACCCTACCAGTAGAAATCTCGCTACTTTTCGTGCAAGAGATTTTCTGCATTGGTTCAGTCATATATTTCGACATTTAGTATACTAGAATTCCTCGTTTCTATTTTCTGAATGTCCATTACTTTTCTTTCAGAGTCAACATCATATTTCATCTTGTCAAGAATGGATGGTGTGAGTTGATCCAGACTTTGCTTTCTCTTCCCGATCATGATAGCAGAGAAAAAGTGTTGGTATCACTATCAACTTTCCATGAATTCTGCCCGACATCCTCAGGAGACAAACAAAGACAGTTACTTGAACGTCTAGATGTAATGAGAACTGAGTATCATAAACTTGCAGACGAGGAAGTAAAGGATGGTGATAAAGATGGATATTTTAACTCTATACTTCAACATGTGATGAAACTGCAGAATCAAGTGAAACAATCTAAAAAGGATGAGTTGTGAAAATGTAGTCTATATGCATTCCTCGTTTTACTTTTCTACCTTCGGATTTCGGATAAAATGCATCTTTTTATTGTTTTTTACTTGAATTTGTTTTCTGTATTTCAGGGGTATGTAAATATGATTTTGTTGTCTGAATACAGATGCTCTGAAAGAATTTGCTTTTTTTAAATTTTTCATTGTTAGGCCTATCCAAGAACAGTGTAAATACCCACACAAGTTCTTGCTTCAGGTTGGCCAGAAAGTCGTGCACTAAAGTTTCCTAACTTGAACCATAGATTATAAAGTTGGCTTTAACACTTTAGAACGTTTCGTCGCCGCACATTCCCTGAATAGTTTCGTAAGTTCGTTGAATCAACAGTGGTGGCGGTGACTGTCGAAGTGGAAATGAATCATTAAGTGAACAGTTTAAGATGAAGTAATTAATTAATTAATCTTTGATTGCTGAACAACGGGTCTAAATTATATTACTTTGCAGGCGAGTAGGTGTAACAAATCGATCCATTACTGAAGTATGAAGAAATGCATGTTACACGCGGCAGTTGGTAGCTTACTTGGCGTTTCGAAGAAGATGGTGGTGTTCAAGATAGAAAGAGAAGTAGGCCTCCAAGACCATTTGAGCAGACAGGAACAAGAATTGTGAATAAAGTCTATGTAGTCTGTGTAGTAATGTTGCTATGTCCAAAGAAATACATGCGCAGATAATCTCGTGAAGTCAACGCATACCCGCTCTATCATGGAAAAGGTTATAGGCATACTCAAGAAAGAACATTTCCATCCATATAGAGTGGATTCCACAAAAGTGGTACGAGGACGATGCTGACCTACGTATGGAAATATTAACGATTACATATCATTCTAAATCGCTTACATGTATGCCTAATTCTGATGGTGCATCGAAAAGTATAACTACACTTTGAAGGTGAAGCACAGCGATGAAACCACGTACTAGGTGATATTGCCATGTGTAATTATGGAGCACCACAAACATCCGTGGCTAAGGACAATTACTTCTACGCGTTGTAATGCTGTCAAAACATGGGGGAATGTTTATGAATACATGCGGGCGCGCGCTTACTGTTAACTCGTCGTCTACGGTTGTCCACGTTGCCGCTTGAACCACGGATGAACCGCTTAGCATGTAGTCCGGCAGCCAGAACGAGTTTCTGCAGGGAACGAGGCCGAAAGTGAGACTTTCACAGAATGATGTGCACCCTATGCCTACTACGAATCGGCACGTCTGCCGAGTTCTAGTGAGTTCCTCTTCTTGTCAGACAAGATCAAAGAAAACCACATGTAAATCCAATGGGACGCAGATTGCAGTTTTTGGCTAAAATGAAATTTTCTATGTTTTCTCTGATTAAACGAAAAGTACATGTACTAAGCCCAGAGTCTTAATTTTTGGCATGGAATGTCTTGAGGTCATTTCTTATGATGTGCATGTGCTTTTATCATGCATCTAATCGGCCATGTGTGTGAGAATGTATTTGAATGTGGATAAAGCAGCTCAAAATGTTTGTGTTTGCCGACATTAAGAGGCTGACCAAATCTAAATGCGTTTCGCTACATAGACAGGCGTGCATGAAAATGAAAGCAAATGACCTCAAGACATTCCATTGCAAAAGTTATGACTCTGGGCTTAGTAAATGTACTTTTCGTTTAATCAGAGAAAACATAGAAAATTTCATTTTAGCCAAAAAACTGCAATCTGCGTCCCATTGGATTTACATGTGGTTTTCTTTGATCTTGTCTGACAAGAAGAGGAATTCACTAGAACTCGGCAGACGTGCCGATTCGTAGTAGGCATAGGGTGCACATCATTCTGTGAAAGTCTCACTTTCGGCCTCGTTCCCTGCAGAAACTCGTTCTGGCTGCCGGACCAATGCTCTGTCTTCCCTTAGTATGAAATTGAGGTCCTATCACGTTGTTTAGCCTCTGATAGATACAGACACACGAGACGCAAAGTCTATATAAGAGGACTGCCTAAAGATGTTGCAGAAATGTCGTGCGTAGCCACGGATGTTTGGGGTCATGTGCAATTACGCGTAATGAGCGTGGCATGCCACCTAGTGCAACTTTTATTTCAATAGAGAAGTGAACAAGCATTCAATGCTAGAGAAAATCCTCATTCGATGGAGTGCACAGAAGAACGCAGCAATGCCAAGGTAATGGTGTGCGGTGTCATATGCAGAAGCGACCAAAGGGCCCTATGTCAGTCGACTGATCAGTGGTGGGTAGTGATGCAAATGGAACCCAGAAAATTTTCCAATGGAAAATGTTGAAATTTTCTTTTCGGTAATTGACGGCTTTGCTCTGTTGAATAATTGTTTTGGAGACTTATCATAGTCGTTTGAAAAGACTATGCAATAATATTCAATGACCGAAAACTTCTCAATCCCTGCATGTTAACTTTTGGAACCAACTGCACCTTCTCCATGTCTATTTCAGATCTTTTCAAATGAATCTCAGACATTAGATGGATTTCAGATTTCTCTAATTGAATTTCAGTTTCAGATATCTGTTTATATCTTGCTTCAGATGTTTCTCATTGCATCAAAATATACCCCTATTGTAAAGCAAGATTCACATTAGGCTATCCCAAATGGTGTGTGTGACAATTAAAAATGCTAACAAATTAGCAGAAGTCACTGGTGGCAAGGGAATGCTCAAAAATCCGCGGACGGGACTCGTACACGATCACTTTAATCGAAATAATGATGAAATCAAGATTTTTAGATCAATTCTATTGGTG
Organism: Prostheceraeus crozeri; assembly: GCA_907163375.1. Lineage (NCBI taxonomy): Eukaryota > Metazoa > Platyhelminthes > Polycladida > Euryleptidae > Prostheceraeus > Prostheceraeus crozeri. Next base: position 63,351 of record CAJQUW010015235.1, on the reverse strand, counting down.
TGCAGCTGCCTCGGCTGTGGAAGCGCACAAATTATAGGGCGCATCACAAAAACAACATTTTCAAAATTTTCCACGGAAAATTTTCATCACTAAGTGATGGGTGCGTTACGAAAAAATATGCGGAACGTACGCATGTGCATAATGATGAAAATATGCGGATCATGCACATGCTACAAGGATTGCAAAACATTTTGAAACTAATCATGTGGGAGCATCCAAAAAGTATGTTCATCTATTTTATAGGTAGGTAGCATCTTGGCCAGTGTTTCTCAAACTTTTCTCATCGCCTATCACTTGACAGTTGGAATCTCTGCTGCATACCACTATAAAGATAACATTTAAGAAATGAGTGGCAATAATTATGATATTGATTGATGTTTATCTAAGATAATGGAAGGTACATAGCTTAGGCTATATACATTGCATAAGTCTTTGAAATCATTGAAAGTTTTAAAAGCTGCCATAATAAAATCAAAAGCTGATGACTATATAATTTTCAGCCACTCTATATTAAGCTAGATAATTATTTCTACCATATGTAATTTTACTGATATGAAAGGTTAATAGCTAATTCACATCTACTTAACATTTTATACATCTGAAAAGTTTTGAAATAAAAATAATAAATAAAAAATTGTCATTTACCCAAATAAATATATTATGAATCAAAAATTCCGGAGGTTAGAATAAACTGTATTTCGATTAGTAGGAGCAGGAAAATAGACATTCTCAGTGTGAGGGATGGATTTGTTTCTCCTGAACAATTTCATCAATGCGGAGTAAAACGTTCGACATCGTACATTTGGAAATCGTGTTTTGGCTGAGTAAGACGATTCCGGCTCTTGGATTTGATTGTCAAGTATGTGGAAAAGCCCTGCTCGCACTCACAGGTAGAGGTAAATACGAAAAGAGTTGGCACAGCCTTCTGCGCAAGTCATCTGAGGATCTTATACTGAGCCAGAAAGTGGAAAAAAGGCTCGATATGAAAAATGTCTTTTGCACATTCATCAGACGAGTCACTGCCAGAAACTGCTCAATCAATCCTTCAATTTTCTAAAACAGCAGAAAGTGATTTGGATAGTAAGTTAATTAATAATAGCAAATGTACGAAAAATTGCCACACAGAATGTTTCACGCGTGCCACCTGAAACGCCTCCGCGTACCACAGTTTGAGAAAAGCTGATCTAGGCTATAGCCTACTTAATAGCACAGCAGCATGACACAGCATTGAGATAGAATAGTAACATTCCCTTTGCATTGTTCTATGAATCGAACAGGGATCCAAAATCCATTAAATGCAGCAACTTTGATGAATAGGCTATGACACAGATTCTTTTGTATGTGCTTAATACCGGTAGTCTTGCTCTGGCATCCAAAGAGATTATATCCAAGGATCAATCAATCAAACGCAAGTAGTCCTACTGTTTAGCTGGTACTCCATGAAAGAATAATACCTTGATGGGTCAGAAAGTAAGGCAAAGTAAAATAATGAGAAATCCTACGAAGAACTGATTGTCATTAGCAGAATGTACTACAGGTGAAATAAATGTTCATTGTTTGTAAACAAATTGCTATCAGCAGCCTATCTGTTCTTGGGATTTCTTAAGTTTATTTTTAAACCCATAGAAACCAGTGTTCTTAGTATTCAGTCCGGTAAAGCATCTTAAAATTAAGCATTTCGAAATGCCGGTCGTATAGTCTCGCCTTTTTTGGTCGCAATGTGTCTTTCAACTTCAACGGCGTTCAGTTCATGTTCAGCAATTAATCCATCTCCTTCACTTCACGTTCACCTTTCCCTTTCCATTAATTTCCCGTTATTTTTAAAAGTAATTTTGAAATTCACTTTGACTGCGTAGTTGAGTCATCGCTTCTTTCACATGTCTAAATATTTCAGTGTAAGATATCGCGAACTAGAATGTGACTTCAAACTGGAGATTTCACAGGCTATAAGCTTACATGGCTTAACAGCACCGATGCTTTTCCTCTTTGACATAATGGCAGCTGTATGAAGACTTACTTGTGTAAATCTATCTTTAAAGATGGAACAGCACTACAATTTTCAAAGATCAATCCTAAAACAGACCTACAATTCTTTGTCATGAAATTAAATTAAATTGTCGCTGCTTTAGTCATGAGAATTAGGGCCCAAAATATAAAAACATCAAGAATAAAAGTATTTAGACAGCATGGATAAAAATAGCCTAGGGTGAAGCATTCTAACTAGGTAATTTCGGTCAATCATGTGTGAACTTATAAAGGTAGAAATGAACGGGAGCATTTAACTCCCGTTCAATTTCACGAAAGTCGTGAACTAACTTATAAATTAGTTCAATAGAACGGCGTTCAGTCACACTCTGGCTCCAATAAAATAAAAGTACGGTAAAAGTTCTGAGATGAACAATATGATCATTGACTGAGTGCTTAAGTTACGAAATGTTTTGTCTGTGACGTGCAAACTTGACTTACAGTGATTCACTGTAGTGAAATTTACTTCTTCACTTTGAGGGAATTACAGTGATAATTGCGACGTCAATTGGAAGTCTATACACTAAAGTATAAATTCAGATCGTTTGAGTTGTCCTTCAGGTTGCATTGAAATCCATTATTCATTGCATCTCTGAGCTCCACGTGTAAGAGCATTTTTAAGGAAATTTCAGTGGGTGACATTAATGCAAAATAGGTGCCGTATGACGGAATCTACTAGATTTGTTCTCTTTTTTGCCTGAATGAAAGTCTATATTTGCTCTATATATTCTGGATCCTGTCCGGTGCAGGCCTGCATGCATGCTAGCTAAAACTGGAAAATTAAGATTTTATTTTTTTAATCTTTATTGATAGTTGAAACAAGTATTACATATCAATATACTTAGTTATAAGCAAAAATACTTTTCAGATGACGGCCTAGAGTTTCTGATTGTCACTCTCAAAACATTTCTTACAAATACACGATTCATAACTCAGAGGGCTTCCGGTTCCTGTGCTCTTTTTTTCTGATGGAATTTTGCCACTGCAGGTCGCAGATCAGTGGTTGCCGTTCCCGAACCATTAATGGCGATGGAAATTTTACTGTTCAATGTATTTCGCAGAAGCCATGATTGTTTACAGCTTCTGAAGATTGTATGGCATAATACACCTCCGGTCCACAGCTGTGTGGGCATAGTGCAATATATGTAGGAGGTAGTACACTTTTGCTGTGCTATCGTTATAACTTGACGATATCGGCATTTTCGTTGATGCAAAGAGACCAATAACCTCTTCCGAGAGCGAACTGGAACTGCATGTTTGGAGCTGCTTCTCCAAACAGGTCCTTCACTGCTTGTCTTGTTGCTGCAATCATGTCTTTTTCTGTTCACGAGTCTATCAGTGACTGAATGTCTTCAATAACAGAATCCTGCTCATCATCAAGCCGCTGAGACAGCTGTTCGGATGCGCTCATGATAATTTCTTTCCTGACAGCCAAAATATCTCTTTTGAAGGTGACCAGAGAATTAATTGTTCACCTTGAATTCTCCCCTGATTCCTCCTCATTGCTGTTAAGTTCCTCTTCCAGGTGCCAAGGAAATGGACCGTCCTTCATTAGATCAAGAGATCGCACAGTCACATTTTCCGCTGTTTGAATCTCCAGAACAGAAGCTTTGGCCTTCTGACTTTTCTTTTGCAGCACTTGGATCACTTGCACAACATCTTTCATGATTGCAGTTAGGTATATATCGTCCTTATCTCAAATCTTAAAGAAACCTCCGGCTGTTGCCTTTTCGATTTTCTCTCCACAATTCAGCAATTAGTTCTACTTGCATTTTCAAGAAAGGCAAGTTACTCTACACTGCACTACGGACATTTCGCAGGTGTTGAACGAAACAAAGGTCAAATTCATCCGGAAACCTGTAGAACTTTCCAGTTTTCACCATGTTCTTCACAAATTTTCTGCAATGCCTTTGTACTAACTGCCGATGTCCTGTAATACATCGCAACCGATTTCATATTTAAACGCCAATGCTTCACCTCTGCAACATTTGCTTTCAAATCTTCAAAAGCCAAGTCAGACCTTTGGACAACGCACAATAGACAGCGAATGTCTCTCCCCGAGAACGCCTTTCCTATGTTTAGAGGAAGTCGCATGTCTTGACATGAAGCAATTATACATGCAAATATATAGGCTACAGCAGCATTGTATAAAACTGATTTGTTTACTATTTAGGAATGAAATTTTACATTCTGAAATCTATATCAATAATGAAAAGGGAATGGACGCAGCTGCTGTAATTGCGGAAGCTAACCCCTTGTGCTATTGGTAGAATAATATGAGCTCATTGGTAGTACGATAATGTGACGAAAAAATAACGATCTGTAAGTACTTTCGCATCTTTTTGTCACATAAAAGGCTTTAAAAAACCGAATATGGGCTCCACTCGCATACGATGTGTTATGAGACATCATCGGTTGGGTCCTGTCATATACGTATTACGTAGTCTATACTTGATGATTTTTAGATCTATTCCAGCGTGATTTTTTACGTTGTGAAATATGCTCAACAAGGTATCGAACATCATGTTTCTGAACATAAACTGGTTGATGTTATATAGCCTAGGTTTTCCCGCTCATCCGTTGATCTATGTTTTTCTAACGCGTAATAGTGCAGTCAAATATGACAAAAGTCTTTCATACATTAACCAGTGGACATTGTCCATCAAAAACGTGTAAAATTGGTCAGTCAAGTGTTGATGTATGACAGAGTAGCGTAGAACATGGTCAATCAATTGTGATATTGAAATATCAATAATCAACTTATTGAAGCATAGTGATTTTTCAAATTTACCACAGATTTTGCATTGCTTAATTTAAGGGATTCGGCCCATTAAGTATTTTGATAGACTGGTTAAACGCGAAGACCATGTTAACTTTTATAGCAGCTGTCAGAGACATGTAGACATGTTTCGAGCTATATTTGGAATATGATAATCTGTGCCTGTCCTGACGCATTTCTACACCACATTTTTGAAATTTATCTGTCAGGGTTTTTATTTTATATCTCAAATTACACTTGAATTCAACACACATCAAAAGTAAACCACTCCAATCATGCTCATTAGTATCCTAGTAAATTATTGGACATTATAGACAGGACCGAGTTTCCGTATCACGATAGAAGAAAAACATGTCTATTTTTCAAAAAGTATATACTTTATTCAAAAATTTCTTTTAGACAAGAAATTACATTAAGATATCGTACTTAGCTAAACATTGGGTGAGATATCTTTGAGTATGGCCAAACCAAGAAATCGATTTTTCAGCAGTTATCACAGCGACAGACTGTTCAGCCAGTTGAACCAAGATTGCGAGTCTTTGTTGTTGTTGTTGTTCTTACAAAAGCTGTGCGCGAACTTCTTCCAGTTGCCGTTTTAAACAGGCTTTGAAGGCACTGAATGCCATTTCTACAATATTCAGAAATGGGGAATACGGTGGCAAAAACCGTCTGAAATGGTTTGCAGGAATCTGCGGACCTCCTTCATCAGCGGAAAGATGAGTTCGTGAGTGACAGGAAGCATTATTGAAAATGTACGTTGTGGACTCCTGAAGTAAAGCAGACGTGTTCTGAATGAATGTATGGAATCTTGCACACGTCATTCCACCTTCAAAGATTTCATGATGAATGAGTCCTCTTCGATTGCTTACAGCGAATGCTACAGTGAAGTTTCTCCCTCGCTGGCCCCCAACGACTCGCACGACTCTAGCTCTACCCCTGGTTCTCCGAATCCATAGATTAATTCCACTCTCATCAATGAATATCAATTCCTGTCCCACACCTTCATGCAACATCCAACTGGCATATTCGTGTCGTCTGTCTTTGGTGCTTTCTGAATTCCTCCCTACTGGTGAATCCTCCAACTTCTTTAAGACAATTAGTCGTCCTGAGAGACATCGTGCAATAGAGGTCAATGACAGTGTTGGTTTGTGTGGCAGTCTAACTTGTAACTCGCTCTGCATTTGTTGTAAAGTAAAGGAAGGATGTTCTTCTATCATTTCCTCCAGTACATTTCCAATTTCATTATCTATCTTTGAATGGTGTCTGCCGCCTCTTGGGAGGGTTAACACGACATCGCGCTTATTAGCGTGATTAATAATTGCCCAAGCAGTACAGATACAGACACTTTTCGTTGGAGTAACTGCAAATTTTAACATAGAAATTTCAGGAAAATTGTTGATATACTTTAACAAAAAGTGTCTGTTTGTACACTTTACTTCATCCTCTGTCACTGAATGATAACCCATTTGAAAGATCATGATCTGTAGATGATTTCTATAATAACCAGTTCAACAAAATACCAATTTGTGTAACTTTTATGAGCAAAAACTCGAAAAAATGGAGTCAACACCTTAAATGTCACAATTTTGCCATTGGAAATACATAGGATTTTGTTATCCTCTCTATTTCTGAAAAGCAAATGATCTGATCCGGCAGACGCGAAGTTTTGTAGTAGGTTAGAGGTGTACTATGCTATGTGAAAGTTTTATATACTACCTCGTTCCCTGCACAACTTCACGCTAGCTCCCGGACTAAAACTTGAACGAATTTCTCTGAAATTTGGAAGATATGTCAGTTGTGCTTACTAATATCATTGTTGGAAATTTCAGGCATGAATATTGAGTTGTTTTCCTGTTATAGATAAAAAAGTAGTAGATAATTTGATCTTCATTTAGCAATGTTACACAAAATCATACCTCACTCTTATAAAATTACATTTGTTTCCTTTGTTATGTAATATGTTGTTCTACAAGCCAAAAGCTATCAAGCAAAACAAAAATAAAGAAAATCGGTCAATCAGAGCCAGTATAGCACCATTATTCATCAACAATAATGTAACTGCTACATGTGATTAACTGGACTTCATGTTCCATAGCTTCCTGACTTCGTTGCGGTGGTGTTGGCAGCACTCCTGATTGCTTTCAGCTAGAAATCTATCTCTTACCGGTTGAAAACAATACAAAGCACAAATGAACAATAACGAGATCGCATTCACAAAAGGCAAAGTGTCAGCCTTGCTAGAACTAGGGTTTTCTTTGCGAGCTACAAGCAAGCGACTAAATGTCCCTTACACAAATGTGCATCGATGGCATAATGATGATTTTCGACTCTGTCGTAAAGAGGGCTCTGGCCGTCCACGCAAAACATCCAAACGTAGAGACCGCCTAATTTTGAGATTTGTTAAAGTTGATCCAAGTCTCTCGTTAACTGAGATGGCTGCACTAGTCTCGTCTATTTCTAAGTCCACTATTCGTAGAAGACTTATTGAGTCGAATTTCAAGAGCTGTAAGAGGCCCTCTCAGATCGAATTATCAGATCAGCATACAAAAAGACGTCTCAGATGGGCAATGAGTCATTGTCACTGGCGAAATCAATGGGATCGGGTTGTCTGGTCTGATGAGGCATCAGTCCGTCTGAAGGATAATGATGGTCGATTGAGATTATGGATAAAATCTGATCAGGAAATTCGGAGACATTTACATCGTCCCCGGGTACAAGGTGGTGCGACTCTACTGATTTGGGCTGGCATTTGGACCAATGGCCGCTCTGAACTTCACATACAGCAAGGAACCATGAATTCTGAACGCTATGTGAATGTTTTACGAATGATCATTGGCCAAATGACAGATCAACTTGGTGATCCATCGACTTGGTTATTTATGGATGATAATGCTAAGTGTCACAGGAATAGTAGAGTCAACTTATGCAAGTCTCAATTAGGGCTTAGGACATTATCTTGGCCAGCTCGTTCTCCTGATCTGAATCCCATAGAAAATGTATGGAGTATTCTAAAACGTAACGTTCGTCGTTCACTGCTACCTACAGATGGCGTATCACAACTTACGTCACTGTTAAAAAGAGAGTGGAGAAAGTTAGATCAGTCAAAAATCAACGATATCATCGAATCAATGTCTAGACGAATTGGTAATGTCATTGACAATAAGGGTAGGGCCACAAAATATTAGCTTCTTAAGAACCGTTACTGTATCATAGCTTATCAGATTATATAAGGACATTTAAATATATAAGGGACATGAAATAACATGAAAAATGCTTTCTGTATCATACTTATGTTTTATTTGGTCAAATTTTAGGATGATCCACTTTTTATGAAACGGACTGTAGTTCTCTTAATGTTTAACTGTTGCGCCAGCCCTACGTAGTCCTCGCCCTGAAGCCATGCATTGTAAAGGCGTTGCTTGTCTACTTCAGAAATTCTTGACGACATATTTTCTCTTGACAAGAAGATATTTGCGAGTATCAATACTTGATTGTCTTATTTCACATTCGACTGACTAAATGGACAATGAATTCATCTAATCTGGATCGCGATTACCAGCGCGAACAATAGATCAACGGTTGACTGCACTATTGCGCGTTAGAAAAACATAGATCAACGGATGAGCGGGAAAACCTATATAAGCCTGCATTCATGAAGAGAAGAAATTCATTACGAATGGAATATGGTTTAATCATTCGAATATTAATTTTTGTGTCATTATATTGCTCATTAGTAATTAGTTCAATATTTTCTAATTTTCAAGAAGATCCATCAATCTTGGAAGTACGTTTCAGTCAAAATCGGAGTGGTACATTTTTACATCAGTTACTCAAATAATGGCCACAAGCTACTTTGGATATGAGAGGCGACCGGGCCATCAAATATTTGCCGAATACAATCTGCACATCACTGGCTTAGGTGTTTTATTGTCGTTGAACTTGATGCTCCATCTTTGTGATCTGCATCGTTCACTTGATCGTACGTGTAGTCGCATCGATTGATTGATCTATTTGCGCCCTTCCTTACTATTTTTTAATTATCCAATTTTCTATTAATCAGTCAAAGTTAGTCGTCTGTCGTGTTGTTCTGCCCAGCTGACGTGACGTCAAAGAAAATGCAGCTTACCTCTATTTCTGCATCGGCCTCTATTTCTCAGATTACGCCTGAACCGCGGAACTATAACGTGATACCGCGTCTGTTCCTGTTGTTATTACCGGGATGCGTTGACCGCTTCATCATTCTTGCCACGGTTCGGAACCCTCTTCGTCATATTACTTTTTTTGAAAGACAAAACCATTTTTAGATTAAAGATGCTTCACAAATGAAGAGCCGATTCTCGGTTATTCTGCAGACCGATTCGAGTAAAATGATTCAACTGAGCAAATCCATGATGGAAAAATCAAGGATGTTAGTAAATCAATCATTGAAAGGAAATATTGATAATCTGTATCGTGCGATCAGACTTCTGTTATCTTGAGTGGATGAGCTTGAAAGCAAGTGCTTTGCCAGAAAAATGTGACATGCATCATGAATCCTTTGATAATATCATGGCAGACTACTAGGCAACGTCGTATACGTGAGAGCAATGCAATGTGATCATCACAGGATGGTATGACGATAAGCCACCCGTCTCTGAGCGAAATACCGTACTCAAAATCATGTGATCTATGATATATATGGATGATCTTGGCATGTCCTCGCAATACAGGCATGATCACAAATTCAAGTCGGGCCCATCCAATGCATTTGTGTAGGCCGGGAGGTACTTCTATTCTACCCCCCACATTTTTCAAGCTTTCTAAATTAATCATATGCGCCAGCGTTAGTCACATTGGGTTAGAATAGACCTGAGCTGTCACTGAGTGACACTACAATACGACTGAGAAGTCTTACTTGAACCCTGGGATGAAGGATCGGTCCCTTGGATACTCAGTTAAAATACAAGGCACAGCTGTGGTGTGATTGTTGTCTACAGACAAATGACGAGCAGTTGTCTAATTCTAAGGCTGTAAATGTTCTACAAGTCAGATAAGAGGAGTTTTACACACAGCGCTATGCGACGTTAGTGAGAAGAAGTAAGAGCAAGAAAAGATCGATGACGATGCAGCAACAGAAATGTGAGGGGGGATGGGGAAAGAAGAGAAGTACCCTCGGATAATCTACAAACCGCAATGTAAATTAGCAAACTTCGACTTGAAATAGTTGGAGTTTCCGTGCGGAATCACAAATCGAACGGCAAGTCAGTTTTGTGGTTGTGACATGAAAGCAAGCAGCACTGCGATGTCCATTCGACCTCGTGAAAACCAGAGGCATTGGATTTGTTAATCGAATCCTCGAGATCCCCTGGAAGTGATTAATATTGCTTCAGTTAATGCATGTCGCTCGTCCCATCCTTCGGTTTCATGTAAGTTATCTTCATCACTATCTAAACCCATGCCCATGGCAATTATTCTTATGAGACTTTATCACTGAACGATGAAAAACATCCAACAATGATATGAAAAGTGAAAGCTTAACCAAACATGTATTTGTAATTTGTCACAAAACTCCGTCACAGAACATTTTCATATTTCAAAATTGTCATAAGGTAGTACAGAAATTATACTTGTATTTTGAAAAATAGCATTGATCTGCAATCACTGGTTATATTTTCTACCGTTGCAACTTTACTAAGTGCTAAAAGCAAGCAATTTACCATACAAAAAACTGAACTGTCTCATTGACCGCAATATACAATATTTGAATTATGCCGACTTCCTTTTCAGTAGATGTCATAATCTCAGGGTGTGACAGTATTCTTATTAAGTCGCTAAGTTTATTTCACTGAAGTTATGTACTCAGATACTTATCCGAAACTTCAATAAATGAATTAACGACATCTCATTGTACTCATTGTAAATCAGTCAGCAATTTCGTGGGCTGTACTCGAAAGCTGCTGGTTACATCATGAGATTGTAAGACATTCAGTCGGAATAAATGTAGACATTCATACAACCTTGCAATCTTGGAAAATGCATCAATATAATTTCTACATTTGTCAATTACCAGCACATGTTTTGCATAATTTGTTCGTGCTTCTCCGGACGGATGCAATTCGTAGGAATCACTGTTCAGCTACATATACTGCCAGACACACATAAGGAGAAAAGAAAATTGTTGAGGAGAGAAAGAGAGAGGTAAAAAGTGTTAAGCAGGACGATAATGATATAAAATTGAAGATGAAAACGAAGGAAATAGAGGCGCCTTCATGAAGTTGTGCTTGCTTCAACATCCGTTGGCAGCATGGTGAAGCAGCAGTTAGACAGTTAAGATTTCAAAGTAGGATACACATCCGTGACTTCTCAGCGATTGATTCTTTTACCTTCTCCCGATCAGCATCGACTCTAGATGCTGAATTGACTTGGTCGAGTTGAGGTTCTGAAAGGAATAGATGGATGAAATAGCGCTTGCATGTCATCCAAATGGCAGATTCAGGTTAGTGTAAGAAAAAATATATCATAAGCTTGCTTGAGATCGAGTCTTGAACAAGTGAAGTTTTTGAATACAAAAGGCAAATCAACTTATTTCTAATTCTGTAACACAAAGTTATTTTCTATTGATAATTGTCATATTTTGTTACTGGAGGTGCAGGCCACGTTATTCACTTGTTTATGTGACATCTTCATTGTATTGTCAGATTACAGTTCTATGGACATAATAGAGATGCAGTGTCGCCTTTGTCCTAGATTTTTAATTTTAATCTTATCACGACTCTTCGTTTTTGTCTACGAATTTCTAATATTCCATTATTTTTCATATTTGGAAATGGCTTAAAGTATTATTGAGAAATTACTTCCATTTGATTAGTTAGCAGTTTGCAAATATTATATAACTAATGCTTCTCAGTTATTTACATTATATCTTGCAATGCTTGTAGCCTAAACAGAAGATGATTAGCCTGTGCATGAACAGATTATATAGTAAGGATGTTTACGCCTCTGACATACGAAATTTGTCAGTTTCACAGAAGCAGTTGCACTCGATAAAAGGAAATTAATATAAAATTAATTGTAGTATTATTGTACCCAAATTTATTGAAACCGTCAAAGTCAATTGCCAAGAAGTGACTGCAGTAATTATCACAACAGGGTTTTGCAGCACAGAAATCCGTTCGAGGTGTTGTTCCGCAAGCATCCTTCTTTTGCCCCGGTAATGGTACTGACTGAATCTTTTCGTATGACTGAACATTATTTACATTTCGTGACTCCATTCTCAAAGATGGAGTGGTCCTAAAGCGCACTCTTCGGTCTCCCAGTTATAGCACTCAAACCCTTTTCACACGAAGCAAGAAAGACAAGTTCACGAAGGAGATGGATCCATAGTGAAAATCCTGGAAGAAATTTGTTTCTGAGAAGTTCAGAACGCATAAATAAAATTAATGCCAAAAACGCTGAGATCCATACCCTGATGTATAGAACAAGATGACTACAGTTGACTGCAGTAAGATTACTAAAGTTGATAAATGCGCGGCTTCATGAAAGATATAATCTGTTGTTAAAAATTCCTTCAGGAGGCTAACGAGTCAAGACAATTTATTGACCCATTTGGAATCAATGCCCCCTTTAGGAGCAATGCGACCCGAATTCATTGGAACACCTTTTACCAAATTAAAGTGGAGCCGCTCATAACATCGTACGATGCCTATATAGAACGCCCGCAAATTGTGTTTGAAAATTTCTGTTTTTATAAATCAAACTTGAAAATAGTTTGACCACAAAAGAGGCAAAATGAGCACGACGTAAAAGACATTCAAAAGCAAAATTAAGACTTTTTGGACATTCTCTACTACTTCGTGATCACAAAAATTTTCATCGAAATTGATAATGCCCCGGATGAAAATCGCAACCTTATTTTGTATTTTGGTTAATATTTTTCTGCATTCCCTACGCATGCTTCTGTATGTTTTCATGCATGATCTCCAACGAATTTGGTAATAAACATTTATTGACTCATCAACTTATAGTATTTACGGAAATCATCATCGATTGCTTAAAATTCCTGTGCAATTCTCCAACTTTCCATCAATTTTCAGCATTTGCAAAGTATTGATAATCAATTACTTACTGTAATCGGTCAGTCTTGGATTTGTTGGAGATGGACTGCGATTGTCATTTCCATCATGAGGTGTAGGAGTTGGGGTAAAGCTGATGTTGGTAGCGCTTGTAGTTGGGGATGTTGGGTGTACTGAAATAAGTGTTTGTGATGACCGAGTTGAAGTAACACCATCAGAATTCAATCTGTGTGGCGCCGTGGAAAGTTTTAAGTTATCGTTTTTGTCTCCGTTAGCTGCCTGCTCGTCATCAAGTGAATGATTGTCTTTGTTTTGATTATTTTCAGACTCTTGTTCCGATATTTCCTTCGTGTTATCACTTGGAGAATGTTCGGATTCATCTTCTATCTCCTTCGCCATCTTCGGCGACTTCTCTCCAGTTTCTACCTTCATTCCCGACTGAAAATCAGAGATAGATACATGCAATTCCAGCTTTTAGTTGCCGCTCAAGCATATTTTGCAATATTGCATGTACACTTATTAATGCTACATGTCTTTTCCAATACATTATTCATATGCGTCTGAGGTTTCAATCAACCCAAATACCATAGGCGCCGGAACTGGTATGGCAGGTATGGCGACCGCCATACCAAAGTAAATACTGGTAAAACTTGATGGACATACACGCATTTTGACGTGAGGGAACTATAAATCTCAGATGTTTCAATGATGAATTTTGCTGTTGCTGCTTTTAGATTGATAATTGTTCAGAAGCCTCTTTGTTTGAAAGCTGCTCATTCGACCATCAAAATGTCGACAGTTAGAAGTTTTATTTCATAACTAAATACCATGAGCATTATTTTATCAAATTTGTACTCAGTGATACTTTGGAGAAATCACCATAGTCTTCTGAATTGCCGTTTAATTCCTTAGCATGTAATCAGTTTTCTCATAATTGCCAAATCACACCGTATACTACATGTGTGCAGTGGATTGAATCAGCAATCTCAAACGAAGAAGTGATACCAGTGGCACAGATTATCAATTTTAGAGTCCGAAAGATCTCTATCAGGCTAAGTGATTCGAGGTGCTGGACAGGTGGGTCTACTCAAATTCCCGCGCTGATCGCAGCTGAGAATCTGCTCTAATGTGACTGGGCTGGAGAAGAACTGAAGAATAACGGTATCGGCTTGGTGAAGGAGCAGCATGAGCAGTATTGTAGGCCTATATGCTGCCCACAATCACCTAAAATAAGTGCGTTTTTTTGCCATACCAATGAGAAATTGCTTCCGTCGCCAATGCCAAATGCCACGATAGTCTTTGATGTACGTGTAGGGGGTGGGACACATTATACCATCAGCATCATTTGCAGAACTATTGATAGAGTAGAAATTACTCTATGACATGGTAAATCACATCAAATGTCCATGATACTTCTTATAGTTTCAACTGTACATGTTCACAGGATTTCGCAAAATCTCAAAGAAAAGTCAATTCCCAGATAATCTTCAGATGATAACTTTTGAGTTAATGTGCGGTAAACAAAACTTGTTAATTACCCGCATGTTTTCATTTTGTAGCAATCTATCCATGATAGTCATCACAACAAGTATTCTTGATCAATTTCGCTATTAAATCTGAAATGCAGACATACGAGTATTTGAAAGCAAGCTTTTGCATGCAACAGCTTGTAAATTACTTTGTATATCCTCAACTTTTCATGTGATTTTGAGTTTAGCTCATTTGATTTAGAATACATGATGGAAAATCTCAAATCAGTGCTTCACCCGTCCAAATTGTGAATGTAGCACTAATCGACTTTGACGATCCAAATAACATAACTTAACTTTGCTGTGCTTATGTAATCATGAAGGGCTCATAAAAATAAGAGAAATTGAGCGATGAGATGGCCAATTTTGAGGCTCACAGTTCATAATTTGATATATTATTTGAAATCGAACCCCTTTTACAACGATGCTTTTAGAGCATTGCTATTCTGTATTGCTACATATACCAGGTATCAATACCAGGTATACAGGTATCTATACCAGGTACCAGGTATATACCTGTATATACCAGCTTAAGCTTAGTATCAAACTGTACGATAGTCGGTATTGGCTGGCCCGCTGAATTGTCCAGTTGGCCATGCGCTAGCGGAAACTCTAGAATAATAATGATATAACATGCTATATTTCGAAATGACACGCATAACGATAACAAATAATCAAGGGAGAAGATAAGAAGTCAATGAGAAGTCCCCGGTGCTGTAATATTTGTTAAACAGTCTTTTTCACTTTTCTCAACTACTAAGCTTGCGTCCGCCGTTTTGCTGTAGCCATACCTCACTCCTCGCTTCAGATATTGTTCTATCCTCCTCCTTTCGCTAGCGTTCGTGAATCCCCACCAGCTGGTAGCAGCATAAAAAACCTTGTTGGTAATCATTGTTGAGTACAGCTGATGGAGTATGTTGCTTATCTCCTCGAGAACTCTTGCTTGGAGAACTCTGACTCCAAACTGTTCTGCTTATTCGGAGTGCCGGGACATTGCTATTTGTTTGCTACAGTTGCAGGTATTATAGCACTATTTCAGCGGGCTAGAAAGCGACCAATACCAACTGGTCGAAACTGGTTGCATTTTAGAAATCGTGTGTACTTGGTTTCCGATGAGAAACAGAATCATAGATAACGTATGGTGTGAACTAAAGACGCCGGGGGGGGGGGGTTGAGGGATTCTACAACGCATCCTTCCTAATTAAGATAAATTCACAACAACTGCGCTGTCGATAGCGCCAACCATCAGCCGCGACCGCCGAAGTTTGGGTCGGTGTCATCATTCACATTTTCCTGTCTTATATATTTTCAGATGGGAAAATTTTGCGCTACTGTAAATTTGATATTTTCATCATGTAGGAATTTCCTTTTCAAAACATACATTCCGTGTTAGTGAGAAATTTCTTGCTCGAAAAAAGAAAGGGACGATTGGGAAAATAGCATTCGAGTCAGGAATTATTTAAGCTTGAATAAAATTAAGGAAAATTAATGAAAACAAAATTTAGGAAATTTATTACAGTGGGAAAAATAAAACGCGATAGCATTTTTCTACATTTGCCTCTTTATCAACTATGTACATTAATTATTTTAAAATTCCTGACATTTGATATTTACTGTTTCACAGAACAATATGATATGTGTAATTTGCAAGACAGAAAATATATACCATCGGAAAATTAATTTTGTTATTCTACTTCCCATCGAATAGGTAAGAAATTAGTATTCTTGTAAAATGTAGCACCAGTTCCTACCCTGATAGGCCTGTCAAGTAAATCGCAAGTTGTTGAGTCACATAGGCTAATAATTGTCTTAAAACAAAAACTGTTATTTTGAGTTCCTCTGTGTTACATTTGCTGACACAACGAGATGATAACCATACGCGTACATGACTTTAATCATTTCGAGAACTACAAGCGCTGCTGGCTTATCAACCGTCATCATGTACAGTATGCCAATTTGTAAAGAGTCAGTAACTCGGATGCAGATAATCGTTATCCGAACTACAATAATTGCTGAAATAATTCAAACCTCATTACCACAAGTCTAGTTCAAAATTTCAACTTTGCAAACACAAATGTATATTGCAAATTGATCATCTCATCATTGATATGAAGAAAGTGGTTCATTAATTTTGTTAAAATAATATTATGGTTTATATTATTGTTTGTTGTATCAGAATAGAAAATGATCCAGTGATATGCCTAAAGCAATTTCGCCAAAACAGCCAGCGCCATTTAAGAAACGCAAGTTGACGACATTCGCAATCAATGTGCGTGTACATTTAGATGAGGCAGTCTGCTTCGATGAAAATGTTTTTGATGTGTGGGTTTCACCTCTATTTGCGGAAGCCCACTCGGCGGAAAAACAACTTAGCGGAAATCCACTTAACGGAAAATTCATTTAGCGGAAAATCTCGGCCACTGTCTCGTCTCTACAATTCTTGTCAATGTTTCGCAAATAAATTGAAAATAAATAAATCGAAAATAAATTGATGGATTGTAGGCTTGGCGATCGTCAAAAGGCGATGAATGCTCCCTTCAATAGAATCGATTCAAATGACCAATTGATATTAAGACTTTTTACCTGGTCTGCAAAGACCTTCTTCTATGTAAATATGACGTCATACTGAACATTGCAGATGCTGATGATGATTACGAATTTTTATAAAAATGACACAAGCTAAAACAGCTTCAGGGTCAATTCACAACTTAAAAATAAAGAAATTCATAAAAATGCGATCAGTTACTCGTGAATAGGCTTTTCACAAATGATTTGAATCGATGTTGAGAGTTCAGCGTTGTACATTCTTGAGGCAGCTCATTCCATAATCGCGTTGCACATGAGTAAAACAGTGTATTTTGAGTTGACTTAAGTCTGCATCTTGGCACGATGAGATGGTGAGATGAGGCAGAACGCAGATGAGATCGGTTTGGGAAGTCCCTCACAAATGATAGTCGTTCACTTAGGTAAGAAGGAGCCAGACCATTGACACAATTGTAGACGAGAGAGAGACTAGGCACAGATCAATCCGTTGGCAAATGGAAAGCCAGTTCAGGTTTCGTATCGCAGAGGTTATGTGTCCAAAACCGGGAATATTTTCAGCTAGACGCACAGAGGCATTGATCACACATTGGAGGCGATTGATGGCAACATCAAGTAGGCCAGCGAGGGCCGTGATGCAGTATCCAAGTACTGGGAATACCAATGTCACTATCAAGTGGTGATGTGCGAGCAATTTACTGAGCGACGTATTAGTCCGGGAGCTAGCGTGAAGTTGTGCAGGGAACGCGGTAGTACATAAAACCTTCACATAGCATAGTACACCTCCTACCTACTGCAAAACTTCGCGTCTGCCGGATCAGATCATTTGCTTTTCAGAAATAGAGAGGATAACAAAATCCTATGTATTTCCAGTGGTAAAATTGTGACATTTAAGGTGTTGACTCCATTTTTTCGAATTTTTGCTCATAAAAGTTACACAAATTGGTATTTTGTTGAACTGGTTATTATAGAAATCATCTACAGATCATGATCTTTCAAATGAGTTATCATTCAGTGACAGAGGATGAAGTAAAGTGTACAAACAGACACTTTTTGTTAAAGTATATCAACAATTTTCCTGAAATTTCTATGTTAAAATTTGCAGTTACTCCAACGAAAAGTGTCTGTTTGTACACTTTACTTCATCCTCTGTCACTGAATGATAACTCATTTGAAAGATCATGATCTGTAGATGATTTCTATAATAACCAGTTCAACAAAATACCAATTTGTGTAACTTTTATGAGCAAAAATTCGAAAAAATAAAGTCAACACCTTAAATGTCACAATTTTACCACTGGAAATACATAGGATTTTGTTATCCTCTCTATTTCTGAAAAGCAAATGATCTGATCCGGCAGACGCGAAGTTTTGCAGTAGGTAGGAGGTGTACTATGCTATGTGAAGGTTTTATGTACTACCTCGTTCCCTGCGCAGCTTCACGCTAGCTCCCGGACTATATGGTGCGAAGTTGCCGCAGTATACCGAAACAGGAATATCCGGTATTTTGGACACGTGATAAAGATATGGTGCGATCGATTGTAAATTGATGTCCGTGTGCCTGCCTCTGATCTGCACACCACAGTCATGTCGTCCATGAAAGCCTTAACCGTGGTAACCTTCTCAGTCACATCACGCCAAGATCTTTTCGTTGTCTCTTCGCTTCTTTCACTGCTGTTCAAAGCATAAAATTGTGTTCTATGCAGCCTGCAAAACAGGAATATTCTAGTATGTACTTCCCGATACATAATGCTACATGTTTCCTTCCTAGTTGCACTTGTGAATTTTTTAATCTATCTTCAGTGATAGAAAATTCCTGCACAATTTATCAAATAATCGGTCTAATAGAAATCATAAAACTTGACTCTTTCTAAACCTAGGGTCACTTGATGTGAAATATTATATAATTATCACATGAATTCCTAAGATAGACTAATGTATTAGCTGCAAAATTTGTCCCACACATTTTCAGGTATTCGAGCTTCCAGCCCTTTAACTTAATGAAATATCTAGGCGTCCTTGGAGGAATCCATGTGTGCATAGATCTACTATAGTGATTAAATCAAATAATTGGAAAGTAATTGAACGCCTACATCTATTCCCATGAGTTTATTGCCAGATACAGAGATCTGATGAAAATTGCCTCACAGATTCTGAGGTTTGCCGTATCAAGGACCATTCACAACGGGTGCGGCGCGCCCTCACGTGTCCAGAATTTTCGTTCAGAACCTTAATAAACCTCGGTTCTGTTCCTGAAGTTGGTTCTGAGACCGAAACATTGGTCTAATAAAGCTATTGCAATACGTACAGTAGCTTGGAGCTATTCTAATTTATTTATTGCTGTGAAATCACATAGATGTATTTCATTTCATCGTGCCGACAAAGTGGGTCGATAAAGATAAAAAGACAATTTATTTCCAGAGCTGAGATATGTAAATGATTTTTTTACTATTTTCTGCTCATCTGAATGGGAGTAGTGATAAATTGCGTGTGGTACTTCATTTGAATTCGAAAAATTATAGGAAAATGTAGCAGTGCGCACATTGGAATGCCTCATTCTAATTTCTGGCATACACATTCCTTCTCACAGAACAATCATAAAATAATGAATGTGCAAGTTCAACTTACTTGAACGAACATTGCAATATCGTTGTTTATTCACACTCCTAGAATTAATTAGAAATTGATCACTGTGATTTGATAGTAAATCACATTCTTTACGCCTTTCTCTATTCTTGATGTCAATTTCATTAATTTTCAATGGACAAAATGGTTTCAGCCGTTCGACAATAATAAAAAAACAATTAGATTAAACTCAATTCAATATGTCTAAATCAATATGGCATTAGCCTCAATAAAAGTTCTGTAGTGACGCAATTGATTCCTACTTATTCAGTATCAGCAGGCTATTCATTCAGACACACAACTTAGTATTTACAATGTTGGAACTTGGGTGCATTTTAATAATCGTTACTAAGTTCTGAAGTTATCACGGGCAATTTCTTTTAAAATTGCATGAGAAGCTCTGCGATTTTACTTTCAACCAAATGACAGTTATAATGACAGCTCAATGCTCAACAGCTATTTGAAGAGACAGGAAATTTTCTCAACAAAATTGATTTAAGGTAAGTGCAATCTTACATTCGCTTGCACTCTATGTTTGAAATATATTCTCATACATAATTTCAATCATCATAAATTTGCTCATCGCTCATTGCTCAATGTTCCATCATCATAAATTGAGTGGAGCAATTTGACCTATATAATGCTATCTATCACAGGCATCGGTCGTAGGGGTCAGAGAGGCTTTCAACACTTTGAAATTGCATGCATGTTCACGGATGAAAATACATCCTTGCTCCCTAGAATTTTATTCAATCTTTGCACGTTAAGAGTGATGTCTTTAGCGGTATCCTTCAACGTAATAACAATACATAGGCGATGAGTGGACTCTGATGATTTGGTAAAATTGGCGCCGCACCTCATCAATGAAGAGAGCACGCGCTTCATTTCAGACCTGGCATTGAAAGAGCAGAATCATGGGGCACCCTCTTTTTATCAGAACAAACGCCAGAGATAATTCATAGGAAATCGGCGCCCCCTCCATTTGATGTTCTAAATTAGTCATCCCATCCTCATTTCTGGTTACGTAGGCCTAGATTCTATGATTCTTTAAAATCAAGAAAGTTAAGCACGAAACTTCGATTGCACAAAAACTGTACAGCGCGGCAAGCAAGGTATTTCCTTCTTGCACCTTCATATACATTGTAAATAATTTTGTAGATATTTCATGGTCTCCAATAGCATAATAGCAAATGTAAAATGATAATCTGTCGTACACAGTGATGCAGCTTATTATATACTTTTTTTACATTTTTTAATATTCTAGATGCTATCTAGTATCCGAGGAAATGTTTTTAAGTTGAAAATACCTTGCCTATCTCAAAGTAAATCTTAAGTTATCTTGTAAACAGGCAAAGCAATAAGGTATTCATTCGAATGAACATGTGATTGAATGATACACAAATGTAGCATGGAGTTAACATCCTCAACGCAATTGCATCACAATGGCAATTTTAAGCTCATATTTCTTCTGGTATTTACCCTGTTGTACATGCGTTATTGATATCTGTCACAAGCATGTTAACGATGATCATTCTGGGCTGCATTTGTGTATCATTCATTCCGGTATATGATCATGAGTATATGGTAAAAATAAGAAAATTTGATCGCCTCAATACATACCTTGCTGTTGCTTTCAACTTTAGAAGCCGTTTTATTTCAATGTTATCTAGACTTTTTGGCATATTCCAGTGTGCAATGAAGGTTGGCTTATAGAACCTCTTTGTTCTCATTGTTTTCCTATTGCATAATGTTTTTATAATATTTCAAGTGCTATTGATTCTTATACTGTTTGAACCTGGAACATTCTATGGCCCAAGTAGCATTACATAATTACCATTCAGCTGACAATTAAAGTGATTAACCAATTCTCATATTTAAGTGAGAAATGTCAAGCAGGCCCGCCACCCAACCGATATCCAGTTCGCTCCGCATTTAACTCTGGTTAGGCAAGGTATAGTCCGGCAGCCAGAACGAGTTTCTGCAGGGAGCGATGCCGAAAATGAGACTTTCACAGTATGATGTGCACCATGTGCCTACAACGAATCTGCACGTCTGGCGAGTTCTAGTGACTTCCTCTTATTGTCAAACAGGATCAAAGAAAAACACATGTAAATCCATTGGGACGCAGATTGCAGTTTTTGGCTAAAATGAAATGTTGTATGTTTTCTCTGATTAAACGAAAAGTACTAAGCCTAGAGTCATAATTTTTGACATGGAATGTCTTCAGGTCATTACCTATGATTTGCGTGTGCTATTATCTTGCTTCTGATCGGCAATGTATGTCAGAATGTGGTTGAATGTGGATAAAGTTGCTCAAAATGTTTGTGTTTGCCGACAGTAAGAGGCTCGTCAAATCGAAATGTGTTTATCTTTATAGACAGGGGTGCATGAACATGAAAGGAAATAACGAATCAGAAATTTTCGTTTAATCATAGAAAACATACAAAATTTCATTTCAGTCAAAAACTACAATCTGCGTCCCATTGGATTTACATGTGTTTTTCTTTGAACCTGTCTGACAAGAAGAGGAACTCACTAGAACTCGGCAGACGTACCGATTCGTAGTAGGCATATTGTGTACATCATTTTGTGAAAGTCTCACTTTCGGCCTCGTTCCCTGCAGAAACTCGTTCTGGCTGCCGGACTAGTACCAGCCAACTTTAATTCAATCAAAACTATTCCATTTAGTGCGTGATTCATTCTATGAGATTGCTTTAGATTTTTTTAGTTGTGTCATTGCTCTTTTATTGTCAGCAACGGCTGCCACGAAGCAGTTCGTGCCCTTACCATGAAGGCTTTTAGAAGAACCTAAAATGAGGTTTTGGAAATTTTTTTCTAATAGTTTGAATGATTGACTATGTATGCAAACAATGTCCTTAACCCACTTTGCTCTGATCCACGTAAGAAGTAGGACTCAGAATGACCGTTATTCAGTGGGATTCTGTCGTTTTGATCCTCTTCAGTAGACCATAGTACTACAGTGACTATGAAAATGGCATTTAGTTCACCTTTTGACATCATGTGACTTGCGAGGAGGGTTATGCATTCACTTTTTTTTGGATGTGTGTGTATTTTCACAAAGAACATCAAGTACAGAAGGCGCTCAATTTTCTGGATGAATATTTTAATCTAAAATTGTGACATCATGTACATAGCCTGTAATCAAAATTCTGCGGGATTTTAACTGGCATTTTGAAGACCAATAAATAGAAAAGTCACTCGATTAATGGAGTCATGTCTCATTTCACCATTTCTTTGGATTGAATTTATATAGTAGTTGCACGTAATATAGCATGTTTGAAATTGGCAGCAAGATTTTTTCATAATCATGATTTCTCTGATTTGACATTTTTTACCGAGACCTTGTGTAGACGGTTGTTTACTACAATTGTTAGTGATTTATGTTCTATTATTGTTCTATGTTTTAAACCTCTGTAATGCGTTCACCGCACATTGTGAGCCATCAATAAAGTCTTATCAAATTATGAAATAGTCAAGGTAATCCACGTTTCAGGTAAACCGAATTAAGCTCAATTTCTCATCCTAAGCTCATATGAATTGTCAGAAGCACGAAGCATCGGCTTACTTTATCTAAATTACTAGTCTTTTTACTGGCTATATACTCTCGATGAAAAGGCTTTTTTACATTGCTATTGTCATGACTGTCATGCATTGCAGAACAAGCAGTATCATGGGTTTATCAAGAGCATGACCAACCGCAGTCCCACAGCTTCGTACATGCGGTTACGTTGATCTAACCTTCTAACATTATCATGTTTAGAAGCAATTGACGCTTTAAATTTCGATTTCTTAAAAGAAGTTAAATATCACTCATTGAATTATACTAGTGATGGGTCATCTTTCATTAATAAACTCTCGTATGCACGTACTAGGCATGTACATTTTGGTAGATTGTTTTTGATCTCGTTAAGTTCAGTTTAAAATTCTGTAGCATGATGGAAAATGCTTTATCTCACATAAAATCAACAGGCATAATTCACATGAAAATGACAAGAGGTGTAATATTGTGTAGGTGGCTAAAGCTATAATTTGACTGCAACAACTTTTGTGTTGCATGTCATAAGTTAAGGGCTCGATACTACTTAAAACATCAAATGAAGCGTTTTAATGTATGATACTACACCAAATGAATAGTGGGTGTCGTGTGCACTATGTGCATTGCTTATGATAAATTATTGATAAGCAACGTGATATCACGACATCAACGGTACATGTAGTTCTTGTCTTCAAATCAAATTTCGTGTTTTATTGACACTTACTTCCATTATCATTTGATTAGTTAAATGTCCATCAAATGGCCTCTAAAAGCACTGATGTCAGTTTTCGAGGATAATATATGCAATAGCTGCTTCAAACATATGACGATTGCAGTGCTCAAATTGGTTTCCACTATATGTAATCCACATTTATCTCTAATTTTGTCTTCATGTATATTCAACCTATGTAGCATAATACTAACATTAAAAATAATTGGCTCCACAACATTGAATCATTCATCTCACCTTGTAACCTGTGAAAGAATCATGTCATGATTTAATCAGGTTTAAAAGAAGAAATACGTAATCAATTTGAAAGCAAAACCATAACCAACGTGAGAACTAGCATAACAAAAATCAATCGGTATTGTATGGAAATTGATTTAAATTATTGGAGAAATGTCAATTAGCATAAGCTATTACAAGCAATACATTCTATAGACCTGCTTGTTATTCAAGAACATGAAATTACTCGCTTACTTTCTGATAAGCGTTTCCAATTGTCTCTGTTTTTGCAGCAACCTTCCAAAAGTGGATTTGTCTTATTGCAAAACTTTTCCAGTATCTACAATGGAGATTAAAAACATAAAATTCGACATCAACATGTGAAATAATGTTTAGAAATAATTATTATATTATCTACTTTGCCATTTCGGATTGAGCATTATGATTAGATGCTTAGTACAATATTATAATTGATTGTGTTTTAGAACGAGAAAACGATGCTATACGAAATGACATTTGATGACTGTGCTCAATAAATGTCTTTAAACATACAAAATCCCAAAAGTCAATGGATTAAAAAATATTTTCTCCACCCGATATCAACTGAAAATTAAATGTCATAATTGGTAAATCAGGAAATCATCGCAAAGATTGAAACTAAAGTCCAAAAAATCCACGATTACAGATTACTTAGAGCACGGGTTGTCCAAACTTTTGCGGCCGCGGGCCGCATTCGGCAAGGAGATTCACATTATTAAACTTTTTCTATATCTTCGACGCATCTTAAAATAAGAAAATGCTTAATCATTCTGATGCTCATCTTGAAAGTATTTGACCAGAGCTCAAAAATATTTGGGATAAGAATTTTCTCAGATTCATTCACAGAAACATGCTTTCTAAAAACGACACAGGTTACCTACAAGCTAATGAGATAGGTGTGCTTGTCTTTTGGAGGCCAGCTTCTTCGTGTCAATGTTGACTGAGGTTAGGGTTAAACGAAGACAAGCCTTAAGAGATGTTTGATTCAGAAGATTTCTCTCTCCCTCTCTCTGGATTCGGTCGACTTCATTGCGGAAAATGCTGACTCACAAAGGTGAGTACTTCCAAATATTGAGAGAAAGCGTGATACAAAGCAGCGCAAAATAGGGTACTGATCTTTAGAAGAGGTAAAAATTGATTGATAGACGGAGAAGCTTTGGTTAGGAAGACAACTGATCACCTTGTAAGCCACACAATTCAAGTTGTAAAGCTACATCTGCTTCTGATATAGCTGTTGTCAGCGGAGCAGTGAATGCTTTGAAGCTTTTTTCAAGGTGCTGGGAAACTCGGAATCGCTTGCCGAAGCCTTCAATCAGAACATCAAGGGTTTCAACAGGTTCTATCAGTGCTATAGTCATCGGAAATGAAACCATCAATATGAAATCTAAATTTACAATTTAAGCTTGAAAAACATAATTAAGAAAAAACATTTCAACATAACTCTACAGATGTCTAAAATGAAACGATTTGAATTTTTCTAGAAGAAAACGTGAGCGGCATTGGAGGAGGCCGCGGACCGCATGAGTAATAACGGGCGCTTACGCGCCATCAAATGCCCTGCATTATTACCCTCAAAAAATTTATGTTAATGATATATTGATATTGATTTTCATCATTAGCACTCATTACACCATGGACATCGATTGATCTTCAAAATGTGAATGTTGTACTAATACTACTAACTGAATCGATTGGTCGTTATGGCTAGGGACATCTATGATTAACATTGATATTAATTATATGAATTAATTTTATATTAATCATAGATGTCCCTGTTATGGCACAGCTTTGCAGTCTTTTGTGTCCATTCATACTCTGATCAAAACTGTGGGTATCTTCAAGTCGTTTTCAGTCTTCAAAATCTCATTAGAACGTAATATTTTTAATATAAGCATTAGGGCTGTGCGCTAGCGGCACTACTCTCACCGCTGCACCGTTCGAATAAATAAATTTTACTAAAGCATTGAATATCAAATCGATAAATGAGGGATCGTGAAGTAAGTAGGATGTATTCCTCATAACTTACCTCATAAAGTGGCATGCAAATAAAATTGATAAACCCGACCTGCATGTTCGGAAGCTCATTTTGCTTCATTCTGTCCATCATTGGCTGCAAAAAGTGACATTAATGACACAGTGACTATTTATTGAGGTGATTGATAGTTTCTTATAAACAAGGACTGGAGTTTTTGATCACAGAAAATTCAATTCATGCATAGATGCAATTTTCCAAGTAATATGTTTTAATTGTTCTACGTTGCTCAGAATATCTTTTAGATATTTCCAGGTTGCCGTGAGGATTGAAATTTGAGTCCCCACCCCACCCCATACCCACAGAAAAACCTGTGGGTATCCCCACAGAATCATCATAGCCCACAGGATAAGACACCTAATTTATATGCTACTTTTCCTCATATGGAATAACTGATATCCGATGCTTCAATTTCAGTGGAACTTAGAACATGATACGATCCGGCAGCTGCCTTTGATGATAGGTTTACATCACACTGATTTTACTGCAATTTCTTTTCTGCCTTCTCATCAACTCATGTATTACATGTACTTTCATAACACAGCCGAACCCAGACGAATGCCTTTGTATTGAAATGGCTCTTCAATGGTTTCCACTTGCCAGGCCGTCAAAGATCGGGTACAAATTAATATTATTCGTTTGTACTTAGCCAAAAGTATCCCTTCCGGCCAAATGTCCGGCCTTATAATTTTCTTCATAAACAACAATTCCAGCACTGTCATTCTTCGCAATAATATTGAAGATGTACATGTGCATCACTCACTGGTGGAGTTTCAAACTGAAAGCGTAGGCTATATATTTCTCAACAAGCTTCCTACAGGCTACTCGAGATGCTGTATGCTTTGCTACTCGTCTACGAACGAGTCAAAACAAATTTCGAAGGTCATCGATTATTGTGAAATGAAACTACCTGTATGTTTTTTTTGCTCTTCGACTATTATTTCTGTGTAGGCTCTTCAATTTTTGGGATTTTCGTGCCGAATTTTAGCTCTTAAACTACCTTAAGGTATCTGCTTTTCTCACAACTTTCCTTTTGTTGCAAGTATGAGTGTAAGTTTTGCATTACATCTGCAGCAGGGCGATCTATTTTGAGTATTTTTTGAGCAACGATCCTCGCCCAATCAGAACATGCCGGTGTGTTGTGAGAGTTAGCAATATGAATTATATAATTTAAGAATTGGAAGTAGGCTAGCTAATCCATTCAGTCGCTGTTCTTTTCATCTAGTTTTTTGGCTTTCGAGTTCTTCGGCTTTGCATGAACAATATGCTCTCATCCTTAAATGCAATCATTTCAATGTTGATTACAGCAATAAAGATGTGTATTGGCTTCAAAATAGGATCCTATTTGTTGAGTTCTATTGGGTTACAGTTATGCTGCTTTAAAATTTAGTCATGATTTTATGCCGCACCCTGCAAGCATATTGAGATGCGTATTTAGGGGTCGAGATAAATCTGAGATTGAATGATGACTATGACTCTGCACTCCTCGAATTCAAACAAAATCGTATTTGGTGCCAGATTAGACACGAGAAGAAGGGGGAGTCGAAGCGCATCGTGCTCGCCTGCACCACTAAGTCGTGATAAGTTTCAAATGATTAATCGTATTTATCTTGTAAGCACATTAACATCACATAATCATTATGAATCAAGGTTATAAAATCTACATGTAAATGATTTGCCGGCATATACCGCCGGATTTACCGGCATAAAAAGGCGTGCGAAACAGCCTCCATTCAGTTCTACCCTAAAACCAGCTTATAGCGTTCATCCCCTTCAGACGTCCCTGACACATCTAGGCTATTATTAGTCATTCAAAATCATTGTCAATTCGCTACGGATGTGAAATTAGCATAGATATTTCATAGAATTTAAGAGGTGAGATGGCAAGCTGTTTGATAATTAAAAGTCAGAATTTATTGAGTGATAAAATGTCAGTTCTGACTGCTTCTAGTGAGCGTCAAAAACCATGATAATCGCCACAAAATCCCCATAGAAGCGCTATGGGAGCTGTAGGGATGGCCTCAGCACCCATACCCAAGGTTGTGCCCGCAGAATCCCCATACCCACGACAACCCTGGATATTTCGTTTGATTCTGTGAGTACAGACTATAAGAGAATTTATGAAGCTTCCTGCTACCTATATAGCCGCGCTTGGGAATCCAAAAATATAGAAAAGACATGTAGAGCGACTGCGGACTTATAAAAATGATAGAACTCAGACATTATTTACGTTTTGCGATGGGACTCCTGGATTTTACAGGGCTCTAAGAAAATTGAGATAAATTTTGATTATTGCCAATCTCCTACTGTAAGCAAGATATTTCCATTGTCATTTTTAATATCAACATATCCATCATTTTTTAACAAAGCTTGAACACCAATATGTATGTTTTCAACTATTTCCACAAATTTTGCATTCTTTCAAAAATAGCAGGAAATGAAATTCGCGTCTTCGAAATTCGATTTTGTGATACAGGCTGGGAGGAAAATTTTGCGACTTAGATGAATCACGAGTGTTCAGTTTATTGATTAGCAAAATTAATAGCGGAAAATTATTCATCATGCTGTTAGGCAAGATACGTGGTGTGCGAAAATAAGTTGTGGCAATATACATTATAGTGACCTTTGAAGCAACAAAATGTTCGAAAATCCCCCCTGTTTTGCATTAAACTATACATGCATTTTGTAAATTATATGGATGATGTACCCATATAATTTATCGATATTGGAGCTCGAACATTAATAGCGACTCACCTCAAATGACCAACATATCAACCAAGTAATACAACCGAAGATCGCAAATTTCAAAACAATATTAAGACAACAATCCCTTCTTTAGGCGTGGGTTTGAGATAGTCAGGTATTTCAAAAATGATATAGTGATTGATAGGTGACTCGCACGGGTAGAGAATAATTGTCACAGCGTTTAAGCTTTTCTTAGTATTCAACGTTTGAACTAACTACAAACAATTCGTGATGCGGTAATGTAGTTGGTCGATTCCACTCGGCAAAAAAAATCGATTTTCATACTTCGAATGTAAAAGTAGATGGCTTTTGCTTCTCCGGCTGTCCGCAGACCCAGCTGCTGCTCTTGATAAAGTTCGCATGCGTGGTAAATGTGTATATCTTATGAGGTGGGAAGGGATTTATCATAGTTCGAAAGAAGGAAAAAATAAAGCACTCCTTTTGATTTATCCGTACAAGTTTCTGAACTTTTTTAAAATCTTTGCGTGCAATCACAGGTACGTGCTATATTTTTTCTTTCGTTCAACCTATGGTGTCTATCTCAATCCTGCACGTGCTAGAAGTGATCATTTTGTGACACAATATTGACGTCGCAGAATTTACATTAAGATAGCAGCGGTTGTAGACTGACAACACGATGTTATTCAATGCCTATGAGAATTCTGAAGGAAAATGGAATCGATCAAAGTTTGTTATCTGTGTTCAGTTAGTTTTGTCACTTTGCTTCCACGCAGTGAGAATGCCTGGAAGCAGAGTGACAAAACTAACTGAACACAGATAACAAATTTTGATCGATTTGGCATGCGTGCATATGAAAATCTGTAAAGAAAAAATGAAATAATACTGGCTCTCCGATTGCGAAGTTGTTGCAGAACCCTTCCCGCCTATGATCCCTGTGATCACTTTGAATCGAATTGGCCTTCCGTGGTGACTACGTTCTTCTTAAAATACCTCTTGAAATTACAAAATGATGTTCTACATTCTATTCCATGGAAAACAGCTTTTTCCCTATCTGATTACTTATTAACATGGCCGACCAAATATGCATTAACAAGTGATCGTTTTATGCGGATGAAATGCGCTTAAAAAAGTAGTTTTATGCAATATCATTATGATTATAAAAAAATCTGCAATATAGTAAGAAATGCCGGCTCATATAATGTCGTTGAAGTTAGCACCAACTTCAACACCAACTTTTTGAATAGAATTTGTACAGAATAGAAAACCACATGTACAGGTACTATTAATGACGCAGAGTTTGTGCAGACAAAATTTTTTCAAAAATTCGAACTCCTTCATCTTCAAAATTCAAATTTAAACTCGAAAAATTGGTGCAAGTATTGGTGCTACCTAGTTAGCGAGTTAGTACAGCATTCCGATGGAAAAATTTAGATACAAGCACAAAAACCTGAGTTTGTACAGCAACTTCCAGCACCTTCCCTACACGAACAACCGGTAAAAACCGCCAAAAACATACTTTTTCAAAAAAATGATAAGATTTTCCAGAAAAGTACTTGGTGCTACATGGAAAATAAGTTTGTACAGTGCTCTAACCGGTGAAAGAGTGTTCTACTAATCCAGTCTGAGTTTGAAAACACACTTCTTCGACACTCCAACACTCCTACGACCGGTAAATACCGGTTATTATACGGTAACTACAAGAATACTACCCATCCATGAACAAATCAATTGGTGCTACATGGAAAATGAGTTTGTACAGTGCTCTAACCGGTGGAAGAGTGTTCTACTAATCGAGTCTGAGTTTGAAAACACACTTCTCCAACATTCCAACACTCCTACGACCGGTAAATACCGGTTATTATACAACAACTACAACAACGATAGGATGGTTTTGTTTCAAAGTTCATCTCGGTTGAATCACTTCCACCATTGAAGCGACAATTAAAACAATATATTGTTTCAAGAAATGCCATTATCCATCAAAATGTGAAATATACTGAGAATGGTGCACAAAACTCTGGAAAAAGGCCGTGTACGTCATAAAGGGCACGGGTGGAAAGCTTAATGTACGCGGTACTCCAAAAATCAATAGCTGCACCAAATCCAAATGCTGACATTGGAGAAGGACGACAGATGAATATCGAGTTCTCAATTTTTACGTACTCTATTGCAGTAGGAAGCACAGCATAGAAAGGTCAGATAGGATAAAAATGACTTGCGACATTTATGCAATGAAGGCCGAATATCTTAAATACGATAATGATCGGACAGTCCGAAACGCATACAGAAAAACAACTACAAGGTGTAGAAAAGAGGAACATCGCTGAAAATGCCTGTACTAAGAGGTGTCAAAAAATTGTAGTCAAAACAATTACAAATGCACTTAAAAAATCACGGCAAAAAACAACAATCTTGATAATTAGTGTTGCTTGCAATTCATCACTAATATCTGGAAAACAATCGAAAGTATAATGAATGTAACAACTGCATATACTTGCCCATAGTATAGTATAGTAGTTTAGTATTTTCAAAAAGAGTTAAGCAAGACATTAAACTTGACAATAGGTAATAGATAAGCAGCGGCAATAATTGTGCATGATGACGCCCACGTGAGTTGCAAAACATGATGTTGGACAATCGCTATCAATGAAATGGTCGTGGGGAGAAAGACTCAAAAGCAGCTGCAGTGACCAAAGAACGCAAGCGAGCTGAAGGATTACGCAAGCTATGCGGCGAACTGGAGATCTACCATCAACAAACCCAGGCGCAACATGGTAGTGTTCTCACGATCAGTGACTATAAAGTGAGAGACAAATCTCTGTTCACCGACACACAAGGACACACACACACAGACACGTATCTTCCGTTGAGTCTGACTCGTGCAAGTCTCAGAGAGAGCCTTTGAGCCGTCCCAAAAGTTATCTTCGGTACGTGCTCGTTCTCCTTGTCGAATTGACTTGTACTGCGCTGTCTTCTGTGTGTCATAAAGACCTGTTGTTTGTGATTTTAATGATTATTACTCCAGTGGTTTGAGACTTTGAATATATTATTTCATTTCTGCAAAACTCGTATTCTCTGATTAACACTCATTCTGGGTCTCGTAAATCTTAATTTGAAGTCGCGATCAAAGGATTCAGTAAGTCCTGGGACCGAAGTATTATTGGGCTGTTGAATATTCCGTCAAAGGAACCAAATTCAAAGAACCCAATATTACAGTGGAAGTCCACCGTCGAACTCCTTCAAATCAAGATAGAGACAAGAAGTAAAAGGAAACAGCTTTTAACGAGAATGAGTTCCTCTGATGTAGCCGATTTACTTAAAGAGATATCGACAAAGTTAGGAGATCTTTCTACGATGCAAACTCCAAAATTAATGCCTCAAACCAATGGTGTATTTTCATTACCTGTATTTTGTGGAGATTTGGATGAAACAGGTTTAACTTTCTCCGAGTTCATCGATAGCTTCGATTTAACTGGTCGCGCCTTGGGATGGACCGACAAGCAAAAAGCCAATATGCTGCCCATGTATTTGAAGTCTCATGCACTCGAGACCTTCCGTCAATTACCTTCAGCGGTGGAAAGCGACTATCGGACAACAGTCACTGAATTATCTGCACGTCTTCAACCAGCCGACCTACAGCGATCAGCAGCCTCAAGTCTTCATAACAGGAAACAACAAAGTGGTGAGAATATCGCAACATTTTCAGCAGCCATTAGAAGATTAGCTAGGACAGCATATCCGAGTATGAATGAAATAATGAGGGCATCTTTAGCTAGAAATGCTTTTATCAATGGATTACAGAGCGAATACAAACGGATTTTAATTCAGAACGATCCACCGTCTTTCGAAGACGCCGTAAACTTAGCGCAAAGATTATACAGTCAAAGAGATATATTATTTGAAGATAACCAAGCACAAAACAATAGAATGGTCTCTGTTATCTCAGACCAACTGCAAAATTTAACGAACTCAATAAATCACATATACTCAGACTCTCAACAGCGTAACAATGTAAATCCTAACTATCGATTGCAACATTCACAGCCACGTCCGCAATAAAATTCGAAACCCTTGGCAAATCGATGGACCTTAAATGGCCAACCTGTCTGCCGACGATGTAACAAACGTGGACACTTTGCTCGAGAATGCCGATGTCAGCTACCATCTACAAATGACAACCCAATTCGACGAGGATATCAAACGCCTGGACAAGCGCAATACCCCATGACTTCAGCAAGACCACAACAAAGACAAATGCCAATGAAATGCGATCTTCCTCGGACAAGCTCGCAGCAAGGTAGATATAACTATGGACATAACGGATGTAATGACAACGGCATTGCTTTACGAAATTCACAAGTGCGACAAAGTATTCCATTTAGCTCCTTTAATCAATCCTACAATCATAGAAATAATAATGCGATCACCATTGAGGAATCAAACGATCATACAAATTACTGCAATGAGTACGACAATCTACACACAATATCTTCTGCAGCCGAAAGGAGCTACACGAATAACTGGCCAAGTCAAGTCAGCAACGATAACGACGAAGTAAATCGTTTGAGACAAGAGCGAGATCCTAGTGTATTGGTAGCGGGCATTAATCCAGAAATCGTCTATGAATCTGCCAACATTCTAGACATCTATCAATCACCTCGCGATCTCAACACCGAGGGTAATTACTCAACTATTGCTACCAAAGCTGCCAAGGATTGCGAAGCAGACATAGTGGAAACGGATAATGCAAAGAACATTATCTACGGAGACGCAATTGAATATGACAATGAATATTTGCCTGATCTCGAATGGTTATCTAACAATGCGCCCTGCGACTCGATTTTATCAAACTATAATATCACGGACAATGATGATGCTGATCTCACTCCACCTTCACTCAATGACCCTTCTTCGGCGGTTTGCGTAATCGCAACTTCAACAGATGACCTGACAACGTCAACGGCTCGTAGCAGAGGACAGATAAGCACAGCGTGTGTTACAAAAGAAAATGACACCGAAAAGGAAAATAGAGAACCACAAACATGTGATCCCCATGCATCCCAAGTAAATAATGATATAGACGGTGAAATCATGAAAGAAAGCATTCCTCGAAGAAGCAAAGCGGTAGTTTGGAAAATAAAATGGAACTCAGGAACCAAAGGAACTTCGAAATCGAAATACAAACCGGCAAAGAAAGCGAGTAAGGTTCCGAAAAATGATCAATATAATGGAAATGGACAGGATTATCTCAATTCCGCTAAAGCAAGCAAACAAGCACGACGACAGTTGAGAAAAATAATCAATCGCGAAATCTTCGAGGATATGCTAAGCAAGACAATTATATTTATGATGCTATGTACCATATACTTACCAGCCACCGCGCACCCAAAGCCCATGATGTGTCAAGATAAAGCAGGAAAACTGGTTTGGCATATTCCCAAGGCTCAAAAATGCCAAACTACACCGTCTAGAAACGAGACACCGTTCAGAGTGGAATGCACGTTTTATAAAGAAAATATTGTGCATTACAAATCCAAAGGATACCACCGTTTAAAGATAAAGAAAACTTTCGACACGCTAATATTTTTCTTCGGAGACCAGAGAACATTAAAACAAAGGACGGAAAATCTCAAAATGACTTATGACGAATGCACGCGGATGATCCATCGAAAGGAAGGCGACGATGGCAAATTGGTATTAGTCGATGATATATGGACTACTAATCGGAAAAATGAATTCGAATGGCCTAAAGCGACGAAAGCAAACGACACATTATCTATGTACACATTTAATTGGTCGGCCTTGCCAGAAAGCCCGCATACAGTTTTTCATAATCTAGCTGTCTACGACTGGAAAGAATTTTCTCCTCGACATTCGACAAATGATATTTTCAAGGCAATATCTCGACATCAACGCATTATGGAAGCATTAGGCGCAAATTGCGACGACGAAGTAGATACTGCGTCCAAAAACGTGACAAAAGCAACAGCTGATACAACTTCTTTCGAATTTTTAATAGATTTTCGCATAAATTGAAGAGAAATATGGATATTTCTCTAATACAGTATTTTTGCAATTCATCTAATGTACAAGTTTGTGAAAAAGACGCTCCGCCATTGGGACGGGTTTTGGAGAATATCCAATCTTTCCCGTTATACAACGGCGGAGCGGACATCGTTGTCGGGCGGACAAATGGACTCGCGTCCTTCGTGTCCCGGGTAACCAATCAATCAACCTTCGCTGACTTTCGACTTTATATTCGCTGTATTTGTAGCTTTAGACAAAAGTATCAACTTAATAGGTAAAACATAACACTCTGTCGCGAGGACGCGACTTTCCTCATCGGATATGAAATGTAACATAAGTACATGTAAGGTAATTAGTATTTTCAAAAAGAGTTAAGCAAGACATTAAACTTGACAATAGGTAATAGATAAGCAGCGGCAATAATTGTGCATGATGACGCCCACGTGAGTTGCAAAACATGA
Source organism: Prostheceraeus crozeri (assembly GCA_907163375.1). NCBI lineage: Eukaryota > Metazoa > Platyhelminthes > Polycladida > Euryleptidae > Prostheceraeus > Prostheceraeus crozeri. The sequence continues at coordinate 28,034 of CAJQUW010015235.1, read as the reverse complement.
TGTTGGACAATCGCTATCAATGAAATGGTCGTGGGGAGAAAGACTCAAAAGCAACTGCAGTGACCAAAGAACGCAAGCGAGCTGAAGGATTACGCAAGCTATGCGGCGAACTGGAGATCTACCATCAACAAACCCAGGCGCAACATGGTAGTGTTCTCACGATCAGTGACTATAAAGTGAGAGACAAATCTCTGTTCACCGACACACAAGGACACACACACACAGACACGTATCTTCCGTTGAGTCTGACTCGTGCAAGTCTCAGAGAGAGCCTTTGAGCCGTCCCAAAAGTTATCTTCGGTACGTGCTCGTTCTCCTTGTCGAATTGACTTGTACTGCGCTGTCTTCTGTGTGTCATAAAGACCTGTTGTTTGTGATTTTAATGATTATTACTCCAGTGGTTTGAGACTTTGAATATATTATTTCATTTCTGCAAAACTCGTATTCTCTGATTAACACTCATTCTGGGTCTCGTAAATCTTAATTTGAAGTCGCGATCAAAGGATTCAGTAAGTCCTGGGACCGAAGTATTATTGGGCTGTTGAATATTCCGTCAAAGGAACCAAATTCAAGAACCCAATATTACAAATACATATACATGCAATTCGCTGCAAAAGATGGAATTTCGACCATTCAGTCATCCGCCAAATTTTTAAATCAACATGTGATAGTTAAGTGACCTTGATCGCTGATTGTAGATGATTATATTGAACATGCAGTGTATAAAAATATTACAGGATTATTATTACGATAGACTGGCTTGGGGAAATGCAACATCAAGTAAATGCGACTAGGTTGTAGCCATAGAGTAGATACACTGTATATTAGGTAGAGTGGTAACTCTGCATTTATTAAATCCCCAATATGTATACACTTTCGATTTTATTCAATGAACTCAAGGGAGATACAGGTGGTATTGTCACCAAATGTGAGATATGCACATGTGTGCAGTTTTGAAGAAAATACAACGGGATTGACTGATCATGATAGCATAGTGCAGAAGGAATTATGGCATTTCACAGATTCTCATGACAGCTTTGGAGATTTAATGCTTGCTAAACTAGCAATTCGATGGGTTCCTATTACTTTCATGCTGAACCTCAAGAGTTTTTTCTTTAGCGTGATCATATCACAGGCAACCTGCAACTGACAGAGCAAAATCACACAATCAAAGACAATGATTTCATTTAACTTTGAAAGATGTAAATGGTTCCACATCACTATTCAGATTCTAGAAATGAAACATTTAGCGATCGAATCATCAAATCATGCCGGTGAAAATTGAATTAAAAACTTGACATTTCAGTCAAGAAAGTACGAATAATATCGCGACTTTTTCATGAAGACTTTCATTATAATACAATTCATGAAATTCCCTTGATATTCAGCTTGATTTCCGCTTAGCTAGGATGCTTACTATCAAATATTCATTCCTCTTGATATCCAACTTGTTTCATACTACCTACAAGAGTGCGTCATCTCGGTAGTATATAAGTTGGTAAATTTTGACTTTTTTCAAAAGTGCTCAAATAATTTTTTGGACCACGGGAACGCAAACTCCGCAAAAAACTGAATCCTTTGATACAAAAAGTTTCACTGTATACAGGTACTTTTCTGAGTCGACACTCTACCTAATATACCTACTCTATGGTTGTAGCCAAAACCAATAATCACAGTAAGATGTCAAGTTCATCCACACGAAGTAGCGGATTCGATCGAATACCTCTTCATTATTTACGTAGCACGATCAATTTTGGTAGTGAAAACCAGGTCCGGGGTAAATGCGACATGGCCCATCGGGATAGGTGCGACAACGTGCAAAAGTTTGATTTTTGTCGCTTAAGTTTTTGATACACTCCTGTGTCAATAAAATCGTCACCAACATATTTTGAAATCATAGATGTCTCAAACGACAATAGGGTGCAATGCTCAAGATCTAAGCTTCATGGATTTCGATCGATTAACAACAGCTAGATGCAAAAGTCAAGTCAATCAAACGAAAGGATCTACGTCCAGAAAGAACGAGAAACCTTTACGATATTTAGGGCCTAATTCTGATATTCTTTTCTCTAATACGCTCGTATATTTCTAAAATAGGCTAATTGTGCTTTGAACGTAGATCAGTTGTAGCATTTCATGCATGTATCCTATTAAAAAATAGGCCTATTCAGCTTCAAAATACGACTACATTATACTTAATATAAACACTTCCCATTTTTATCTCACATAAACATAAATCTATCGAAATAATGAACTACATCAATTCTGCAATCACAAATAGACCAAGATCCACTTCTATATGTGAAAATGTCTATTCTACGTAGCGATTGGGCACTTAGGATCTTCTTGCAAGGATCAATTGCTCTATTGCTAGGATAGGAGCGAAATACATCACCGTCATTTCAAACTACATTCCCAACCTATAATCGGAATTCAATTCACAACACTATATGAAAACGCACTTACACGAAATAACCCCCAGACCATGTCGTAACAACCCCAATCACGAGGCAAAAGGGACATTGAAGTCGCTTACTTTGACGGCCAACTCATAGAAACTTATCATTCTATGTTCATAAATGGGCAAGATTCTTGTAGTTACTGTATAATAACCGGTATTTACCGGTCGTAGGAGTGTTGGAGTGTCGGAGAAGTGTGTGTTCAAACTCAGACTCGATTAGTAGAACACTCTTCCACCGGTTAGAGCACTGTACAAACTCATTTTCCATGTAGCACCAATTGATTTGTTCATAAATGGGCAGGATTCTTGTAGTTATTGTATAATGACCGGTATTTACCGATCGTAGGAGTGTTGGAGTGTTGGAGAAGTGTGTGTTCAAACTCAGACTCGATTAGCAGAACACTCTTCCACCGGTTAGAGCACTGTACAAACTCATTTTCCATGTAGCACCAATTGATTTGTTCATAGATGGATAGTATTCTTGTAGTTATTGTATAATAACCGGTATTTACCGGTCGTAGGTGTGTTGGAGTGTCGGAGAAGTGTGTGTTCAAACTCAGACTCGATTAGTAGAACACTCTTCCACCGGTTAGAGCACTGTACAAACTTATTTTCCATGTAGCACCAAGTACTTTTCTGGAAAATCTTATCATTTTTTTGAAAAAGTATGTTTTTGGCGGTTTTTACCGGTTGTTCGTGTAGGGAAGGTGCTGGAAGTTGCTGTACAAACTCAGGTTTTTGTGCTTGTATCTAAATTTTTCCATCGGAATGCTGTACTAACTCGCTAACTAGGTAGCACCAATACTTGCACCAATTTTTCGAGTTTAAATTTGAATTTTGAAGATGAAGGAGTTCGAATTTTTGAAAAAATTTTGTCTGCACAAACTCTGCGTCATTAATAGTACCTATACATGTGGTTTTCTATTCTGTACAAACTCTATTCAAAAAGTTGGTGTTGAAGTTGGTGCTAACTTCAACGACATGCCCATGTATGCACAAATGGTGAATAATGTGTCAGTACTTTTAGTTCATTCCTAATACACAATGCATGCGGATGTTTTACTTAGTCATACTAGTGCGATTGCTCCTCATAAATGCCTTGTATTCTGAAAAAAGTCTCTCAACGTCGGATGAAGTTACCGGAGATCGCGACAATAACAATTGTTCTTCCAATGAATATCCTTCAAAGTCCCTCTCAACCAGCGTCTTGAATCCTGTGTTCTTTTGAAGAACGTGTCCCAGCTTGGTCCTTACATTCGCATTAAAGTCATCGCTGATGCCATCGATCAGTTGCTCGGCTTGAGACGGATTGCACTTACGGTCTTGAAGTTGCTTCAGACAACGAGGAATAGAGTCATATTTAGAGGAAATGTCCACGATACCTCTTGCAATCTCGGTGTCCGATTTTTCGATTAGCTCCTTCAGGTTAGCGATTGCTGTACAATCATCCTACATGTCAACGATCACTTTTTAAGGGTCTGATAAGGTGATAGGTGATAAGAATATAGGTGTCAACACAGGAAACGAGACGCAATTTGTTCATAATAACTCCTGTTTTTTCAAGAAATCATCTAAATAGGTATAGCACTTATTTTCATGATATGCATTTTTATGCAATTAAAGCTGAAATATGCATTTCTATGCATATTTGGTCAGCCCTGCTTATTAATCATGATTTTGCAACATGTTCGTCATTAAAATAAGAGAGTATTGAATATTGCTTTTGACACGTTTTACATCAATCTATGACATTCTGCATCGAATTGATTGTTATCCTAGAAATAATAACTCGTGTCACTTGATTTTCTCCAGTTGATCTACTTCAAGCATTCAGATTGAATTCGATCACTTTGTCCTGTACGTAGAACACGATTTATGTCAACAGAATGTAGAAGATTGGTAACAGAAGACCCTTGACATACTGTGGTTATTTCTAAATTTTGCATAGTTTATTTTGTAATCATGAAAGCTTCTTATCATAAAGTGTACTTGCTTTGGTTGTTGTGCAATTCATTCATAAAAGTGTCACTGAATGGCCTGCAAGTAAACTATGGCGGCAGTATGGAAAAGATTTTGAGATGGAAGCAAAAATTTCCCAGTGTTTCTCAATTACAAACCTGAATGCAATTGAATGGCAAGACGATAATTGTGTTATTTAACTATGCTATCCAAACAGAGCCTTAAAACAAACATTTTAATCGAATCTCATTGAAGTACGTTGAAAATACAATAAAATACAGATCTTACTTACAATTGGTTCTTCATTCAGTTTTTCTCTCTCAATATCACCTTGCTCAAAAAATTCTGAGGCGACAAGATGGGCCACTTTGTATTGAACATTCCAAGGCTTTGTGATAGCACCGAGATCACAAGCAGTCATCAACATTCCTCTGAAAAATATCATATAATTTCTATAAAGCAAAATGATGATCGTGTGATCAGGCATATCAAATATTTACGCTTGTGGCAATTCTTACAATGCATGAAGCAAAGTAAAAAAATTGAAGATATGCTGTATATGAGATGAAGTGAGGAAAGTTGAAAATGTGAGACGCGTTTTGTCTCATATGTTGCGAATGGATTTCAATCACGGGATTAGGGCCCATCATAGGGTAAGTATATTAGGTAGAGTGGCAACTCCGCATTTATTAAATCCCCAATGTGTATACACTTTCGAATTTATTAAATGAACTCAAAGGACATACAGTCGGAATTGTTTCCAAATGTGAGATATGCGCATTTTATGCAGTTTTGAAGAAATTACAACGGAATTGACTGATCATGATAGCATAAAGCAGAAGGAAATGATAGCATTTTACAGATCCTCCGTATCATGACAGCCTTTTATAGGTAATGTTGGATAAACTGGCAACTCGATGACCTGCGCTACTGCTTTCCTGCTGAACCTCAAGAGAATCCTCTTAAGCGTGATCAGGCAACAGCTGCCACTGGCAGAGCAAAATCACATAATCAAAGACAATTATTTCAATCAACTTTGAAGGATGTAAATGGGTCCACATCAATTCAGATCCATGAAATGAAATATGAATTTAGTGAATCATAAAATCAAGCCTGTTAAAATTGAATCAAAAACTTGCAATTTCAGCCAAGAAAGCAAGGATAATATCGCGACTTTTTCATGAAGACTTCCATTGTAATACGGAGTATGAAATTCCCATGATAATCAGCTTAATTTCCACTTAGTTAGGATGATTATTAGCAAATATTCATTCCTTTGATATCCAACTTGTTTCATACTACTTACAACGGGGAGTCATCTCGGTAGTATTTAAATTGGCAAAATTTTGACTTTTTTAAAACTGCTCAAATAATTTTTTGGACCACGGGAACGTAATCTCCGCAAAAAACTGAATCTTTTCATACAAAAATTTTCACTGTATACAGATACTTTTTTGAGTCGACACTCTACCTACATATCCCTACTCTATGGGGCCCATTTCATGGGTCAGTCAGTCTCTGGATTGGGGGATCGTAATTCCGGAATTTGAATTTTAACAAAATACTGGAATTTCGTTTAAAGTGAGAAAAGTTGAAGATGAGATTACCATAAATACACACAGCAAATATTTGCTCTCACAAGTTATTATTTGCAAGCATGACCAATTTAAAGATATTTATGTTTAATAGAGAAAAATTATGGTGAAATACACAACACTGGAATTCGGAATCCTATTGATACCGAAATAGAACAAGGGTTTTGTTTGCTTTTTTTAGATTCTGGTTTTCTAGTGGTGGACTCTTTATTGTGTAACCATAGCATGTCCATGTTTAGATTGTAGATTGGCATTAACATCAGCTATTTGTGAAATTCAGGTCCTTGAAATTCCCCTTTGTAGAACATCCATTCATCAAAACAGCCTCATCGCATGCATGTCCAAGCTTGCAAACTGTGGTTTTTGCTTCAACTTCGCTTCAAGTGATTGCAGATACCGGTCCCTTGATTTTTATATAAAATGAATTCATTTCCAATTCTTGTTATTTCTTGTAGTTTAATTTTGTGCTATGTTTTTCTTATGACTTGCATGAGCGACCCAACGATTTCTTATAGTGATCCATTTTATTAAAAAAACAATTGTTACTATTGTTATTATTTGATGTAAGGCAAGGTTTGTTATGATAATCAACATAATGAATGGCATAACAAAGCTGAATACATAAAACTTTTAATGTCAAAAGTTATCAGAATGGAGAGCAGCTTCATGAACAGGAAAGTTTCCAAGATATAGGCACAGTTGCCTATCTGGACAGCAATCGCTATTCGTTGCCGCAACTGAAGTCATGAGTTCTTTTATCAATCTTAGTGGCGATTATAGATCCCAGCTTTTTAAAAAATAACCTCGGAAGCTTGTTCCCCGTAGCCATAAGTCGCGACGGAAACAGGTTGCAGGAAGCAGGCGAAGTTGAGGTCTTTAAACTAAGTCAGCTTTCTTTGTACAACTTTGGTCGCCACGGATGATCCACCTAGTGCTAAGACGTACCACTGTAAAATTAATAACAAGTATAAAGCATCAAAGGCAAAATACTTCACAGAAAAAGAACATAGAAAATTAGAAAAAGAATTCACAAGTCAGAAAGAACTGAACCCCACGACTGTTCATCCGAGAACACTTAACTTTATTGCCGCTCCCTCTAACCAAACCTTCAGACTTCCTTTATTTGATAAGGAATAATTAAGAGTATAGGAAGCCTTATGGTCGGGTAGATGGAGCGGCAATAAAGTAAGGTTCTCGGTTGGACAGTCATGAAATTTAGTTCCTTCTGACTTGTGATTTTATGTTTTTATGACTTCTGACTCTATGTTTTTATTTTCTGTGAAGTATTTTGTTTTTGATGCTTTATATTTGTCATTAAATTGATCGAAGTGCGCCTTAGCACTTCGTAATTCTTTTGCGGTTATTGAATTTTTCTTGCTTTTCCATTGATAGAACAATTGATTTTGATACTTCGCTGATGTCGTGATTTGTGTTAATCTTTTCCACCAGTATCAATGCATTCATTCTGCGTGATCATGACCTAGTACATGTCCGAAATGCATCCCATTTGATCGAAAGTTTTGGTTTTTCCTACCGTCAAAGGTTATCCTCCTCTCCACCAAGTCATAATGCTGTTTATCCACGTACTGCAAGTATGTGCGAATTATTTTCGATAAGTATGTGGCAATGCGCTAGTGCTCGTCAGGAAAATATGTTGTGACGAACAAAGGTTCATTTTTCTTATCTTATCAAATTCAATGAATTGTGAACTATAAGATGAGATAATTTCACTTTTACGTTTTCTAAAATCCTCATACACATTTTTCAACGAAGTGAAAACTACGTTTTAACTAAGTCAGTCATAAGCATTGTTGGTTGTAATCCCATTGGATTTTGAGACATTATAATAGGATCATTCCCCAGGAGAAAAAGAAAATTATTTCTAGCAACGGATGTATTTAGCCAAAGACAAAGAAGAAAGTTGAATTTGATGCTTTGATGGTGTTGAACTTTACTACATTGCTCTAAAAACTCGAAGTTCGCTAAGGGGCATGTTTTTGCATTCAGAAACAAATTAGAAATATTCAAATTGCACTGATAGCTTTTGCTATAAGTGCAGTATATAAAGAAATGTAATACGTCAACCTTGTGATATCATTAGCAGTGTTAAAAGAATCCAAGTGAACATATTTATAGTCTGCTGACTGCAGAACTTTAACAGTAAACATCACGTGTGAGATGCAAGAGAAAATGACGAGATATAAGGTACCGTAGAACCCTGTGACTTGAATCACTTTTCAATGTCTTCAATATTTAAAGTTAAAGCTGAAAGATCAACATGTGTAGATTTCATTTTTTTCATTAGCAAATGTTCTGTTATGAAAACTAAGCAGTGAAAAATTACAGTCCATAATTACCATGAAAAAATTACTTTGCTTATAGATTTGATCACGGTGAATATACATTAGTAATGGAATTTTAAGCTATGAGAATGTTTCAGGATTCATAGTTCCAATATCCTCGTCTCTGCAAAATTTGGCAATATTCGGGTGCTTAGATTTCACATTTCCATACACCGTGCTGTCATACTACACCTATTGCCTGTCATGATTTTCACCGATTAAGTCTGACTTCCAATTAATATCACTTCGTCGCGCGTTCTGTAATTCTTTTTCCCTGATTAAAGTGGTACAATTTTTCACTTCGCCCAACTGCTTGCATTGATCATTCAGGTGAACCATTTCACTACCGTCTCAACGATCGCACTGTCTGGTTTACTGGAAGATGTCACTGCATTCGTTGACGTTGAGGAATGAAAGCAACAGTGGGGTATTTCTAGAACAAGGAATTCAAGGGACAGAAAAATATCAATGTAAGCCGATTAAATCATAATTGTCTGCGTCTGAATAATTTTGCATCTCTTTGACTCCCAGAACGATGCATCGATCTAACGTAGATAGCATTTATAACATTCATCACAGTAGCTTAAGTGTGACGTTCAGAAAAAGAAAATCAAGTGAAGCACACGCATTTTCGTTTGACGGTTGCGCGACCGAGCGACGAAGCTATTTTAACTTTTATTGTGATAACATTTAGAGCGCTACCATCGTCGCAAAAGGCGACGACCAAAAGGCGCGGGTCTACGAAGGACCTATAACGAACTCACCTATAATTTATTTTGCAGTTTGACAATACATTTTTGCTCTTACTTTTCATTTTGAATACGTATGATAAATGATCTTCATATTCAATACATTGATGGCATTTCTTCTTTTTCGCAAAATGTTTTCAATCTAATAGAAAAGATGTGACAGCAATGAAAGTGACGGAATAGATACATGTACAATGATTTTCATGTCAACAGTAGAATTTTTTGAGGCTTATAGTTTGAAATTTTACTTTTGTAATATTCGATTTCTTTAAAATAAACTGCGATGAAACGTTTCATCGCCAAATTCATCTGCAGTTTTTATCATCCATGTGAATTCTTATATTGACCGCATATTGATGGCAGCTTATTTGGTTTTCGCCAATTCCAGCCCTTTTTGACACCAGTGGGTCAGATATGATGCTGCTTAACTTGCCATAAAATATGCATGTTATATCATTAATGCCGAAAGGGGCAGCAATAGACAAAAAAACATGTTATCAACTGTCTGTAAGTCCACTTCAACTTCATCATTCAAAATGTAACCCTTCTATGCCAGCACGGTATTTCTTCATCACTAGACCAAAAGAATATCGTATGCATATGTTGGTTCCAGCATTTTGTGAAAGTCCGAAGACATAGAATTTGATTATATTATAATTGTCTAATGGTGTGTGATCATTTTGCCTTCAATTTATCTGCTACCTAAAATATGTAAAATTGATTGACTGAACATAAATGTGCTAATATTTGCAACTGACAGCTGCTACCTCATAAATGACTACATTACATGTCATTATCGTGTTGTAGAGTAGTTGGGAAATTCTGTGATCGCTTCACATGCACAGGTTGTTAAAAAGGGCCTACTTGGCTTTGATTCATATCCAACATGAATGAAGTCACGCAGATCCAACCTATCCGCTAACAATAGTAGAGAAATTACTGAGATGACGTCAGATTGAGTGTCAATTTTTGTAGAAACGAATTACAATGATTAAATAAGCTCCCATGCAGTAATTTTCATCAATTTTTTTTAAAAAAATGCTTGTAGCATCGAGGGTCATCCTTTACATATCAGTGGGTTGTGCGTGATAGTGCTAGTCAGAACTTTTTGAATTATGAAATAGAAACAATTTTCTTTTTTTGGATAAATTTCCAACCCTAATACATGATTACATAGCATGTTAAGCAGCATATTAGTTACATGAAGGTCATGGCAATTTTAATAATGTTCGCACAAAAATTTTGAACGTCCGACGTTGGTCAGATAGAACTAAAAGCAACGCTGAAACCTCTGGTTCTATTAAGAGCAACCTTATGACCACTGCCAGACTCTTTATTCTTTAGCACACCAATTAAGTTAACAAAAGTGAAATAATGAGTGTAACTCACGACAATAATTCTTTTCGGCTCTCATCAGCAACCCACTGATGATGATCGCTGCCAATTTCGTTCACTAAATTCCGGAATGTGTCACGTTTCCTGAAAACAATATCATTGATGATGAAATCATTTATAAAAATACAAATTCTAATTTTCAAACTCCTGCAATGTTTGCTTATGCGAAAATGTGATAAAAATGTAACTTATTTGTAGCCCTAATTACATGACTACACTGAAGCCATTTCACTTCAACAGCGTAGTAACAAGATAATGTAAACGAAAGGATTTGCCGCAAAAATAAAACTTCTTCATGAATCAGAGCTTCAATTGGTCAGCTTGCTTCAGGTTTAACCAAATTGATTATATCGAAACGCCGGCACCTGCAGGTGCTGTCACTTTGCAGGCTTTACCACAGTTGCATACTGTTATCCTTTTTTAAACACCAGAAAATGTTAGAATACTGCTTGGAATTTTTACACAGGGTTACTGTCGTAATACTATTAATGTTTTCCCGTTTTAAGTGTATTTTTACCTTTACGTGAACTGCGGTTGATTACATGCATTATTATTCAACACTACCTTCAACGGAATTAATTAAATGATTCTATTTCCTTGATAACATAAAAGATCGCTTAAGTGTTTCGCGAATTGCTAGTGAAGATTATCTGAGGTTCACTGTCTTCAGACATGCATGGACGTTGTGGAACAGGTGACTGTTGAGAAATACATAGTTCGTTTCTCCTAAGGATGTGTGAACAGACGGGAGAATGGATGCACAATGATTTTTGTTCTCTATTTGAAGATTTTTGATACAAGTTGTGTATTTCTACGTAGCATATGTTAATATAGCGATTAGACCGACTTAAACTTAACAAGCGCCCTTCTCCTAAGATGCTACATAAGGACCAAATTTAGGCATGCGCATCGACAAATTGAACGTGTGCATTTACTAATTTGTTAGCTTTCTATCAGTGCTGAGTGTGATTATGATTTTTCAGTCATCGATTAATCAATTCCAGATAGGATCTAGCATATTCACGAAACTATTTCATCGGAGCCGTTTGAGGCTATTATTCTATATTTAAGTGTTAATGATGATCAAAATCGACTTTCAATAACTTACTTTTTGTCATGATTACTAGTCATTTCTACGCTATAGCCACAATGCGTATGTACATACTTAATTTCTAATTTCCAATTTTCTGATTTCTTTAGAAAACGATGTTTATCTGTCTAAAACACATCCTAACGGAAACCATTCTCATAACGATCCTCTGCTTGGGATACTGAAGCATCACTTGTTTACCTTTAAGGTATATACATATACATGTACATCAAACTTGATCAAAAGTATCTAAATCTGATATTTTAACTATTCTGTTGAATTGCTGCTGGTTGGATGGGCACAGCATCTTCAATGGCATCAAGCTGCCATTACAAAATGTCTCTAAGCATGTAGGTAATTATTATAACAGATATCTATTATCTAAAGGCATTCGATGCTCATAGCAGGGATTTTAGGGATTATAGCACGGGGAAAATGTTGTTAACGAGTTAAATATTTTTCTTACCACATAAACAATTAAATTTTCTAAATGCACCAACATTGCCTAGCGACTAGTCTATCAGTACCATAAAAATCTTTTTGTAAACCGAGCAACCGAAACAGTCTATATCCGAAAAGCCTGATCTGAATGCAAAAGATTACTATACCTAAATTTGACAAATTATAGGCTAGAAAACTCATTATGCATATATATCTTTAGAATACGAATTTTCAACCGTGAATTAGCGTCAGTCAGTTTGCCAATTATATTAGGTAATTATGAATGTACCGGTACTATTATATGTACTTAACCAAGAATGCAAAATTGAGCTTATCTTGATTCTTTTTCATAATTGTATTGTTGTGACCACTACCAACAATGAGCTTAAGCATTTTCAGAAAATATTATGCCATACCATCCAACTGTGCATATTTAGTATATAAATTGCGCATTAGTGCTGTGCTGCTGTTGCATTGTAGCTCGGTTTGGAGCTTAACTATGCTAAATCGCAATACCTACCAGTTCATTAGCTATTTTAATCATGCTTTGGCTTGCACATTGTAGAATATTGTATAAACTTGTATGTACCGTCCTTGTGTCAACTATGTGATTACTTTTAACTTGGATGCATCCACTGCGCGCCATAAGATACATAAACGTCGCCCCTTCCGTTTATATAACCTGTACAATTTTATCATGACGTTTATAATCTTTAAAATGCCTCAATCAAGTTAATCTCCTAACATTTTGCTATCGGGTTTAGCATTAAGCCTTTTCTTCGTTAATTCATGGCCATTATAGCGGATAATCCTAACTGAAAGCTACTAGAATTGGTCCCAAATAATTCAATGAGCCGATCGATTTCACCAGCATTTGGCTTGTCAAGGATTTATAATAATTATCATATTTGTATTACACAATGTACAAACGCACGTATATATAATGCGCAATTTGTACATCTGATGATCGATGATCACATCGTAAAACTAATAGTACTTCTAGTTGTGAAGTAGTGTTTGGACATCATATCATATCATATCATATCATATCATATCATATCATATATATATATATATATATATATATATATATAGTATGATGTTCAAAAGACTATTTCATAACTAACAATACTATTGGTTTCACGAATCAACGATCATCAGATGTACAAATTGATTCTACGTCCTCTAGCTCCAACGTCGCTGGTTCAAACCTACCCACGACTGATGAGGCCCAACGGGCCGAAACATGTCTCGTGGTGGTTACATCTGTTGAGATTTGATAAATTTATAAATTGCCAGGTTACTTGTCTAAACATGTAATGAGTAGCGCCTGCGTGAAGCGCCTCAATCTCGGATGCGGTATTAAGTGATTACAGAAAGCAGTCCGCCCTCCACGTGCCTGCGTTAAAGCAGTGCCTTCCTGGCTAATTCGCGCTCTCAACAGATGGTCCGGTGGCCTTGTGGTTAGAGGGTATGCTTGCACGTCCTCTAGCTCCAACGTCGCTGGTTCAAACCTACCCACGACTGATGAGGCCCAACAGGCCGAAACATGTCTCGTGGTGGTTACATCAGTTGAGATTTGATAAATTTATAAATTGCCAGGTTACTTATCTAACTTGTCTAAATATATATATATATATATATATGAAAACTGAAAAGACGTCTTTTGGCGTTACCGGTTTCAGTGGCTTTATTATTCAGTTACCACTTCTTCAGACGCACTAACAAAATTACATAAATAGAAATATGTAGATATCAACTACAGTTGAGGTCAGGTTTGAATTTTGTTGTGAATTGTCTCTCCTTGCATTCTCTATCCATTTTACGAGCCGATTTGGGTAGTTGGTAAATTGGCGCCACTCTAGATTTGATATCCTTTGAACATACAATTTCTTAGATGTCTACTCACATTGAGCATAGATATTCGTGGATCATTGATCTGTTGGCGATGGACTGTCATGCGATTTCTCAATATATCTCCTGTTTGGCCTACATAGATCTCTTCACACACTCCGCACATTAGCACATAAATAAGATTACTGGAATAGCAGGTAAAGTGTGAGCGCATTTTGAAAGTAGTGTAATTGTCACCAATCTTTATTCTTATTTCAGTGCCGATCATTATCTATTCGCAGCACTTGCATTTCAGATCACCGCACTTAAAAATACCCGGAGGGTCATTATTTAGCGACTTTCGGAGAATATTCAGCAACGATCTACTTTGTCGACAGGATTTAATGATTCTCTTATCTGTAAAAGAGCTTAACAGATGTAGTGTACCAATCATTGGATTAATCACATTTCTATATATGCTCGGGTTATTGGGGTTGTGTGTTGCTACAAATGGTATCAGTTGCTTTGTTTCGTTTTCAACATTTGTTTGGTTATTTATCTCCCGGTTTATGTTCCGTGCCTTTGTAATGGCATCGTTTATCAAAGTTTTTGGGTACTTTAAACGTTTTAAATGTGCTTTCAAATTGTTATAATGTCTCGTACTTCTGTCATCCTCCGATACAATACAACTAGTCCTTCTCGCCAAATTGTATGGAATGTTTTTCATAGAATGTTTCGGGTGAGCTGAATTATATGACATTGATATTTTGACCTACTCCATCCTTTTACTTTGCTGTTATATATATATATAAATATATATGTATAGATATATAATATCTATAGGGACCCTCACGCCGACAATTCGAAATGAAACAAAAAGAGAGTTTCTGTGGAAGACCGGTTTCGCTTATTGAAAATAGCTTTATCAATTCCACACTGGACAAGATGAAAGTCAAAAGTGAACGTGACACAAAGTTGTAAAGTCAGACATCAGTTCTCAACAAAGTGCGCAAATTTGATTGGTTTGTAAAAACACCAGTGACCTGCACATTAGACAATTCTTTCTGACAATAGCGCAGGACACGCTTGCTGCAATTGCTATGTGGCACAATGAAACGCAACTTATTACATTTATTCATTTCTTGATTCAGGCCATTTGGGGTAAGAGCACACATCCGTTTAATCGGATGTGTCGGGTGAGCTGAATTATATGACATTGATATTTTGACCTACTCCATCCTTTTACTTTGCTGTTATATATATATATATATATATATATATATATATACTTGGCTTCTCACAAGGTTGGATAGTAGCTGGTGCGGCATGGGAGCCTGGAAATACTCTTGAGTATTTTCAATATATATATATATATATATATAAGAGTGTATATTAGTGTATTAGTATAATCGAACAGTCTGAATACAGAAACAGGCTATGAGATTGAGTTGAATAATTATAAAACCTACACATTTCACGTGAAATTGGAAATGTAGTCAAGCTTGGAGTAGTTTCATCTGATAATCAATTGGAATGAAAATAATTCAGGGAATGTATTAATAAGATTTGTTCTTAATTTTTGAAAGGGCGAGAGTGGAACAGCGCATTTACGGAATGGCAAATGTCCACATTGGAACAACTGGAACAACTGTGTCGGCGTCCATACTGGTAATAATTTAATCTGATGGGATTATTTGGGTCATGCCGAGTTGGAGTCCAACTACGTACCACTATTTTGGTAATTTGGAAATTTGGCAATTAAATCAAGAATAGATTTCATGAAGTGCTTCTGTGACTCAGTGACAGATGACATCGACTAGTGATCAAAAGACAAAGTGTTCGAATCAACAAACGAAAGTTGAGTTGTGACCAAGTGCTCCGCAAGTTAATATGAGTCCGCAAGTTCAATATTTGAATAGCAGTCACACAAATTGATGGCACAATTAATGATAGACCTTCATATTAAACTTTGCTCTTCATGTAGGCAACTCATTAGCAAGTCTACCATTGGAAATAGGCCTATGCTAACTAGTCTGTAACTAGTGCATATTACTGGAGAATAAGTTGAAACTTGATTGCTTAAGTATCATACAAATTAAAGGGCATCTGTTACGACATTTATATTGTAATTGTGGAGTCACAATTGTGGAACAGAATACACTGAAATGATAGAAGGGAAATACACGCATTTGCAATGCTCAACATCTGTATTCGCAGAATTGCTAACATACACATATTTCGTGTTTCAGATGAATGGCCATAGTAGTCTCAAAAACCGGAGGTAGCCCTAGATGGGGATCTATAGCACAGTGTTGCCATATAAAGTTTCCTGCTCAATAATAGTAAAATATTCCTATTTTTTAACCTTTCAAATAGCAAACATCAAAAATTCCATGACTTTTACAACGACAATTTGAATATCTTATAATTGCTGTAACATGGCATCACATGATAATGTGAGGATAAGGCATCCGATGACAACTGCCACCCAACCAAGATATTTGAAACTGTTATTCATCGATTCCATTGAAGTATTAATTTAGACAATCTTTTTTTAGTGCTGTTACGCGAAGAAGTCCTTAGGCTTCATTTTTTTATATCACGGATTCTTATAATTTTACATCGTCTTCTGCTGTGTTGTTATAAGCTTACTGCCTGTTTTGAATTGCGTTGATTTGCATGTCTTTATGCTAATGCACATACACGAGGCTTTCCCTAAGAAAATCACTATAACCGAATTCCAAGGCACATTTTCACAACTCACGATGAAATACGATTAACTAGTGAAACAGCAAAAGAATAAAAATAATCAAGAACCTGTTTGATGAGTTCATCCACTTCAAAAAAAATTCAGAACTTGCATTTCTCTTAAGCCTATTTGGCTTAGTAGAAAGAGGAGACTCAGTTTATCAAACAGAACATAAATGAATTCCCTATGGTAGGCAAACATCTGTCATACAAAATTTCATTTCTTTGGTTTTGTTGGGGGAAATCTTTAATGTTACTTGTCAGGCGGGGCTCAACACAAGCGATGGAGAATGTCGCAGTATTATGGACTGTCTAATATATTCGATTCCGCTCAATTGTGAAGCGCAGATGTTAATCCCCGTCGGGGACTAACGTAATGGAAAGACAAATTTTTCATCCACAAAGCATTCATTCCCGTCAATGCTATTTATCCAGTTTTGTCTTCACGAGATCCACAATAATTTCAGCAAATGAGCAAAGCACAATCAATATTACAACAACAGAAAGAAAAATTGATAAAATCAAGTATAAATAGATTTAAAATGGTTAGGATGTGCTCGACTGTGTATCCATGAAAATGACAACTATGTGACGGTTTTTGAAGAATGGAAATAATCGCTTATAATTAGAATGCAAAGCATTACATCTGCGCAGATTAATAAACAACACTCAAAAAATTGCTGTGATGGGCTCCACGCTTTTTATTCTCTTGTGAATTCCATTTTCTTGATGCAGCATTCTATTATTAAGCACAACTTTTCCGGTGGAAGATTATGCAAAAATGACTCTAATGTACCTCATTTTAGAAAAATGTCATGCATTTCTTGACATTCTTTGTTACTTCTTAAATGCTCAATGTAATGCGTACCAGGTTTAGAGTCGGCCGCCGGCATTCGAGCCGGTTTTAGCAACTCCGCTCATGAAGAGTATCAACCAATTTTTGTTGAATTTCCATTTTTAGGGAATAATGTTTAAACACAATTCTTTGGAAGCATGCCGATGTTAATAAGTTAAGGAGATAAGTCTATTGCTGAATATTCGGCTGCCTTTGTTTCAGGAATTTGACTGTAACTGTAGTTTATTCTTTGTCATGCCTGCGACAATGTTTCTACAGTGGCCTTGATTGACAGCAGCGAGGGCCCGGTCCTAAAATCCGGACGGTTCCAACCCTGATGAGAATATCTAAATTTGTACTTGCGAATTTTGGCTACGTTGGTTTAGCGATTTTGCAGCATTTTCAATTTTCACTAATTTGCTGGTGATGTGAATAAATGTTGATGTTTAGGACAAAAAAAGTTGACAAGGACAAAAATTGTTATTGCAACTTGCTCATTGTAACTCAGAATTTTGGTCGAAATATTGCTGCGCTCTTTCTTTTCAGCCATTCAGGCAAAGACAGATGTAAAATCTTGAATTCGCCTCGTGCATTCAATTTATTTATTCTAGCCCAATAAACCGTAGAAATCGATAACAATAAAGTCGCTCAAAGAAGAGGAAGCGATCTTTCTTTCCTCAAACAATAATGCTCATGAACAGTGACATAAGTTGTGCGCGGAAATAATTTTCTTCCGATTTCCGTTTGATTCACAAGTTTATTTTCTCGTATGTGCATATCAACTACTAGCTGTAGAATCTGAAGGTTTTAATTGGACTGACTAAATGTCATTATTGCTTTGTGACTTATACTTCGAATTATGTATCACGTATTTTACGATTTCTATTCTTTCTGAAATATATACACTATTATTATTATTAAAGTCTCTAGAATGTAAGTAAAGCTTCATGCAATGCACAATAGTGGCACAAAAATCTCACGCATTTTCACTTGTCAACGGTTGAATCATTGGCTTAGAATCAGTCACGTGCAATTCTAAGCTTTTGATTGGTCATTCATGTCCTAACTTAGTTCTCCCAGTGATGCCGTGACCTTGAGTCAATTTCCATTCTAGTCAACTTCAGATAAACAATCTATTTCTAAGCAACAAACAAGAAATTTCCATCGATTTCTACGTCAATCAGCAAACGCTAATACTGCAGTTGGCAGCATTGTCCGCTGAATTACATTGAAATTGAATTGAGTTAAAAATTGGATTATTGTCCAGAAAAAGCATTCTATGTCAAATCTCCAAAGAGACTGTCAAATTGTCAGACGCTTCATTCGCGTCCTCGGAATTTTTGCATTTACGTCCTCTCTACAAGTGGACAATGTAAGTGAAACAATCTGAATGATAGGCTTCTGGTGGCATGAAGCCCATTCTCGAACGCTTTAGCCCGAGAAATTTATCAATTAATTTCACGAGTTATGTCTCAAAGTTTCGTACAGCTATCATCCTACATTGGTTCATGATAAAGTATGCCAAATTATTGACCTTGAAGTAGGGCCATTCTATCAGAAGTAGGATAAATTCTATCAAATACAGAAGGAATTCTGAAGTGAATGCGATACTATGATTATACTGGCATATTTTAAGGACGATTAACTAAGGGACATATTATGATGTCAAATGATATTGCGAGAAAATTTAGTATTTATTTTCGATAGAAGTGGATTTTGTTCATATGTTTTAGCAGAAGCACATGAAAATTGAAATTTACAGCAATTCATATGTCCATACCATTTTAAGAAATGGCAGGTTTTTTATAGTTCCGTGTTTCCGTATGATAATGCTTTTATACACGTATGCGACAATCACGAAGAAATCACACAAATACCAGTCACATACTTAACTCCGAATTCCCATTCCTCGACAGTCGATTTTGTTGAATCATAGACAAAAACAAATATACATACAGTCCATTTGTCTAACTCAAAAGGTCAACAAAGCTGAAAACTTTAACATCATGGAAACGGAATAATGAATATTCATCACACTTAGTTGACGAAGTCTCACCTCAGGAATGACGTGCATTTTTCTGCTGCTAGTTCCTAAGGTAACCGAATTTCGCGTAAGTATTTATAGGCTAAGTAAGTAGAGACATACAGTTGGATTTTTGTTCCACCGCAATCGGGATAGTGCAGCATTGTGAAGTAATTAGACAAATTAAATCAGATTAACAGGATGATTTGTCTTCGTCAAAATTAGTCATTTCACATTCTGTAAAGGATCGTTTTTTATTTTCTCGGTTGCATCCAGGCATTTGGAAATTGATGACTGTGGAAAATGTAGTCGCCTGTGTTTCACCTTTTGCGTCATTAAACATAGCTTCACACCATTTCTTAATAAAACATTGGCCGATTTTCCATTTGGAGGTGAGAAGGTGCTTTTCACTGCGCTTTGATTATTAATAAATTGGCCTGATAATCAACGGGTTGATCGCACACATGACCGCTAGCGGATTTGACATAGTCAGGCACTGGTTAATTATTCTAAAATTTGAAAGACTATGTTCTTAAATTCTATGCGTCAATTATATGCACACAAAAATAAATCGAATTTGGTATCAAGAGCCTTATATATGTGTAGACAGCCATGAAAGAGGTACCGGGGCACACATTTTGCTTGCTACTTTGTAATATACATCAGGTGGTGGAAAAAGATACTTGTGCAACACCTGAATGAGTGAAAATGCATTTTAATTATAAATCCTATGTAACGATGACACACAAAAAAGAGACTGTCCAGTGTCCATCCAGCACATGAAATTGGTAAATATCACAGTAAAACGCATCATTTCTGCATGCCACATGCATTATCTCACCCTTCTGGAAAATCCAGCAAATTTGTCGCCGTGTATAATGTATAACCAAAAATAGTAAAAACATGTAAAAGTAATGCCATTACAAAAAATATAACCAAAGTTCAACCTTTGAACACATAGCGTCACAAATGCCATATCCGGCATCATTTGTGACGAAAACCAAACTATTGAACTTTCGATTCATTCCATTATCCATTTAGTTGATTCATATTTATAAATCACCATGATGTTTTGAATTCATCCGCACAAGGTGGCATTTTTCGCCAGACTTGTGTTTCATTTATGCGAACAATCTTGAGAGCCATAAATTAGTCTACATTTCAAGCTAGGACCTAGGTGAGGATTGAAAGTTTACCTGGTTAATTTTATCGAATAACTAATGACGAGTGGATTATCAGTTTTTGGCATTATTAGTGCTAGCTCATCAGTTTTTGGACTTATCTTATAGTGGACATGAGTGAACATTCTGACCACTGATTCGATATATTCTATGCATCTTGCCATGGATTATGTCAAAGCTTGTAATGCTGACGTTTTCTCTATGGAAACTTGCAGCTAACTTGCAATTTAATTTTGCCATGGGTAGAGTTTGCTGCATTCTCTGAAAGTCCAATTTTCAGCCTCGTAACCTACAGAAACAGGTGCTGCCGGTCGCACTAGATGATTCAACCACCTAACTGTCAGGGCTCTAATATTCATCAATCAAGTGAAACATATTTCCACATTCAACTAAAAATCTTTTATATCAATAATTCTTCTTTAGAAGTATTTTAATGCTTCATCTGGGTATTTTATTGAGAATGAGACACCTATAAAATAGCCGCACGTCTTTTAGAAAATGATAATAAGGAATCAATAATGTGCTTTAATAGCAAGTATTAGCAAGCAATTTGAGGCGAGAATGCATGTGCTGCTTTTCGACAACAGCTGTGTTTTCGACTAGAACACAATCTTAAGGAAGTCCGCGATCTCCTTTGAAGTCCAAATAAATGATTCGCAGCAGGCTATGTATTGTGACGAGATGAAGTCCAGGAGGTTTTTGGAGGTCTACAACGATAACCAACAATAATGACACACTTGCATTCGTTTCAGCTACACTGTCAAATGTCACTTTATCTCGCAAAGTGACTGAATTCTATACTGACATATAAAACTTCAAGCCGGTGCCGTGGTATTTCTTGGCGGCTCCGGCTCCGACCTGCTACCACGGCTCCGGGCGGCTTCGGCTCCGAAGCCTTGCTTAGAAGTTTCTTAAAGGAACTCTAAAGAGGTTCCTTAAGGAGGACAACTTGATTCATTAAATCTGATGCGAACACCCATACTCAAGGATCAATTGTAGCCAATGGACAACATAGCTGTATTATACGATGTTATTCAAATAATATCATGGTAATACACAATATAAATAGTAGCATAATATGCAATAATGCAATAATTTTATAATAAAGCATCAAGTTAACAATAATAATATAATTGAATATAACAACGCACTGAAAATATGATGAATAGACTAAATAATGGTTACATCATTAATTGCAATTAAATGATATAACAAAATATGATAGTCAAAGAAATGTATTATAATTAAATAACATTAACAGGCTTAGATTGATACAACAGTGAATAATATGTATCAAGGTCAAATTCTTTTGAAGCTGAATCAAATCAAGAATTAAATAAAAGCTATACTCATCTAGTCAAATCAATCTGTCTTGTTTTTGAAGCGGCGTTTTATGAGTCACGATTAAATGGAATCATCTGTTAAGACAACAATTAATTCCATCAAACCACTTTCTTCTAATGCATCATTCATATTCACTCACTTGAAGTAGATCGCTAGGTCAGTCGACAGGATCGCCATTCGAATAAGGGTGATGATTTGCCGATATTGGTCGTGAGATAACGAAGCAAAAATGTTGTTTCCCTGGAGAAAAGGAAAACATCGCGATATCAAGCGCTCTATCAATATCAAAGAAAAACTCTTCTCTCAATCTCACGTATTTTATCTTGTACACGAACACACAAGCTGAAACAATTTTTGAGAATATTGAAACGTGCAGTCTCCAATCAACTTGGGAATTATAAAAACTTAATATTTGGTTTAAGAGTTTGAAAACTGAGCAGTGTTTTGATTCGATAATTAACTTCGGCGAAGTAAAAAATGAATTCATTACATCTGACTATGCTGAAGGACAGCAAACTCTAGCAAACACAGTCAACAAGATGTCTAACTGACTAATATTTACAGTATTTAACTAAAACAATTCATTCGACTTTTCGCTTTTGCTTTATTTATCAGACTCCAGCTGTCAACTGATCAGTCAGGCACCAACCTAGTTGAATGTCATTGGATCTTAGGAATAATAAAAATTTAAAACTGTCGTAGATTCGTCTTACTGTGGAGTGCTGCAATCTATAATTCCATCAAAAGTTATTATTAAAATCTGGGAAAACACAGATATTAGTGAAGAATATTGATAAAGAATGGGCAAAGAACCTTTACAAAGCAAGGTGCTGTGATTGAAAGCGTTGTTAGTCATCAGAGGACGACCTTCATTAGGCACACTAGTGCGTTTCACAGTGCGGCCACGCTGGCCTAGTATTGTTCTCAAGGTGCAGTTCGTTCCCCACAATTTCCATTTCTATTTCAGATTTCTCCAAATGAATTTCAGACATCTTCAAAGTTGAAATTGCTGATGGATATCTGAAATTGGAGAAATCTGAAATCCACCTGGAAACGTCTGAAATTCACTTGGAAAAATCTGAAATAGACATTGATAAGTATGTAGGTGTCCTTTAGTGCATTATAGTATCTGATTTCTATGAATTTAGCATTTAATCCATCATTGCAGCAAGATGATCATGGCCTTGGACTTCTAGTGAATGTCTAATTAATTGTTGGCTTTACCAGAGATTCAAGGTTTGGCTTTCATTCGCATTTTTATGATCGTTCACTTTACTTACATTTTTATTTACAAAATCTAAATGCATGCAGTCGGCCTATTGATCGTTCAGGGCATAGATCTCGGATTGTCAGCTATCTTTGCTGAGTTTGAAATAGGCCTTGATTGATGGAATTATTCATCATGGTTGAAAAAATCAAGATTTTGATGGTCTTATTTTTATTAGATTGCTATCTAATAAAAGTAAGACCATCAAATTCTTGATTTTTCCAGCCATGATGAATTTTGCTGTCTTAGTATAGAGGGGACATCACTTTTTCATGCGGCTGCTGACTTTGTCAATGGTATGTTTCATTAATATTCAGACAAGTGTCATCATTCCGGATCTCATTCTCAATGAAAATTTTAGGTTACATGGCACTTGCATTAGAAGTTGTCTTGACATAAGCAGAGCGAGGTTCTTGAATATGCCGGCTCTTAGAGTCCAGATTAGCACCATCATGGTATCTCTTATGTCCTCTCTAGGCTTTGATAGTTTTGATATCCGACCTCTATGATTCAGTAATATGGAGACCACGCTTGGAAAAACACAAAACGCTGAAGCAGCGGTGTGCATTGCATTAAAAATTTCCTTATCGCCTGATTTTGGCGAAGCTCTCCTAAATATGAAGGTAGGATGAATCGGTCTGGGTACATGGGCAGGACACCGATTCATTGATTGAAAGACTTTGCGCAGCAAATGATTCATCAAAAACCAGAATAGACATGGAGAATTCCAAATAGTGCATGTACAGATTCTTCTCAAACTGTTTCATCAATAGAAACGTCGGAACACTTCTCTTTAAATATTGCATTCAGAATGAAAATTTGTATGGTTGTACTCAGCCAGTCATCGCATTGCTTCTTCACATTATTTCCATGTTACGCTGAAAAATTACTTTGGGTACCACATGCAACAAATCTACCGTGATTTTGAAAACCATTTATCGCACTGTGTGCAGTGTTAACCGTATGTGGACTTATTACAAGAGAAAACGGAGACTCCATATCATCATCTTGCTATCTACTGTTGAGGCTAAAAATTGTGTGATCTTATTAGTTATCTTACTGAGATCATTCTCTATCACTTACAAAAATACAAATTATACATTTTGAGTATTCTGGTTTTAGTTTACACTTGATTCAAATAAGAGGATGATAGATTTAATTTAGTCGATGGAGCGCAGTATCCTAAACGCAGTGAGCCTACCTAAATGTAGTACGAATATCTACATTGACCGTCTGCGCTTATTTTTTCTTGAATCTTACCTCACTGTTGAGTATCATAACGGCTTGATCGAAGTGATGATATTCCATGGTACTGGTTGTGTACAACTTAGCTAGCGGTGATTCTACTCTGCAAATAAGATAGAACTTGCTAAGTTCAAGAGAAAATTAAGTTTACAAAGAACAATGTAGAAACAAACACAAAGTAAAAAAATTGTTATGTTGCCTCTGTATAAAAATACCGTCAATTTTTCAATCCGGGAAGTAAAAAACCATTGCTGAATGAAAGTCAGCAATCAATACACGGTAATCAAAATGTTGAAGATATCGTCATCTTTATCTCACCTTATCCTTACCTCTATTCCTCAAGTAATCGACGAAGATTTATGAAGCGATGTCACTCTCAGAAAGTTTTCACAACCACCTGTAACTCACAACTAAGAGAAAATTCAGAGATGGGCATCAGCTGGGCTTGGCCGCTATTTTTGTGCTAATGTGTTATCGAGGTTTATGTAATATTTTCTTGGCCTCCTTGAGAATTGAAGTTGTAACTAAATGAAATCACCTAGTCAAATAGGTCATGATATTCACGCAAACAAGAATAAAATGCGCTGATGTTCGAAAGTTTCGCCGAATTTAACCTGCAGGCTATATGATTCTTTTTGCAATTTAAGTGCAGGTTCTACTAATGGGCGGGTTGCATGAATAAATTTTCTAATTTTAGATTCAATTGCTTTAATTTTTTAGTGACGAAACAAAGACATTATGTGCACTGAGAATGAGGTGGAATACAAAAGGGGAAAATCAATGAAGAAAATTATTACCAAAGTGACAACGAACTCGAGACACAAAATTGCAAAGCTAGACGTGTGTGTTATTGAGTCACGATATGGACTTGGCCAGTTGGTTTTTATCGGTCGTTTTGTATCGATTTATGCGGTTAATGATTGAACTATTATCAATTCTTCTCATTTTCATACGATTTGCGAATTGATGCAAAAGACTGCATATTTCTAAAAATAGCAGCTATATTTTGTGATGGATAGTAATCCAGCGGGCAATTAAATGAATATGATCTATGATACGCTGATTATCTAAAAATAAAGTATACTTAGGCCAACTGTTGAACAGTAGAAAATGTAGTTGTCAGCCATTGTTAGACAACACAAGAGCGCCAGACTTATTATGTGCAATATGTAGCAACACTCTGATAGCAGTGCTTTTAACCCGTAAAACCTCTCAATTGATAAACTTAGATGTCCTTTATATGATAATTTTTCAATTCATGTGCTGGTTCTATTCGATGGCGGGTTTTTATTTAAATACAGGCTCTATGGCGGCTTTTCCAACAACCACCTTCAACCAGAAACTCGCCTCCTGACAAAAGGTCGCTTTCATCTCCAATCTACACCAGAAACCCGCCTCCAGTTCTTAGCAAGAAGCCCGCCTGAGTAGTCATCCCGTTGCAGACGGAAGTCCAGTGCGGTGCAGCGATGAGTCATCGCTGCTGAGTCATCGATGAGTCATCATGCTGACTAAGCCCCCCCTCTGGAAGGCAGAAGGGAGAAAGCCAAGGATGTGCTGGGAGGAATGGGTCCGAGAGGAGGAAACTCTGGTAGGAAGGAAGGAGTTTTCCAGTGAGGTAAGGGTAGGAATGTGGGAAGGATAGAGTTGGAAAAAGGCGGGTGTTGATGGTTTTGGGATGAGAAAAGTCGTTTTTTTTTCGGCATAAAGGAGTGCTCGGATGGGAAAACGGAGGCCAGATTCGGAATCTACGTGAAATTTTGGTTTAGGAAGGATGTTTCCAGCGAAATCGGAGAGAAAAAATTTTGAGGACGTTCCCCCCCCCCCTCCTGTCAAACTTCCAACTTTGGTTCCAGAGATGGTAGAAAGTCGTGCAATAGCTCATTTGAAAGCTAAGAGTGAGAAAAATGCAGTGGAATGCTCAGTTTGGTCCTATTTTCCTGGGTTTAGGGAGGAAAATGGCAGGAAAACGTCAGAGTTGGAAAAGGTAGGTTTTGGATGTTTTGGGATGAGAAAAGTCGTTTTTCGACATGAAGGATTCGAAGACATTGAAGCATTTCGACACGCCTCGGATGGGAAAACGGAGTGCAAATTCGGACGTTTTGGCCAATGTTGGGTCTAGGAACTTCTTTCCACCTCAATCGGCGAGAAAAAGTTCCGACCTCCCCCCCTCTGGAACGAGACTTCCAACTTTGGTTGTAGTGATCGTAGAAAGTCGTGCAATAGCTCATTTGAAAGCTAAGAGTGAGACGAGTTCAGTGGAAGACACGGCTTGTTCATATCTGCCTTCGTTTAGATGTGAGACGTCATTGAAAATTTTAGACATTGGCGAAAAAACGATAGAGTTAGAAGTTTTACGAAAATGGCTCTAGCGGGTGAACGACGCCTCGGACGGTTTTAAAGGCTTGTAACTTTGCTTCTACAAGTCCGTTTGACTTGATTCAAAAAAGGTTCGGTCGCTATTGACCTGCCCTAAGTGATAGACTACTTATAAAATTTCATAAGTAGTGCTAAAAAGTTGAAAAATTTAAATTCACTAGTTTTGGAGGTTTTCTGGGGTTTTCGACCCTGCTGAAGTCAACTAAAGGATTTTTAATGATGTCTGAGCCAGTCTTCTCATGTCTTACCATGATACAAGCAGCTTTTCACTGAAAGCGAGCAAGACACGGAGAGTTTTGCTGTAATATTCCACTGACAGGGTGTTCCTTCGGGACGGCGGATGATGCCGTAGTGATAAGTGTGGCAAGGGAGTGTGTCATAGTTTAGACCGAAACCGCTGGGGCAACTCATGTTGGGCATTTGACACAGTTCTCAACGTAGCACTTTGAACGCCAATCGGTTGAGTCTTAGCTATCTTGTCATGGGTGGCATCTAAACATCTCCATTGCAAAACGCTTGTGAATCACGGCTTGCTATCAAGCTGATCAAAGCAACGACTTGGGATGTTTCCTCTTGTAAATAACTCCACCGGTTTTCATGTCTGGCTATCAAGTCATTGACGGTGCAAGTCACGGAGATTTTCGGTGTCATACTTCCTGTTGGTGGGCGTTCTTTCGAGACAGCAGTGAAGTCCGTAGCGATCAGTACTGCACGGGACGTGGGCAATGGTAATCCTTGTGAAGCCTCTCTGCGTCATGTTTCCAAGTGGTTGCCTTTCGTCTCAACGCTGTACTCTGACCGCCAGGGCGACATTTAGCTATCTGCCACAGGCTACCTCATAAAATCTCCATTGCGCTTGTCTCCCGATAGTTGGCCAACCATGCGAGAATGAACCACAAGTTCTTTTAAAAACTGTATCACGGAGACGAAATGATGAAGGGATGAAACGGGAGGCCACCCTTGCACCACATGTAGCACATCACAGACTTCTCTCTTCGCTAGTGGACAAGCTCTTGTGAACGTAGTCAGAAAGTATATCATGGTTTGCAAAAGCAAAGTTTTGTCAAATAGTTTTACCCCGACGCACGTTTGTGAAAGTAAAGTTTGATCATTGACGTTTTTTATTCGTAAGTCTAGTCAGAAACTGTAA